>LJIJ01000007.1:600000-759029 GCA_001718145.1 Orchesella cincta
TCAAAGACACTACGAGTAAAATGGTAGTAAAATGTACAACATATCAAGTTAAATTAATTTCCATTTGGAACATTGAAAGCTGGAAAATTAAATGCAACCGAATTGACACATAATCTTTAATCCTTGACAACTACTATCATGCACTGTTCAACATGGTTTTATTATAAATCAACAGGCTCATGTCAGCGTAACAAAAAAAGCTTATAGACATACTTTTATACTTCTACTACGTATCTACAGTCACGATGGTTGTTGTTGGCCCCTCTTACTAGACCTTCCGAATTCCAGGACAGATTTCTCCTTTCTCGTTTTCCTAGGACTAGCTGGATCTACCTCGAAAAATTTGAACCGATACATCAAGGCACTACCATCTAGTTCTGTGATGCAAGACTCCTGCAAATAGAATGAAACAACATTAGTAACAATTCTTTGTCTTGAAATTTTAAATTTTAAAATACATGTAGGATATGTCGCTAATTTTAAAATACCGTAGGTTCCTTGATTTTTTCATAAACAAGTAGGCGCCGTGACGCTGTAGACGTTAGAGTCTGTTCACAATTCGATACTAATGCTAACGCAGGATTTCGAGGTAGTTTGTTTTGATCATATTCAGTCCTGAATTACATATGAAAAACCAAAGCTATTAATATATTTGAAATTTACACGGTTTAACCTTGCCTGATTAAAAATACTTATTCCATTACCTTGATATAGGCATCCATAGAACTACCCGTCCTCCAATCTGCAGAGATCGGGCACTATAATTCAGTAAATCACTAAAAATATCTTGTAAGGTATAGCTAATTTTAGACGGGATGTGTAGGGCCAGATGCTCCTCTTTGATTTTGAAACCGGCTGGCTGTCTGTGGGTCCCAATTCTTTCAGTTGGCTCTCGTATTCCGTAAGGCGCTACAAACGGGTAAAACAAAACAAAAAATACAAAGTCATAGTGTTTAGAACTACAATGATAAAATGTCACATGTAAAACAAATTACATACGATCGGTTATAATTGCATCAAATCTAAAGTCATGTTTCCACATTGGTCTGGATGTATCAGCAACTACCACGTCAAGATATCTGTCTTCTACACCATATTGCCTCAGGTTGGCCCTAACACTTTCATCACTGGCTCGTTTTTTCTAAGATTCAATTATGTGATTAAGTTACTACTAATAATAATGATGATAATGAGGAAATTTAAAGTCAGAAACTTACTTGACGAGCTCTGGACGATGATGTTTTAGCATGGAGCATCAAATAGTCAATATCATTTCCAACTACATATGCATCCATCAGTGCGGCAGCTACAAGTAGGCTTCCAGTACCCACGAACGGATCCAGTACAATATCATTTGGTTTAACTAAAGCTAAATTTGCCATCAGCAATGATAGTAATGGATCCATGGATGTATTTCCTATAAACTTTCTCTCCTTCAGGTTAATTTTAGATACGAGTTTTCTTTGACCATCAACAAGCTGTTAATAGAGAGTTGGTGAAATTTTAATTAAACCTTCACAATGAAATCTACTAATCCATTTGCTTTAATACTCACCCAACGACCAAAATATTGATGATATGGCTTCTCTGGTATTCGATTTGGATCTATCCCGTAAAATTGAATTAGATGAAGACTTAGCTCCGGCGTTTTGAGATCCACCTTTCCTTCGAGGGGCATGTACTCAAATGTCTGTAAAAACATGATAAAAATTAATGCTCCATAATAGTTTAGTGTTTTTAATTATAAAACTAATGTTTTTCCTTTACCTCGATCAGCGGTAACTTTTCAGAATGTTGAATCGTTTTGCCATACGTGTCTACCCGAACTTGGAAGCTATCATTAACAAAAGGCTCAACCAAATCCAAATTTTGCTTCATACTTTCATGAAGATCCTCCAACAAATCACCGGAAGCCCATAATTCATAACAAGAGTGTGCCAAAACGGTCCTGCTCATAAGCTTCTTGGGTCCACTTTCATCCGGAAAATCCATCAATATAAACGGCTACAACCAATTAAAAAAATACAACCATTCCATAATCACTACTAATTTGTCATCATAATTTTTAATATCTAACCATTCATCCCTATATTACTCATGTCTTATCTTACACCATTGGTTTTCCTCTTATCCAAAATCGCCCGATCAAACTGGAAATATTGGAACAAAGCCTCCAGCTCCTAAACAATCAATCACATTCAAACGAAATGTTAGCAATCCTAATACCCACTACAAAGTATTATTGTAATTTACTCACGGCCAACCGGAAGTTGGAATGCTCATTCGAAAACCAGAACAGGTATGTACTGGCACGTGACTGGCAACCCATTTTTGGAATGATAAGGCTCCTTAATCCTGTTCTTGCTAAAAGTTTCAACGTCAAGTGCATTGAACTACTTAACCATCCACCCACACTCCCCACTAATTAACGACGGTCTTTAAAACAGTCAGATCGTGTTTAAATGTATTCAAAAGCCTTATCAGTTGGTGATTAAAAGAACCGATACCGATCCGGCACCACAAAAACACGCTCTTTGCTATTTCATAAAATCATATTGCAAAATATACCTAAAAACAACACGGAACACCCAACGTGCTTTTTTGAACACAAGACTTCCCGCAGCAAACAAAGTCATTCTGATCCTGATACATTAGTGCATATTCGCACAACAAAACAACAGACGAAAATGTACACAAGCATCAGATCAGGATGCTTTTAGCGTTCCGGCGACAGTACGTCTTGTCAATTTGCATTTTTGCCTTTTCGAGTTGCAGTTTAGTGGGTTTAGTGGGCAGTCGAGTTTAGTTTATCGTTCATGCAAATTGATGTGTGGGCAAATTTTTTTTGGCTGTGTGTGGGCAACAAATTTCAGACTGTGGCAGAAATCACACTTTTGTATTGAAAGGTAAGTTGGAATGTGGAGTTTTTTGTTTGAATCATCAATTAAATGTATTTGGTGAAAGTTAATTATAGGATGAATTTTGTTTGTTGATTTCAGTGTTTCGTTTGTTGGTCCGAAAAAGTGATGTCAGAGGGGGAGAGACAAGTTTATGGTTTAGTAAAAATTCCAGTTGCTCCAGCAAATATGATTTTTACAAAACAACTAGGTGAGGCGGAGATGGGTATGCTTAATGGAGATCCTGTCATAATTCAGACTATGAAGCATATTCCAACGACCGTGGCTTTGAGGCATTGCCCGACGGTGCCTTTATCGGAGTCTAATTATTCTTTCGGGTTGGAACATTTTGTGAACAAACAGGATGATAATGAAGAAAAAGAGGAGGAGGTGGAGACTGAAGAAGATAAGGATATGATGGAATCTATCATTCAACACCAAGCGGAAGTTTTTAAAAAACTGAATTTGACTGAAAGTTTCAAGAATCAGGACGGTTCCCCACCTGCTGAAGCTCAGGATATGATGGACTTTTCACGCAACCCCGTAGTAGAGGTTAACAATAAGCACATCACAGTACGAACGCTTTCTTTCGGGTCAACACGGGTGTTCTCTTTTCAACCAGTTACTACAGTGGTAGTAGGAATGAAGAAGAAAGAAGTTGATGTATTTTTTGAGGAACGTAAACGTTCTAGGAGTGATAATACCTTTAATAAATATTATGTGGAGTATCACGAAAAGTTTCTTGGAGGGGCACCAGCTACAGAAGTCAGCAAAGAATCTTCGTTACAGACGTCTAATGTTGGGACTACGGTCCCTGGGGTCAAACGGAAGTTTGGTCTCGTTAAAGACTCTGGGGTAAAGGTACCCAAGATGGACCATCAAGTTGCTGACGTGGGTAAGGCCACCAAACGGAAAGGTGGTCTCCTTAAAGACAAGGTACCCAAGATGGACCATCAAGTTGCTGACGTGGGTAAGGCCACCAAACGGAAAGGTGATCTCCTTAAAGACAAGGGTACAAGATGGACCATCAAGTAGCTGACGTGGGCAAGGACACCAAACGGAAAGGTGATCTCCATAAAGACAAGGTACCCAAGATGGACCATCAAGTAGCTGACGTGGGCAAGGACACCAAACGGAAAGGTGATCTCCATAAAGAAAAGGTACCCAAGATGGACCATCAAGTTGCTGACGTGGTAAGGCCCCAACGGAAAGGTGATTCTCCATAAAGACAAGGTACCCAAGATGGACCATCAAGTACTGACGTGGGCAGGACACAAACGGAAAGGTGATCTCCATAAAGACAAGGCACCCAAGATGGACCATCAAGTAGCTGACGTGGGCAAGGACACCAAACGGAAAGGTGATCTCCATAAAGACAAGGCACCCAAGATGGACCATCAAGTAGCTGACGTGGCAAGGACACCAAACGGAAAGGTGATCTCCATAAAGACAAGGTACCCAAGATGGACCATCAAGTTGCAGACTTTTTAAAGGCCACCTCGTCACCAAAAACGAATTTAGTTTTTAAAATTCCTAAAATCAGTCGTCAAACCGTCAAGTCATCTCCAGAGAACTCACCTGTAAGTCTTCATACAGAGGAGGCAGAAGAAGATGAGGTGCGTACTACGAGTTCATCTCAGAAGCCTGCAACCTCAAGTCCCCCCCATGTTGAGGTGGAGGACGAAGTTGGGTTGCCTGAAATGAACTCACTCCCCGAGAAACCCCTGGTATTTCGCCGTATGATGATGGAAGAAGAGGATGATGATGACGATGACGACGTATTAGATTTATTAGCTGACGGTGGGGTCGATGATTTAATGGAAGGACTAGATGATTTTGTAGTTAAAAATCCAACGCGTATTCGGACTTTTAACAGTAGTAGTAGTAATGGTGGTGGTTTAAGAAGGTTTTAAGCGTCTAGTTTGTTACAGTATGACGATGTTATATTTTGAATGAAATATATTTTATTTACGTTATTATTAATAGCTGTCTACATTACATTCACCCGGTTATTTATATTTAAGGACTTGTTATAAGTGATCTACATTAGATCACTCTCTGCTAGTAGAATAGTGACTTTTATTGTATGTTTCTAAATCTAACCCAAACGAAGTAAGTAGTGATGATAGTATAAAAATCTTTTGTTACTCTTGAACAATTCGGATGATTATTAAGTACTGATTTATGTTTGTTTTTGGTTTCTAACTTTAGTTCGTAATTTACGTTATATTTCGTGTTTATATTGCACAACATGACAAGTTGTAACTCAATTCTCATGTTTTTTACCACAAGCAATTTTTGGAACCATTTGGTATGCAATCTTGTACCCACTTTTCTACTCTCTGTCGTTTTCATAATCAACTTTGTATTTTTTTTACAAGTAGCAATGAGATTCAATGATTAAAGTTTCGTATTTGGTTCATATATATGTAGTTTGGCGTTTGGCTTATTTCCATTCATCAGGTAGTACTTTTAATTACAGCTTTCCTCATCTTCTTCGTCCGTATTGAAATCCTCTGAAGCAAGAAACATTCACAATTATTAGTGTTGATTGAAAGTCATGATTCTCTTGTAGTATGTCTTTGATAAAAGTTTGATTATAATGTACGTACCGGCTGTTACATGAGTTCCAGAGTCTGACACAGTTTCTATTGAAGATGCTCCGTTCTCGCAAATACTCCCATTTTTAACTTTCTGTAAGAACGTAAAAATAAGGTTATTAGATTATTATAGATGGCACAAGAAGATCATCCTCAACTATGACTTTGGGTGCCCCCTCCTTCAGCTCATACTCCATTTCATAGTAATGTTACCCAGGCCACATTCACAAATTTAAGCTAAGGACAAAGATGTTTGGGAACGTTAAACATAACAATCAGAACTGGAGAAGCGTAGTTTACATCATCTCTATGTACTTCATGTAATCTAAGTACTGCAATCTTACTACCTACGATCTACGTTACGTCCACATCATCATATACAATTAGCACTCAGCTCATCATGTCTGACTTAGCAGAGAAATTAGACTTGAGTCGATATGTTCCTCAAAATTATCCAGATTTGATGTATTACAAATCTTATGGTTGTCCTCCATCTCCTGTCCCGTGCCCTAAAGTGCCGTGTTACACAAAGGATTTCTTTTGCTCGGAATGGGGAAGCAGTTTCAAATGCATTTGCCCACAGAGACGAAGCTATCGAAGCCCGTATCAGGGAGTGAGGGAGGAAATGGCCAGTATGGACTATTACACGAAGCTTCCCGAGTTTCCTCCAGGTTGCTACCCCCGTTTCAGGAACAGTCCTAGATTTCAAAGTATGGCTGAAAAGTACTCTCTAGATGACATTAATGACTGCCCAAGTGTGAAACCAGGTTGGTCTCCCAACTGTCCTGAAAACCGAAAAGTTTTTAATCTGCTACACGTAAGTATTTCGACATTAGACAAATTTAATTGCAATATTCCTTAACAAAAGAAAGTCGACGTTTGAAGCCTAATTGACGTAATTTCGTCCAAATAATTTACAGAAAGATGCTGTGTGTGGACTATGTGTGCCACCACAACGTGCCAGACGGTTACCAGTGGAAGGAGCTCCGGATTGTTCGGATGAGTGTCAACCGAACCCTGAAGATATGTATGACCTTCCATTTCGGGTCAAAGTTCTTGGAGCTTGGCCACAAGATATTGAGAAAGCTTTGCAAAAGAAATCAGCAATGCCAAAAACTGGTGCGGCCCGTTGTTTGCATCCCTCAACTTCCCATGACTTGCAGAGTACATATAAGGAATCTTTTAACGACTTTTTCAAAACGTAAGTATTTCCTTATTCATTTCATGATTCATGATGATCGATCTCTGTGTAATGCATGTAATATTAACTGTTTTATATGATTGTCAATATAGTAAAACTCGAAAGCAACTAAAACTGTATCGGAGTCCATTAGCAATCGACATAAGTCGACCAAGGCTATCTATCCCTACAAATCCGCAGCAAGACTTGGTACTTTCAGGACCAATTACCGTAAACGCTTTACCATTGGTAATGAGACCTAAGGGACCACAGAAGCTTCCTAGGAACGTCGGACCAAAGTTTGAAGTAATTGTTCAGGGCCCCATTTGCATTTGAAATCATTGTGAAACCCCATAAATGTAGAATTGTCTTACCATACCAATAAATCAAAATTTCTGGTGTAACTTCCACCTCCACCCCACCACAAAATAAAAGTTGTGTAGCACTGTTTTAACTTTGCAACTCTATATAAATTGCACATACCTTGCTTCGTTTGCTGCTCTTTTCAATGCGTTTTGGACAGTCGGCAATAAGATGATCTTCTGCCTTGCAATTGTGACATCGCTTGGGCTGCGGTCCCAGGTTACATTTTGCAGCTACATGGTGTGACAAATCCCCACAATTGTAGCATCTGTAAAAAATTCAGCATCTTAGCAAATCACTTAATCGGGATTTGGGGCACTATGAGACACATCACCGAATTTGGGCTTACCGAATTTTTCTCAGTTTTCTTTTCGACATTGGCCGACGATTCGACCCATTACAAGATCCACCTTCTGGCCCTGTGACTAGAGTTGCTTCCAGGCCTTTATCTGACTCCTTGCATTCAAATTCCACCTCCTCTTCTTCGCCAAGACTTCGGAATCCCGTCATTTGAATAACACTCTATAAATTGACAGAAGATATTTATGTGATATAACAAAAAATGCATGGTATGCAATTGGATTTAATATTCTTATACTTTATTTTATATGACATCTCTTATATAAATAATGCTTCCTAAATATGTAAGTACAACGGGGCGTTATGAAACATGATGAATGTCATAATAATAAATTTGTTTTCAAAATTATTATACTTTTCAGCCTGCGTTTATCGGTACCACATGTGTTTATGCAGATGCATTCCTACTCATTCCTACATTATGCTTTAAAAGAGAAAAAACCTTGACCAACATTTGTCAGATCCCATTACTCTTCTCATTCTCCCAGAAAGAAACAGATTGATGAAAAACGAATGGGAACACACGGCAGGGGCTACAACAAACAATGACGACGGAACGTGCTACTACTGCCGTCTCTCCAAGCTCCCTTTTTTGTCTCGTGAATTTCAATTCAAGGGAAACCGTAAACACTGAAACAGCGGATAAAGCTTTCTAGGGACAAAGCCCGATAATACATAGTAAAATCAGGCTTTATTTTGCATAATATGCATATGCATACATTTTACAAATGAAGGAAACATCAAGGGTCCTTATTCATGGTTTCACGAAAAATAGAAATAATGAAATGAAGGGTCATCCCTTATTATTTTTTCCAACAAAAAGGTGCATATCAATTCTAGCAAAAACTATACAGTTACCGTTTGACATGTGAAGCCAAGCCAAATGGCGTGTTTTTGATCTGATCTGATGATGTGAGTGAGTTGGGTGGATCATAAGATCAGTATTAAGGATTCCCTTTATGTCCCTCGGATAGTGGAAACAATCAAATGGAGTGAGGGAGATGAATAGTAGGAAATAGCCTACAGATATTTGCTGTGTGTACTACAGCGGTTTTTGAAGGGCACAAAAATTTTGGTTCTGCATAATATCCATCCTCGTCTGCTCTTCTGTATTCACAATCAGTCAATGAAATAAATGATCATGGGGAGAGGTATGCGTGCGTGCATTTGGCTCGAGCCATGTTCGACCCAACACCCGTGAAGCACTGTTTTGAACGAGTTGTAGTTTTTCATATATATTTTGATGATGGGGATTTTTTCTGCGTTACTTTCTTCCGTCTTCATCAGATCTACTCGAGATTCTATGCCTAATGAATAACTAAAAGTTTTTTTTAAATTCTATAAAACGTAAAATGCACTAAACTTTCCCCATTGTAATCTTGCTTAGGAAATCAAGCAAGTGTACCGAAGCCACCATGGTGTACAGTGTACTATGCATCTTACCGATTCACTCAAGAAAATACTTCTGTTCTTTTCTTATTAAAAACATGACAACACACATGGCTCGTGCGACAGATATTGCATGCCAAGCATTCGTAAAAACGTGTGCATTGTAAGATAGTGTAGAACCTTGTTAAGCAAGTCCCAAGAGTATCATTTGAATTTTTGGCGTTTCTCGCCCAAAGTAACATCTACTTGAGCGTTTACAAACGATGAACAGAACAACAATAGTAGCAAGAATCATTAAAGTAAATTTTAACGCAAAAGCAGTATAAAAAAGATGTACTTTGCATACAAAGCCTACTTTAGAACGTCATGTAATACAATGGTATTTGAAAAGTTTCCTATATCATCCTACGTTTTACATATATATAAGCAACTACTAATCAATTTTCTCAAAATAGAGTTATTCGCGACTTTTAAAACTATCGTATCAATAATAGTATAAATTGCATAGAAGCATAAACTTTTACTTGGCACGTTTTTCATTAATTGATTTCATTAGATTTGATATTAGAATCTACTACAACTCAAGTGCAACTCTGATGCGTATTTAAACATTATTACTAAGCTCTATAATAATGTATGCACTCCATTATATCCACTACCAGATTCATTTTTGGCTGTGAGCACAACAACAACACCAGATGTATTGATATGTATTTTGCTATTGAAAAAATGCTATAAAGTAAAACGGAGCTTAAAAGTTATTTTCCTTTTTGTCATTTTGTCCCCATTCTCAACAAAGTACAACTACTACTCTTTCCTTCCTTTCACACTTCCATAAATTCCATGCATTTTTGACAGGGAAGGATGCGTTAAACTTTGCACTGAAATGTAAATGCTCATTATGTTTTACTACCAACACCAAAAACCCAACGAGATGTACCATCACATTTTCTCTGCTGCTTCGCTGGCACCGCAAACACTTTTATATTACCCGAATTGTTAACAATCTCAGCCAGCACAGAAGACTCTGAAATATGTACATAACGTATGTATTTGTGTAGGTGAGGAGCAGAGTAGTGATGATGATGATAATGAAATGGTTTTGCCTAATACTTTCTGGTTTCAAAGAGTGGAAAATGTGGTTGCTTCATTTCATCATTTGCTCTTTTCTTCTTGGGTTTTTTTTTGGCTGGAGGTCAAATGACTATTAACCCTCTTTTCCACCCTTTCTGGAATTGGTTTTTGGTTAGTAATATATACCTCTGGAAGTAGGGATTGTAAAGATATATAGCAAAATAGTTTATGGCTTTCAGAAGAATTTTCAAACATTATCTTTGTTAAATTATGAGTGTCATTATTTAGGCGAGTCCTTCCAGGATTTTATGCACATTCTTAAATGACGCGAGGATAACGATTTTTCCCCAATGTTGAAATAAAACAAGCGTGAAGCTGATGAAACTCTTGGATTGTCAATTGTGTTTTCACAAAAACCCAAAATCCAGACTGAAGAATGATGTACACTACGCATGCTTTTTCCTTGCTTTTCATGAGTGGGTGTATGTCCAATAGATATTATGCGTATAGTTGCGTAGTATGTATACGTTTTTCGACATCTCCCTCAATTTTAAAACTCCAACATTTGATGTTATTGTTGAGGAGTTGGAGTGATAACATAAGTTCTCCTTGTATTGTTGTTTGCAATAATCCCTCTATATTATTTGAGCTGGAAAGTTGTTGGAGAGGCAAGAGAAAAATTCATGGGATACATTTTGTATGAAAAAGTTTTCATGTGTTCATTGTGAATGAATTAGGTAACAATGACAGATGACGTTTGGCTTGTCATTTTACAACTGTCAAATGTACTTCAACTTATTTCCACCAACATAACAACAAGAGTGAAATAAAGTTGCTCCAAGTTTACTATTGCTGACGTCATGCGCCCGACGAGCCTTCATAATTTCATAAGTGACATCACATTCTCAATAGGTCTATTTTTATATGATTTATAAATAAATAATACCAAATGGGAGAGAAGATGATGAAATAACATACACACAATTCATATTTTATACAAGGATGATGATGAGTTAAACAATGAAATGCCTGAGTTGAATACACAGTATACACACGCTCATATTTTTTATATTATACATGTTGTTTACCTGGTGGACAAACACCTCTTGACTTCCGTCATCGGGTGTGATGAATCCCCATCCTTTGGCAACATTGAACCACTTGCATTTCCCTTTCTTTCTAAAATAAGATCCGCTTCCTGGAAATAATGAAAGAAAAATTACGTTAGAGTTAGAGAAATCACAAATATATACTACTGGCAGTTCAGCTCAGATTCATTATTCTCCAGAGAGTGGATTGCAATTAAATTTTAATTGGTTCGATTTCCTTGAAGACTATTTTTTACCATATATTTGTGTCGACTATTCGAACCAAAGCTCGATATCATAACGGTTCACTAAATGCTGCTAATAATAGGAAGTGCGCACGTTATTTAATACGCTCAACTTTCTACCATCATAGATTTTTACCAGGATATATATCACGTATCATCTCTACTAGCTGAATCCTATCTTTCCTTTTCTCTCGTCAAATATTTATGCTATTGGAGACATGAGCGAGTAGTGGAGCATCTTTTACTACTTTTACGTGCATGGCGTGATCTAATGCTATATTGAGGAGATTATGGATATAATTAAGCTAGAGTTTACAGGAACTCCAGTCATTTTAGCAAAAAGATAACAAACGACGACCCGCTACTAATTCAACAATAGCAACGTCATATCATTCATTTAAGTGAAGTGGGAGATGGACTACTACGGCTACCAGCATAGCACAATTTAATTAGAGCCTCCTTCCCAGTTGCTCTCCAGGAAGCTATTTATATTGTTCTTTCATTTCTTCCTAGTATTTCATTCCTTCACTCTTTGTCCAACCGTGACTGATGCGTGATGTTACACGCTAAGTTTCAGAATTTCGTAAATATCACGAATGTCAATATACAATGAGGTCGGGATGAGCTTATATAAAGCCCAACGAGAAATGGTGACATGCCAAATATTTTAAGATTGCTTTTAGATTTACAAAAGCTCAAATAAGTAAGATTATATAGCTGAATAAAACTCAGGTTGTGTCATTATCAAAGCATTGCATGCTCTACGTTTTTAGTTGAACCGTTGTGGCAATAAATTTCTTAGTAATTACGTGATAAGGCAAGACAAGTTTTAGTTTTAACAAGAGGAGCCCATGAACAAAACTTGTAGGTATATGAAACAAAGGAAGATGAGTCTTGCTTTGAGATTTACTTTCTTTTTATCTAACACATCATTACAGACATTGACACATCCCTTGCTTCATTGCAGAAGAGATTCCTGGTAAAGACCCCGAGAAAACAAAGAGCTCGCTTGAATTCAGTAACCATTATGCGTTTTCCAATAGCATCCTTGTTCAGCCAACTTGTTTTTCTAGAATCGTTTCTTCTCGAATGGAAAAGGAAACGAGAGATTTTTCATTAAACTTCTTGAATGAAATCAGACAAGGGACAGCATTCTCCGAAAAACTCTCTCTCCAGTCAGCCCGACTTTCATTTTGCTTTTTTTGGACAACTCAGCAAAAAGACAGGTTTTGAAGCATTGATGGAAAGAAAAGGAATGAGGGTTCTTTCCAATAGACGTAACGAGCTCGATGTCTACAAAGCAAACGCGCTACGAGCAGAGAAAAAAAAGTTGAAACGAAAAAAAGAATCGATATTGGAGATGCTACATTGTACCAAACCAAAAGCCATTCCATATAAAAGTAGAAGTAGTAGTATTGGAGAAGTCTATTCTATAAATTAAATCCGAATCGAACGAAAAAAAATAATAATGGCGTGGCTCTCTCTTGGTAGATACATTATATACATGCACACTCCAACGAAGGATATATCGACAAGATGACAAAAAGCTAGGGTAGTTGGTGAAGATGATGTTGGTTCGTCAGAAAAACGTGTGCATTGCATTTATACTCGCGCATATATATTGTCCCCCATTTTTCACATAATATCTATCCGAAAAAAGTCCATCGAGAGCCCGAGAGAGAGAGAAGATTGAAGTAAGGACAAATCTGCACTTATTTTTCATGTGTGTGCAGTTCACTCCACTCAACATCTCAAACTCTCTCAACTCAATGTATGATTCATTCCTCGGATATACAATTTTTTCCCGTGTGATGCTTTGAATGGATTGGTAGAATTATTAAAGTAGAGGAGGAGTTGAAAAAACTCCCGGACCGGCCCCGGGTTTTATCATCATCGTCATCATCATCATCATCATCCCCCATCCTGAAGTTGAAGTATAAAGTTGAAGTGAGTGAAGCAAAGTAAAAAAGGCAAAAAAAACTCCAAAGCCAACAGCCAAACTAAAGTAAGCAATAAAGAAAGGAAAGGGAACTATAATCATATTCCTTGGGAGAACCGTGTCTATACATTTTTAACTTTCTTTTTCTTCCTCCTCCTTTCATCTTTCTCCGGAAAAAAAAGTTGTTAAAAAAGTTTCCCTCTATTTGGGTTATTATAGGTTTTGGCTTTGAGCGTTTATTACGGTTTTAGCGACTATAGAAATTTATGTCTCTCAAGGAATAGGTAGGAGTCAAAGCAAAGCAATACATTTATAGAGTTAATATGCCTTTCTCGAATAAAACTACGAGAGCAACTACATCCCATTTATTTATTTTTCCCAAATGTATGAACCTTCGACTACTATGAAGGAACCAAGGAAAAATTGGAATCCCTAATCTAATATTATTGTCCAGGAATGTTTTTTCAGTGGTAAAAATCTAATAGTCGAAATATACCATAATATATCCCTGTCATGTCAGCTATAACTATTGAATACAATGGTTTGGGTCCATATTCTTATGATGCACATTAGAAAAACAATATTATTGTGTACACTCAACTGGATAAGTTCTATACTTTCCTTGTGTGTTTCTTAAATATTAGATTTCCTCCGAATATGAAAGAATAAAGAAAAGAGTCAAACTGAAGGTACCTCTTTCTTCTACCGCCGACTGATTATTATTTTCCCCATCTTTCTTGTGAAATGTTTTATGAAATGTACCCAAAATCCGAACATATCCACTGACGCGAATGAACGAGCTGTCATGCTAACTTTTCATATTGTTTTGGTGCTCCTTCAACCATGCTTAGTGACATGCTGTATCATTTGACGGAACACAGGTATAGCGTAATAGATAGACACACACAATAAATATACTTGTTTATGTGTGTATTTTAGACGTTACAATAGTTAAATCAAACCATTTTAATCCTTTCATAACCAGGGGATATCGCACGGAGCAGTAAAATTAGGGTAATAGAAGGATGTATTAATTGTTGAAACGTTAGTTTTCTCATTAGAAAATTGTTAAAACCAATGAGTTGTATATTTACGACCTTTGAGTATTTTACATTACACCGAGTTAATTTTTAACTATCTTAGGTACCAAACGGTTTGCTGTGTGTAAAGTATGATGCAGATTATATTCCAGCAGCTCAAATTATATTTCTTTTATGAACGTTTTTTCCAAAAATTTTATTAGTATTTTAAAAATATATGCATCGGTATTATGGAAAGTGCATATATCATAAAACAAATCTCTTAACCACATCATTTGTAGCATTGATAAGAGTTCTACCAAGCAACACCGGACCTACAAGTCTCCTGAAAATAAATTTTAGTTCGTAACCCGCTATGGGCACTTTAATTTGACACAGAAGCAGAGCAGACGCTTGCTGTGTTGAGATCTCACTACTGTGTTATAAGACTGGAAATAATAATAATGCAATATTCTTGCTGACTTAAGTAAGTTCCATAGAGTTCCAATCCAAATCCAACTTCTTTCAATCCGCTGATGACGAGGACGTGAAGTATGTGTTTGATATACCTATTCAGTTCAATACGTAGCATTTTTATAGAAACGGAAAGGAGAACGACGTAGTTATAAAATAATAGGCTGGCTTTCCGGGTACAATATTCTTTCAGTTTAGTTTTATACAGAAGACTTTCCGTACATTCATATAATATAATATAGTCAAGATTATGGATGTATGTGTAGCAGCTCTATAACCATCATGTTGGAGAGTACTACTTTCGCTTTTTTCACTTTGTAAATCCAACTTTACTTCACTCCTCAACTCCTCTGTTCATCTCGCGTCCTCCTCTTTTATTTTCGAGTCTCCAGCATTTTTTCCAAGCTCTCAAACCAAACTCAACCTCTCTTTTTTTGAGGCTGAGCTTTATTCGTTCACTGAAATCGATTTTATTCCCAAAGTCTTTTCTGGAGAAAAAGATAATGTTTCGGATATTACTTCGGATATGGGAAAAAGAGACATATTATAAAAAGTTTCATCTCTTTTTTTTCTCTCTCTCCAACTGGAGTGGCTTGTAGTTCTCTCTCTCTCTTATTTTCCACCGTTCCTTTTATACACAACTTGTTCTTCACTCGCTCTCAAGCTGATAATAATATATCAGCACCCGTTTTCCCTATATTTACAATGGATCTCTAATACTTTTTTTCTACCCAGTTCCAACTTCGGTGTTACTAGGCTCAATTCGGGATCCATCCGCCATAATTCTTTTTTTCCAGAATTTTTCTTCACTCCAATTTTTATACCAAGTGAGACTAGCACCTTCCATATAACTAGTTTTCATAAGTATGATATACATACATACTTGTGTATTTCTAATATCAACATCAACATCCAATGAAAAAAATGTGAAGAGGAAAGAATGGAGGATGAAGAAAGGGAAAAATGGAAAAGTTGGAAAATATTACATTATGCTCCGAGACTTTTTCCAGAGAACGGGAAACAAGGAGCAAACTAGCTTTGACTTGTCATAGGCATGTCAAGCTTGATGAGTTCGATTCTGGCTGCTTTCACAATATCTCAAAAAGGCATTATTTGGTAGCCATACTTTTTTATCTTCAATTTTTATTTTCCGTACAACATTAGCTTAGTCTATGGAAGACATTATCTATTACCACACATAAATTTACCAAAATAAATATAAAAACCTGATGCGTCAATAATACACAAAAACACCAAACAAGTAGTTACTGAAAAGGCACTCATAAATTGTAATAATGAGGGTTAAATAATCACTGATAAAAAACTGTCAGAAAAAGGCTATTTGTAGCTATTATCCAAACAATAATAATTTACACGATATGAATACACGAGCCAAAGGGGTGAGTTAAACAAACAAGAAAACACGGCATCAACCCCTTTTTAACACCCTTTTTTACGTTGTAAATGAGTTAAAAAACAAGCTCTTGATGGTTAAAAAAACACCAGTTCAGATTAATACCCCTTCCATTTCCATCCAATGAAAGGATTTCGGGCCGGAGCTTAGGGTTGCTTTTGCTATATGTGAAGAGCAACCTCACCAATAAAAGTCAAATTTTAAGCTGTTCCACGTTCACTTCATCATTTGTCTGTAAACCAATCCTTTTTTTAACAAGTTCTGAGAAATGAGCCACTTGACAATCGGGCAACTACCAAAAAAGGTTTTTATGCTGCTATTGCTCCTATAATTATGTGCGGTAGGTTGCGTTACATAAAAAAAATCTGTTATGGATAACCCATCATATCATCGTTATCGTTTACCGGTGATGAGGGGTTAGGGTTAGCTCACTATATTTTTTACCAAACCGAAAAGAAAATTAGGGTACTCCAGTTCACTCCCTGGTTGAGTGAATTGAATGAAAAGTGAAACGAAAGAAGGACACAGTCACTAATAATCACAACAACAGTAATTGGCCAACCTCTCTCCCATTTTTTATACTTTTTTGGTAATATATGATTTCCTCTTAAAAATGGGAACAAATATGTGCATAGATTGAACAATGAGCCCTTCCGTATATTTTTTGTATAAAAAATGCTGTTTTTTACTCATTTTTTGGGGAGAAACCGTTGTTATTCACAATGATGATATACTCATCATGATCCCTTTGCGTTGAGTTTTTTGTGGAAATTTTCCCTGAAACCATAAAAAACCTATTGACATATTCCGTCACAAACAAGCTGGCTGTCTGTACGCTTGTCCTTTCTTCAATGCTTTAGTTTGATAAATCGTATTTTGATTGTTGATAATTGACTCGTTTCTCTGTGTCTATTTTTTAGAAATTTAATACTCACAAGCATGAGCAGGGAGGCGGTTTGTTTGGTTGGAAGCATTTATGGTTTATATATCGGAGGGTTTTTATGGATCGTTTTTTATTCTATATCAAATTTTTCATTCATGATAATAAACGTTCTGATTTAGTTGAAAGAGACGCTATGATGTATTGTCTAAAATCGGATGCGCATGTTTACTTGAATGGAACTTCTTGGTACGATCCGCAGGCACACGTTTCGTAGATATTTTTTGATGTTTTTCTCAACAATGAAAAAATACTGCGTTCTAACTATCTTTGTGGTTTTCGGCATTGGCATTCCAAGTACAAATTCGCAACATCGTATCTTCCGAAAAGTTAAATTTTTACAAGTTTCAATAAAAATATAAGAGCGTATGAGTATGACATACTGTTACACATTTCTCACGGTAGCTTGAAGTAAAGTAAGTCTGTAATTGAGGAGTTTAATCTTAACTGACAGTTACATAAATAATGAAAGTTAGAAGAAGCAGAAATTGAACCAACCTTGTGGAAATATTTTAGAAACTTTGATTAATTTGAGGAAAATGAACACGTTAACCAGAAACAAGGGTTTTGAACAATTCTGGGTAATGATTATGTAGCAGCGTAATGAAAACATTATATATGAATTTCTACACGTACAGCCCACTTCCTGTTTCACGATGGGTGATGATGATTAAGCAAAAAATGTTATACTTAACAAAACACGAGAATTGACAGGGATGCAATGAAAAATATTTTGTTCTAAAAATATGTTAACACCTAAACAATATAATGAAACAGCACAATATATCTTACCACTGGATTGGCTCGAACTACCTGAAGAAGGGGAGCATGTGCCAGGCTCATCGGATAAAGACCCCGTTTCCGTCATGTTTTTTTTGTGGTTCTTTTCACAAAACCACTTAATTTATTGAATGAAATGTCTCTTTTCTGTATTTTTTGAAAAGTCCTTTTCTGGGTAATCTTGATAAACGGTTTTATTAAATGTTTTCAAACCCACAAGACTTTTCAGTGAATTCGGAGATTTTGAACAAGTAAAACTTTCAGTTGAGAAGTAAATATATTTTTATGTTCTGCCCACAACGTGTGTGTTACTAACAAATGTTTTGTATTGAGACCGGAGAGACGAGCACAAAATCACTATTTCGAAGTTGGAAGTAAAGTAACAAGTTGTTGTTCTGTGCCTGCTTATAATATTCTTCCTTTTTCCACACACGGGAAGGAGCAGCAGATGAGCGTGTGTGCAGGGATGGAATATCTAAAACGAGTGAAATCTCAAAAGAAAAACGTGTGACATATGAACGCAGGCTCCTCTTCTTCCCTCACATAACATACCCAGAGCAAAGATTTGAGTTCTCTGGATGAAAAATACATTCAACACTCATCCAATATCCAACAAAAGGGAGTTGGGGTTCCATTCCAGAAAAGTTGAAAAAAGGGAGAAAAATATGAAAAACAGAAAAAAAAGAAAAAAAGGGAAATAACGAGCAAGCTGCTGAAAATGCTCGACTTGTCACTCGTACACAAGGTTCCATATATCTCCTTTGCTTGGTATATATCAAACTAGTATATATCATTGTGTGAGTTATTACAGTGAACGAGCTGCTGTTTCTTCCTGGCTTCCCCATATTATTTCACAATTCTCAAAAAATGTATACGAAACTATATCCTTATAAACTATAAAATGTACACAAGACTGCATTTCGGACTTTTTGTGAAGTAGTGATCTGTACTCCATAAAGAAAAATATCAGCAATCTGCTTTCGAGTATAGATTTTATAATACATATCTATTCTCTGAATTGACGTCAAGCGTTCAAAAACATTTTGTTTTTAAAGTCACGCACCGACTTAAGGGTCAATATTATTAGTTTGAAGTTCAATATAAAACATCATAATTCATAATAATTAATGAATGCATTAAGAGTATACTAAAATTTGCCATTTTTTCTGGCTTGGTTGAATTTATTGAATGAAATTGGAATGTATGCAGGTACATATGATTATACATCATCAAATTGAACGTGAATGATCCGTCAAAAGTGTAAAAAAAAAAGTGTTGATCCATGAAAAAAATGTTGGGATCATTGGTTTCATGTGGGTTGAACCCTTTCACGGGATAAGTGATAAAAAACTATTCAATGATGTGGAGCAACACACCCTTCTGATAGATCCACCCTAAAGCTAAGATGGAGCTTGTAAAAAAGTCAATGATGTATGCGCTTTTTAACCTTTTTACAAAATAGGCTACCCGATAAACCTATGTATTCATATTCATCCTTTAAACACTAAAAATGGGGCTGATTGAGTAATGCTCTTGTTGAGTAACCCTTTCCCTTTGTTATCCCCGTATGTAACATAGTAGCATTATCAATAGGTACTCACAATTTGTACAAGCAAGCAAATAAAATACCATTTTATCATTTCCAGGAATTATGTAGCATTGAACTTTAGAAGATGCATTATTAGCTAAGCAGGCATGTCAAACAATGAACAATATGAAACTTAATGTGTTCTTGGAAATTGACAACTATTGGCAGGATTGGCTACTATCTACAGCAAGGTGTAAGTTCCTTCGTCGTGCATCAATGGAGTACAAATTAAACATGCACCATTAGCAGTATAGTTTGACTTGAAATTAATTACAAATAGTGAATATATTGTTGTAATTGTCATTTTCTTTAAATATAATTAGTTAAATATGACTGGAAAACTAAAGTTTTCGAATTCGCACTCCACCTCTAAAACACTACAGTTTTGGCAAATAGCAATCACGTGTGAGTATTAACAACGTCATCCTATATTTCATGTGTATTTTAAATTTTGATATTGTCGAATAGATTCATTTGGGGTTTTTGTATAACATGGATTGTAAATAATTGATATACTGACAGCCATTTTAGTCAATGCGGCATATGGACAGGATACCTTTTTCGAACCAGGGTACGACTCCTTGCTTGACCTACAAAGCAAAAGATTGCCAGGAAGAGTGGGAAATAACATACCGGGTGTAAACGACTGGAATGACATCCCAGATGAACCTCTACGAGAACCACGACCACCAACACGTCAAAAGTTTGAGAAGGCTGAAATACAACGAGGTATATAATATTCAACCTTATGTAAAATTATCCTCTGCCTCGTGTACATTTGTAATTGTTTTACAGAGGAGAAGCGCCTCTCATGGGGAGATTCACCCCAAAACCCCGTAAACCACGAGGACTCGCCAATGGTCCAGAAGCAACTTATTCACGATATTATCGCCAGCCGAAGCTCCTTATCAAGTGAGTACGCATCTTCAAGCGGAGAAGATAACCTGGTTACCTTTGGAACCTCAATATGGAACAAGCGTGGTGCTGGTGACGATGCAGCTAAAGTGGAAAAGACAAACCCAGTCTCCGAGACCAAGGAAGGTTATGAAGAAGAAGACAAATTCCTTGAGAACCTCGTACCAGATAAGGACTGCTTGACAAAGCTTCCCATTTGCGCCAACCACCTCAACAAATACGACTGCACAATGAACTGCTACCTGAACCAAGTGCTGGAATCGCCCAACACCAAATTCCTCTACAGACTCATACATCAATTCAAATCATTCGGACGGTTCCTCTGTCCCACTTTTGGGACCATTTATGACGATATCCCAAACATCATTCACAAACGACTTAGGCGTAATAAATTGTCGTCATTTTTACAAGCTGTTGGTATCCAAAAAGAAGTTGAGCAGATTGACCTTGACTTCATCAAAAATTCCCCGTTGGCCCTCTTCAACAGTCTCGTTAAATTTGGGAATGGTACTGAGTTTGACATCATCAAGCCAATTTTAGGAACAGCAGAAGCTACCGCGAGGGCTGAGATGAGTGGTCGAAGTTTGTCTGCGTCTCTCTACAGCAATCCTGTTTGCTCTGGGGTTGCTCTAAAGAGTTGGATATATTCTATTATTAACACACTAACAAAGCATCCTCTCGTCTCTGATATTTTTCTAAAGGGATTCTGGACTATCACCAGAGCATTGAACAATGGTGTACCTTATCCCCTAGATGGTTTATTCACGTCGTGGATGGTAGGAATCAAGGTCCTAGCTGGGGCGGAATGCAGTCTTATATCTTATGCGGAGCAAGGAAAGAGATTCAAGTGTCTTCAGAAAGCTCCCATAGAACAAATTTTAGATGATTATAAGAAGGAAGCTGAGAAAAGGAAGAATCCGTTCGACTGGCTGGTTTGTGGAGCTCATCAGGTTAAATATCCAAAGTGGTTCAAATCCAAAGTCAAGAATCAGGAAAAGAAGAATGAATTTCAGGGCAGAAGTGATACTGGTGATGAGGAAGAGGAGGTTGGGGTTGAGGGAGACGAACCTGAGGAAGAAGTGGAACCACCAGTAATTGAGGTAGATCCGGCATATGATGTTGTTCATAATATTCTAAACCCGGAAGAATTTTATAATTATGAGGATGAATCAAAATGAAACTTTTCAAATTATTAAAAAACTTGATGACTTGATGAATGACTTAATAAATATCAAAATTATTGTGATTTTAACAAGAAATAGGTTTTAAAAAAGTTGCTTGTATATGTTCCAAACGGTTGATTTTTTTAAACTAAATTGTGGTGACATGATTTGCATTTTAGCCACGGCCTGAAAAACCCAAAGACTACATTTGTTTATCTTCCCGATCTTCCCATTTATTGACAAGCATTGTTCCGTTTCTCCAAGTTTTTAAATTAAGGGCATGAAATTGAAAACAGGAATACATTAAAATTGGCAGTGATGAGGGCAGGCGAATGAACTCTAAAATGTCAGTTATTTGGTGGAGTTTAATTGTCTTTGCGTATTAAATGGCTGGATGACACACAAAATATTTCAAACTTAATCAACCAAACTATGGAGCAATGTGAATGTGATATGAACTCAAATGTTGAGCAAGGTACTTATTTGTAGTGCAATATTGATCATGAATTCCCAGGAATCATTTATTTTTGCATGTCATTCATTCCATCACCTCAAATCAGCACAACTCAAATGAAATGAAGTGTCATAAAAGTTACTCCACTAAATTTGCAAATAACAAAAGATTGCGTAACATTGGTTTGGGGAGTTACCTACCACCTGATTTGAGAGCGTAGAACCAGCGTACAAAGTAAGCATGAAATGTTGAACTTTTGTTAAAGCGTATTAAAAAACCCAACTGCTTCTTCTTCGGGAGCACCTAAAGATTATTCTCGAATGTTTGACTAACCAACCACCACTCCGTCAGTTAAAGCAGGTGTAATGGGTTGTGACACGGTGAATTGCAGTCACTGCATGGGATATTTTGATGTACATGGCTTAACTTAACCTGAAACACGGCCATTAAACGTTTTGAAATAAAATGACTGACTGAGAGTGTAAGTCAAATTCAAAATCTCGCCATAAATGGGAGTGCAAGCGCACCAAAGTGGAACACATTTATACAAGTACGCAAACCTATAACTAGGGTGGTAGGTACCGAATAATCGTCAATCATCATTTTTGTCCCACGGACGAAAAAATCGACAGCTCACCAAAAATCTTATTGCTTTGCAACTAATTTTATTGAAAGTTTTCAACATGTTTCTGTGCAAAAGTTTTCTGATTTTACTGATCTGCATTAACTTTGGGTACATGACCCAGGCGGTCAAAACGGATAAAAAAGGAAACACTACTAGAAGTTCATCACCCAAATCTGCTATCAAATATCATGGTTCAGGGGATACCGCCGGTATGTATAAAACTAACGCAACCCACGACAACTTTCTTCCATATAATTCCAAAAATTTATTAAAATTAATTTTTTTATCAACGTCAGGCTCATACAAAGTAGCCAGACTTATCGCCCAAGAATCTCGACCTAACGGAAAACGTCAATCCTACTCATATGCCGCAACGCAGCGACCCGTCTCTTACTCCCAGTCTTATGACTCTGGTCCAATTTACTATGAATCCAACAATCCACCCCAAAGCTACTACCGTGAATACCGGAGCCCTCCATCATCCTACAATGTGGACTACAACGAGCGGCCCAGCGGAAACAGCTACCATTCTCCACCACAGAGGAGTCAACGTCGGAACTCATACAACAACCAAGACTCTGGGGAGCATCGGGACGCAGACCAGCACAGCTATGGATCCGATGATAACGACTATAATGACAATGACGGGGGATACGGAGACAATGACAGTAATCACAGTCACAATGAAGGGATTATATTGACAATGACAGCCATGGTGGTGCTGACGATGACTATGGACATTCCGAGTCACAGGATTCGCCCTCAAATGATTCCAAGTCAAATTCCAATTACGGTCGACAGGTTGATGGTGAGAGAGGGTTTAGGAATTTGGATTACTGATTGCGAATTGTTAAACACATAATTTTAAAAACATAATTTATTCTTTCTATGTTTACATGATTAATTGGGCGTACCTATACACATTGCAATTCGTTTTAATCTGACATAATGACAAACACAAATTTTGACTATTAAAATCGAAAGTAATTTGTACATTGAACACACAGAAAAAATGCACAGTAAACAGATTTCCGTCGTAGCTAATCAAGCATGAGAAAACAAATCATCATCATCATCACCTTTTAAAATAGGCCAAACAGTTTGTGTGTAGCTGTCAATACCACAAAAAATGAAAATTATCCATTAGCAAGTAAACAGACGCCAAAATCACACATCTTCCTTTCCACTTGAATTCCTCCGCATAACAGAAAAGAGCCTTCGTTTTTAGAGCACTGTACTCTTTACTTTCCACCGTTTATATCGTAATATGGATTTTATATCCATCGCTGTCTTCGTTCTTTGAAAACAAAACTCAACAAGAAAAGGAAGTGGTTTATAGTTTTTTGTTGGCTGCGCACTGTTTGACGCATGTCTTCTGTCCTGACTTGCATGACACTTGCCTAGGTACATTGTTTAAGCAAAAAATAAAGTTTACAAAGATGAGATAGATGCTCGATAGGCTTTTTTTAAAGTTTCGAATCACATAATACACAAGATGAGTTCCATTCAAGCCAAATTATGATTTGGGAACGGTGCTGATATATGATAAAGCCCATGATACGATAATTCTCAATTCATTGTTCGCGACGGAGATTTACCTACACACTTCAGCCATTACCTTTTTATACAGTCCACCGACTTTTGACACCATTGACAAATGACTGTAATAAAAATACCTCGCAATAAAATGGCATGCACACTACCTCATCTGTATCACTTCTGCTTCCTCATGTGAGCAAGAAACTTATTTGCTGAAGACGAGAAAAACTGTTGAAAAGTTTTCAGGTAAAAAAAAATCAATCGTTCCTAAAGAAATGTTGGATAGAAACGGAAGCGCATCTAAAATTTGAGCACGTCACGTCTCCACCTAACATACATAAAGCTGGTTAAAATGCAGCCGCGAATACTTTTACTGTGTTGTACATTGTTGGTGGGCTGCTGTCAGTTTGGAAACGGCCAACAACGGCCAGAACAGAAACAAAAAAATGGGGGAGTTGGAGGAGCTGGTGGTGGTGAGCATACATATAATTTTGACGACGAATTTTCCAATGCTGAAGGTACGTTTTTATTTCATTGCATTATTCACCGGGAGTGAGACTGCAACTGATTAATTGTTTTTGCATAACTTTTGTTGAAATTTTAATTGAAAACCAGGTGATGTTCAAGATTTAATAGCAGCGTCCACACGGAATGGAGGGAAGCGAGCCAGCAGCAAAAATAAAAATTCCAAAGACTCGGACTCATACCATGTTGTGTATGAATCTAAACCAGAAAAATACTCAAACTCTTATCACCACGAAGACAAAGTTCGGGAAGCGCCTCACTACCACTCTTACAGAAATAATGATAGAGGTGGAAGCAGAAATGGAGGGCGCAACAGCTATAGTCACAACCCTTACAACCCCTACTCAAATGGAGGAGGTGGTGGTGGTGGTGGTGGCTCTTCAAATTCCAAGAAGCAGCAACGAGGCAATAATTACAGACAAGATGATTTTGATGACTACGGAGACAGCCCCAAACAATCTAATTCAAATTCCAAGCAGAAAGCAGTACCTTATGAAGATTACGACTATGAAAACGACTACGACACCAAGAGAGGCAAGGGCTATGATCACAAAGAGGAATATGATAGATCAACCAAGGATGATTATCACAAGACGGGTAAACTCAAGGACGACTTTGACTTTTATGGGCAAGATGCCCAAGATGCTCGAAATGGTAGAGACGGACGAGGTTCCAGTGGGGGTAGGGGAAAGAACAACTATTCCAAATCGAATAGAGGAG
Source organism: Orchesella cincta (assembly GCA_001718145.1). NCBI lineage: Eukaryota > Metazoa > Arthropoda > Collembola > Entomobryomorpha > Orchesellidae > Orchesella > Orchesella cincta. The sequence continues at coordinate 625,292 of LJIJ01000007.1, forward strand.
GTAGGGATGGAGGAGATGAGCGGAGCGACTCGGATTATGATGATGAAGGAAGCTCGTCGGAGAGGGTGAGTCGTGGAGAACGTGAAGACGATCCTCTTGATAGGTATGAGCAACGCACTCGCCAAGCGCTAAGGGAATATGGGGGAGCTTCAGACGGAAAGTCATTTCTTAGCGCTGACCCCTACAAAAAGAAGAAGTAAACATGCTAATACTTTTTTCATGACAAACAAACAAATTACATATTCCTAAGGCATTAGAATAACGATTGAATTAAGCACGTAATAACTTTAATGAAGGCATGTATGGTGGGAACCTTGTATATAATATTAACGATGCATTTGTTATTTGATATTACGCAATTTAGTTCCTGAGCTGTGTGAAGAATGAAAAAACCACTGCATGACAAAAAAAACTAGGTAGAAAACCAAATCAAGGTTTCACCTATGAGATTTATAAGTTGCAATTGCTGTATGAATTTAATAATTTATCAACTTGTATACTTTAGGTTTTCTTTTGCGTGTAGACTGTAGATCATCTACACTCAATAAGAATAGAGTAGATGAATACGAATAACAGTTGTAATGTAAAAGGTAATAAAAAATAAGTTTTCAATAAATAAAAACTGAACAAGTGTGGTTGATTTCATTGCACGTTTCAAAGACTCCCAAAGATCCCAGAAGAATAAATAGTTGTAAATCCCATAATATCCGGTTTGGTTTAATAGTAATGATGACCATAAGCAGGTGCAGCAATAGCAGCAGTAGCGTAGTATGCTGGAGCAGCGATATATCCGGCCGTGGAACCGAAACGCCGAATTCCAGTGTCAACTAAAAAATTTACAATTCAACAATTTAAATTACATTTGTACTAGATTCAGAAAAGCATTTAACTGTAGTCAATAATTCACCGGAAGAAGCCCAGGGTGCATGAAGAGAGGGTGCTTGGTACCCAGTTGATGTCAAGATCCCTCCATGATACGCTACTCCGGCATATGCAGCAGCAACAAGAGCGAACAGAATAATGAACTGAAACCAAAGAATTGAAATTGGAACAAAGAACTTTTTAAATAGTAATAATTTACCAACACTTTTTATGGCTCACTTACGTGCTTCATTTTGAATGAGGTTTTTGAGTTTTTAGAAAGAAAAAAAACTTGTGGCAAAAGATCAGATTTAGATGAGATAAAAGAGATTAGAATCGAATATGAAAAGTTTACAACTTCTCCAGTCGAATTCCAAGAAAAGAATGATGGATAAAAATGATCTCCCTTTGTTATTTATATTTGGGCCGAGGAAGCAGTCCGGAACTGTGTGGTGCAATGGTAGCAAGTCAAAGAGCAACAATGAAGCGTCTCACACTGGCCACGCCATGCTTTAATACATTGTTGTGGTAAAAAATGACCAAGGGAATGAACCAAACAATGAGGTACATTTGTATAAAACTGCGAACAACACAAAGCAATGCAAAAATCCTATAGCATAATGGTTTAGCCCATGTTAATGAAAGAAGCCTTAAGATGTGAGAATTTCTTTGGCAAAAATTCCATTTAAAAAAAGTTAAATTAAACTCACATACATTTATTGTACCTTCACAATGTACATAATATTCTGTTGTTAGAAATGCAATGCACCATATTATTTTCATTGCATTTTTCAAGATCCTTGTACAACTCGTAAAAAGAGACTTTGCGTTTAATGTCAAGATAATTTAGTCCAGACATCTACTTTAAGTTGGTGAACTTTACCGTGGGAATGTAGAGCAATTGAACAAGTTATGAACGAACAGAAAATTGAAAGTGGTGCATTAGAATCCATAAATTTCGTTGGTTCACATGCACATTAAAAATATATATGTATTGGGGTCTTTTCTCTTCCACACTTTGAAAGTGCATTTGTCTTTTTTGCAGTTTGATGGCAAGGAGCGAAAATGTGTTAATGAACAATGAACCGATCACTCATTATACCACATTAGTTGTCTACATCTAGATAGTTTTTCGTCCATTAAAGAGAATTGCTCACTCACCTGAAAATTACATAAATACCTACGCAAGTGACTCGTATTCTATTTCTGATTTGAGCCCGCTCAATGAACAAGAATAAAAGCTGAGCACCTTGCGGCTTCTAATAAGTAATATCAAGGATTGCTCTTTATTTCACACCTGTTATAATATCAGATGCTCAAATCATCACGGTAGAAATATTATTAACAAAGGGGTAAATCATGTCAAATTAGTGTGCAGATTCAAATCAATTCATTAGCTCAGTTATTTACAGTGATAAGGAGGAGGACTTCTCATTACACTTTCATTAAGGTTGATATAACCCTCCTCACATAATAATTTGAAGTACCTACTCCAGTGCCAGGTCATTATAAGCATATTAGCAATAAATATTTTGAATTCCCTTCAAAAGGTCGTATTTTGATTAGCTAATTATAGGCTCTGGGTACTCTTCCATCACCTATTTTTATTAAGTCATAAAATATTACGAGTGTTAGTAGTTATTATGTTATGTAAAAAATCTCATTCATTCAGTAAAAATGTGGGTGACGCACATGTACATTTTTATGAGCGTGTATTCCTTTTGGCATACGCCCAGTAGTAGTAACTAACTAACTCCAGAGAAAAAAGGAGTGAAGGATGAGTGCCTGTTCTTTATTTACTTAAGGATGCGCTTTAAAACCTTTAATTATAAACACTCTTCATTTCACAATCCTTCAAGTGGAACAGGAGCTGCAGAAATGCAGACCAATTTTGCACGCTTGCGACTCATACTCAACTGACAGCAATTTTTCTTTCTTGTGTATTCGCAACGCTCACTTAAAATGCACAAAAAATTTAGTTGAATGAACAACAACAAAGAAATCTACTATAAAATGTTGTATAAGTAACGGTGTCCACTATACTCGTTTTTTGGTGCACTAAACTAAAGTGCTTTGGGCTTCTTCTGAAATGAAGTCGTAATGATGGTAATAACGATGATGATACTATAGCGGTGGAGGCAAGGCGTGAGAAAAATTTGTGCAGCTTCATTTTCAGAAGTCTACTTACAAAGTATATCAACTAGAACGAAACTCCCTCAAGGAAGGTCAACAATGTGAGAACAGTTTGTCGTTGCTACCTGTAAAAAGCCATCATGATTTTATCTTGTGTTATAAATTATACCTATCTTTCTTTAGACGATATGTTTTACAAAGGGATGATAACACTACTCAACGCCTTCATTCTTCAAGACAATTTTTTAATTGTTGGTTTTAAAGGTTTCGCTACTATTCTCATTCAAAAGTGGAAAAAGGAAGCAATAGTTTCCTCTCTGGAGGCATGCATAATGGAGTAATTGTGGTGTAATATGGTAAACTTCGTCAAGGAAGAGTCATTCATCATGCTGTAATAATGTTATAAAATAAGTTGTTGAGTGGACTGTGAACTAGACACAAAAGAATGTGCGTTAATATAATTTTTTTTATTCATATCGGAAGCTGATGCTGTTAACGAGTTTGTATATAATAATACGCATATTTAGGTACGTACCCTCAAGACAATCATCATCAAGATCTGTGGAAATGCACAAGGATAATCTGGCAATAAATCAAATTGAGATGAAGTTTTAAGCAGGGTATTGTTTTTATTGCGCTCAAATTACATACTTTATCGTTCGAAAATTGGTCTGCGAATGTGAAGAATTTGAATGAAAATCAAAAACTTAACCCTGATGACTGTCGAGGCTATAACGAAGCGTTGAAGTTGGGGTGTTGAAGTTTTATTGTTTTTTGTCGCGTGCCTGCAACTAGAAGACATTCTAGTCTTTGTTTAATAAAGCCCTCATTCTTTCTTAGGTGCAAGCAAGCCACAGAATTAGTACAGCCTCGCGTGCTCTGCTGGCCTTAAGGCTATGAATGCTATGCTGTAGGCAAACACGAGCTACAAAAATGTTATGAAATTTGAGATGTTGATTTCTAACATCAAATATTGTACAACGTCTCCCTTCAATCGCGTTGGACTGTCGCTTATGCCACCTTATGTGGTGTTGCGGAACGGAATATACCAAAGGGAATACCCGGAAAGATATTCACTGCATTTATGAAGAGGGTGCTCGACACGGGTGATTGGGACTATGCAAGCTGCAAAAATAAGTTTGACTTTGTATGATTATAGTTTAAGAAATTTGATTTAGTTTGGTGATGCTACTGGAACTAATTGAAACTGTATTTAATGAACATGATAGATAAAATTTTGTATTATTATATTTTATCGTTAAAATGTACATCTTGAGTTCAACTTCCATGAAACAAAGACGAAGCTCGCATTCACCATGCACTGTACTACATTTCATAGCATACTATCCAGCATCAATGTTTAGCCGAACCGAGTGAAAGCAGTAGAAAGAAGTAATGACCTGTTTTTACCGATCTGAATAGGAATAGCAAAACAAGTACAGTTGAGCATGGAATACAAAGTCTGACTTTCGGCTTCTATAGAACCACTTCCATAGTGTCTCACAACAGAACACAATCCCGATCAGATTCCCGTACACATCCATAAAAGCATATGAAGCTTCTGCTCCCAAAGAGATCTCAGCTGCTGCTGTACCAAAACCAGCAGAGCATCCAGACCCAGAGAGTTTTCTTCTTCCCAATATGAAATGCATTTGAGAATGAAAGTTGAAAATAGGTCTCGCATCTCTCTCTGTTGTTATCATTGGAGTAATGTGGAGTAGTTCTCACCGTCCGACAAGTCTGAGCCGGGATGCATGCAGACACATCCACATTTTATGATACACACGCGGAGAGAGCGAGAATCAACGAGAGAAAACGAGAAGTTGGGAGTTACCATGGTTTCTCCGCCATTTCCTGGATCGTTTCATCGTTTCTTTCTCTTCATATCATCCCCTATACAGACACTGTTCTTATACTTATGCAAGATCAAAATGCATACCTTCACTGATACCGACACCGACTGATGCCATTTTTGTGTATGCCCAACCACTGTAGAAACTTGGGGAGACAGCAGCAGCAGAATTTCATTGTGTTGTAGGAGTTACTCTCGTGTATACATGCAGATCTGGCAAAGAAAGATTTTCATAGCCATTCCGAAAGAATAATATGATATAAGAATCGTAAATAAAAAATCTATACATTCTTTTTTATAAGACGTAGATACACACATGGTTCAGCTTGTTCAATGGAACATATTTAGACATCATACACATTACTCTGATCCTGTTGTCCCACAAAAAGTAAGCTAACTTTGAGTTGGCATATAGGAAAAGAAACATGAACAGAATTCAAGAGGCATTTGTAGTACTTGTATGAGGAGTACACAAAGTAAGTTTCTTGCTCTTTTTTCCCAAAAAGATTGGCTTGGCTTGGGCTTCACATCACATCACACAAGTCATTTTATTACTTGATTCACGATCAAGCCAAGCCAGTGCCTTCCTTAACATGCAAGCCAATACTTCAACTTTGTCTGGATATTTAATGCAACCTGCTACATAAATTCATATGTTCAATAAAAAAAATCCATAAGAATTTGCTTTCAAATGGAACTTGTGAGGATTCACAGAAAAGCCACCTAATGATTGTCTTCCTTTCATTATAGAAGTCGAATACCTGTGTCTGCCTGCCCTCTCATTCGTACTGACTGGTCTGAGAAAATGAAAGGAACAAGAAATGATAGGTACGTGCATCCACGGTCAAGAAATGAATGAACGAAAGAAAAATAGGTAGAAATGTATGAGCACCTGCTCATATCGTTCATATAATCATCATTTTGTTTCGTACTTTTACTCAAAAGTAACAAAGGAAAAATATACATAATATATATCACATCATCATCACACATCGTGTCTGGTGTCATCCATCCAGCAGGATCCATCCTAACCGGAAGAACAGTGGATTGAACAGTGGGATGGCTTTGGCTTGGAGCAATGAGCGCATGATTCATTCTATTCCATTCTCGCATTGTAAATCAGACAGTTGCTGTCATCAAGCCTGTAATCATTCATTCGCACAAATGCACACACGATACACAACACGGGGAATGGACTCATACTTACATATTGTGAAAGGGGCTGACATAAACATGAGCATTTGTATTTGTACTGCTTCACTCACTCACTCACTCATCGTCCTCTTCTGTCAGAAAAAGATAGGGAGAAGTGGTGGTGTGTGGTGAAAAGGAAATGGAAATTGCATTGATTTACTATATCTCATCTGCAATGCCATATACTTTGGAATTCATATATCTTGTGGAATGTTATGCTAGGTGGGAGGTAAGCTCATAAAAATATCCTAGCAAGGTTACGCACTTTATTCTACGGAGGAAAAGAAGAGCGTGCCATGTGGCATCATTAAATTTGTCCTCCGACCCAGCCGAAACCTGAGGAAAATGTCAATTTTGTGTGCATTAAGTAAAATTACCTTTGGAAGTCATAGAAGGCATTAGATATTATGGTATTTTATATCCCTACTACTGCATCAGTAGTACTGTTTTCCTTTCCAGGTAGTCACACGCTTCTTCAATTATTTCTTATTTATGCCAAACTCCAATGTCGTTGACGTCATTTATTGTTTCTTATAATAATATTAAATCGTATAGGTACAGTACTGTGTTTATTGTATAGAGATTGAGTTTGGTTAAGCCTCAATGAAATGGAATAGAGTTGGAAAATATTTATTTCGAATTGTCATTTCCACCATAGGCATTCTCCTTCCCTATCTTTAAAACACACATATCACACCATGTGATAATAGTGCAGTGGTCTAGTCTGGTGACAGGAATAAGAGAAAACCAACCATCCATATTGGAATTCATCCATATAGCTTGAGCACCCCAAAACGAGGGCATGCTTCCTTCCGATCTCATAACATGACCATACTCTGTTACATTACGTTTAGTCTCTCACAACCAGAGTCTCTAGATTTTGTGAAGTTTATAAAAGATTTCTTTACTTTTCAACTCCGTCCTTTCGTATCGTAATGCTTGAGAGCAAGAGCTACTTTTTGAAGCTGATTTTTTAGGATTACACACACACACAACAGCAAGTACAATCCTTGTATTGCTTTCCTTCCCTCATAATAATACTACTAGAAGCATAGCAGTTACCATCTGTAACACTCACTCTCGTTTATTTCGGAAGAGAAGCTTTCCCTGAAATTATGTAAGAACTTATATTACACACTATATAGTGAAAGCCTTCGTTTCCAGCACCCGTGCTAAGAACCTAAGCTATAAAGAATGGGAAATGGGAAGAGAGCCGTAAACACTTGTCCACATCACACCGTGTGTTTCAAACATGACTCAACTGTTTCTACTTTATGTGGAGCATAGCGGATAAATATGTATGTAATGTTGATGTTCTACTCTCTCCCCACAAAAAGGAGAGAGCAAAAAGCAGAGAATAATGATACGACACCAGAGCCAGTGTGTGTGTCTCTCTTTCTCTTTTTCTGGTATCAGTGAAAGACCTAAATCTGTCCATCTCCGGCTTTATACAAATGTTTATATACATGAGGAACCCAACAAAGCTCCATCCTTACTTATAAAATACATTAGATTACTACTACTTTGTATGAAGGAGGATTGGAGACTGAACTTAACCTAGCAAATACAGATCACAACCGTTGTTTATGAATAGGAACCTCAACCAAATGTAGGTGTTTATAGATATGTCTACTACTCTCTTGGTCTCTTTACTCCACCAATCCCAAACAATTTTATCGGAGAGCCGGAGCGAACAACACACGACAAACACAGGATGGATTTCTTGAATTCATATTGCCAACTTTTTCAACCCACCAAGAAAAAAAAGAAGTTTACATCCATTCATCCCCACATAAGATCCATGTAAATAGGGGAGAGACATGGAGTTTTTTTTATATGACATTTACTTTTTCATTTCACGTACGGAAAAGAATCTACAATGTTGTTTGATCAGTTTACTCCAAAATGGAAAATACAAATAGGAGAGATAGTATATATGGAAAATGTAATTCAGCAAACTTTCATGGGAATATCTTATCTATGAGCATACGGACTCGGGCTACAGCCGTTAATATAACATCTCGTTATTGAGTTTTTTTTTTTCACTGAGAAAAAAGAAGATGTATTCATTATAAATATATTGTATGAAGAATAGTAGCACACTTCTTGTGAAAGCCAAGAAAAAACGTGTATATATTATGGTATTAGTTTACAGCAGTGCCAGGATATTTATGACACTTACCTAACTGTTCTTTCTTTCTCAATGTGTGTGTAAGTCGAGTGGGTACATATTTTTATACCGTACCACAGAGGAGAATGACGAAAGAAATAAGGCTAAAATATTACAAATATCTGTATAGATTGCAATAAAGGACTATGAAATATATGTAGAGCAGGGAAGAAAAAAGGCACACATGGAAAAATGGTATGAGTAGGACGACGGAGCCAGCTTCTTGAGTTACAAATACATTTTTACGAACAACCGCTAGTAGTAGTAGCAGGGTATACTTTTACCTTGGTTCCATCCTGCGTTTCCTTCAGGTTAAACCGGAGACTACTATGATGGGATAGAGGGAAAACTTTGTGTATGCATGTAATTCTAGCATCAGGCCTACATAGAAACCTCAGTCAGTCTGGTGGAGATAGAAAAAAGGAAAGCGAGTCCTGCTTTCTCGCGCTCTCATTCCCTGTTGTATTCTTCATTGTGCCACATTCTCAGCTAGTAATACAGTCACACACAAAGTGTGCTCCGAAATTTCCCATGTATTAAAATACTCGCTCGCGAGTTGCTCACTCAACTTTGCATTCCATACTTCCTTTTCCCCTTACTACCGACTTTCATCGTTCGTTCACCGTTCGTGGATTGGAAGCAGAACGGGAATGATATTAAACTTCATGCTACAGCTTCTTTATATAGATTTCTGTATCCAGCATCCACACCAAAGAAAAAAGAAGATGAGGATCGGACGGGAGCATACATAGTTGAGCCTTTAACCGTATATGGAAGGGAATCCAATGCAATCTGGTTCTGGTTGCGAGAATTGCTATAGTAGAAGAATATATAAACGGTTTACTTTCTCTATATACTTTCCCCGTTTAAAATGTAATGCAATGTGTGATGGGGATGGGAAAGGAGCATACATTTTATACATTTTGCTGTACTTATTCCAACCTACTGCTTACAACTCCAGGTTTGCATCTCTCTCTCATCTCCACTTCTTTTCGGCAAAGCATAAGCATGTGGTGTACTAGAACATGATGTTGGAGGATTGAGAAAAGTGTATAGAATATACTTACTTGTATCACTGATATTATGGAAGGCTCCTCAAGTGAGTGAGTGAGTGAAGGGATGATAATTGCAGAAAGTGGAAAACGGCACAAGAAACTCAGAGTAGTACTACCAACCAGAGCATCGTCAGCAGAGGAGGAACACAAACCTCGCCTTTAAAGTGGAGAAAAGTTTTTTTTAACTCGAGTCCACATCCACGCTGGTTACATATAACGTATGTGTAGTTTTACCTAAGTTGGACCTTGCTACAAAACTAACTCATATGTATATGTTATCATCGTCATCATCATCATCATTCTGTACCGCTCTTGCTCTCGCTCTTCTGGCCACATTTGCGATTGCTACTCTTCCCTCACACTCACTCACATTATTGTGTGCTTGCAATATCAGCTAGGAATTATGAAAAAGGAGAAAGTAGTTTGCAAGTCGTGGTGGCTCACATCTTCTTCTTCCATCCACATCTACGATGAAGCTAGGGCAGGAGGAAGATAGCTGAAAAAGTGAGTGAGTTTGAGAGAACCTTTACTTACTTTTACATTTTGCATTACCATCCACAACTCTCTCTCTCTCTTTGCATCTTGAAGGAAAAGTGTACAACTGACATAATATTATTATATTGTTCTGTATCATCGTCATCATAATCATCATCATCATCACCATTCAAGGGGAGCACAACGCTCGCCAACCAAGAGCATCTCAGCTTTGCTCCGAAAAGCAATAAGCTGTATAGTTTAGCACTTTTTACAACAGTAATTCGGATGGATTCCCCGTTTGCCCAAGTTGACTTGAATTGAATTGAACGGAGAGCAGAGTTACAATATAGTTGAGAGTATCTCCAACTATGTATATTGTTGAAAGTTTAGAGAGATGGAAGACGATGTGCTTGGAGTATTCCCGTTGAACTAGTTCTGTCCTTATATAGGGAAAGTGGTGTGGGCACATATTTCCAGGCTGGCTCTTCTACTTTCTACCTCGACAACTCTTTGCTCTACTTGAAGACGAGCTCAAGAAAGGAGCAAGAGGAAAAGCACAAGAAAATAATACACGAGTAGAAACATGCAAAGTGGAGAAGGAGAATGGCGACTGAGCAAAATGCTGGAATTGGAAAAGAAAGTGGAAGAAGAAAGAAAGTGAAAAGAAAAATTAGTTAGAAATTAAATTAATTCGTGGTCGTCGTCCAAGAGTTGGTGATTGTGATGTGACGGAATGGAATGTCTAGTGAGAAGTAAAAAAAAGTGGCCGCTTTCATCATAATTAACACCAGAGTGTGGGAGTGAGGTGAAATAACTATTGTTACATGTGTCAGATTCGTGTTGTTGTGGGTCATTGCTCCATTGTTATTTTTTTGTGTAGCTAATGAGCTACTTATCTGTTTTAGTTGGATATAATAATAGTTGTGGAAGCGTTGATCGCGTTCAAGCTGCCAAATTTGTGGAACGGATTGAAATTAAATGATTGTTAGATTATTAAAGTTTACCTTCAAATTTTTCCAAATGTACAACGCTCAGCCAAAGTAAACTATTAAGTACCTTCATCGACCCAGATTCTCATTGCCAAAGGAAAAAACTAACTTCAAAAATTGATTCTGAGAACGGAAATTCTTTCCGCAGGTGAAACCAGCTTGCAAAAAGTTTAAACTCCCATTGAAACCAATCTTTGTGAAAGTTGCGTTTCGTGTTACAAAGTAAAAGTGCAATTGTCTCTGTGATTTTTATCGTAAGAGAAGTCACCCAGTATACTCTCGAAAGGAATTAAGAGGAAACAAAGTTTGATCAAGTAATTTAATTTTAAATTTGTTGATAATTGATACGATTCACTCACACCTCATCACTTTTAATTACAAGTGTACACATTTTTATTGTATTATACTACTTTTGCATACATTGCATTTTGCATGGGTTTGTATTGCTAAAATTATGCATTTGATTTTCTCTTTCCATTCCAATTTGCAATTCCATCTCCAACCCGAATCAAGGAACGTGCTAAATACCAAGAGGAAATTACAATTCATTGCCAAATAATTAAAACCCAACAATACGGATTAACTCATTCGTTGAAAAACCTGAAAACTCTTTCAATTGGCTCATAAAATAATTGGCACACCAATACCAACACTGGAGCTACTTAAATTAACTCAACTTCTGGTAAATTAGCTGTTATCTTCATTATATTGCTGGAGAACACGAAACAAAACGGATTTATTAACCTGGCAAGATATAATTCCCGACATATGCAGGCTCTTTTCATCTACACTGTTAAAAATTAATTTAAAATAAAAAACATTTAAAGATTGACTTCGACCTTCAACGATAAAATTTGAAGGAGAAAGCAAACCAGAAGGTTAACTGCAGCATATTATGCGAATTCAGAGCTCAATTTTATTAGCCCATTAAAATCTTTTGTATCATCCATCCACGCTGACGGCTGGTCCTCCCCCAAAATAAATACGGCAGTAAAAGAAACTGCTGATCAAGATCAGATGACATGACGTCCGTTTCCTACCGTGCTCTCAACGCTGTCCCTGAGAGCGAGCTGTGAAAGAGGAAAAATTAACTCAAGCGGAGCGAAAGGAAGAGCAACCCTGCAGATCATCATCTCATCGCTTTCCCTATAACCACATATATTGGATCTCCAATATATCGTCACCAAAAACCAGCGAGTGAGAACCCTACAGGCTACAAGAAGCATGAATGGAGTGAAATGAATGAAATACTTAGCAGACATGAATATTATGTATCTGATCAAAAGATAGGATCTCGTTCCCACTCAAGTGGTTCCTCAAGCATTCCTCTCGTAACGATATTACCTGCACCACGATATTACCGTATCGTATCCTCTTATTTGCTCGACGGCTGTCTTTGTATGCTTTATGGTTATTAACAACCATGATCATGATCATCAGCATAGATAGTCCGTCTTGCTCCTCTCCTTTCGTTTGTTAGTCTCGTTCGCTCCGGGAACGTGAACCCATATAAACTGTTTCTGGGTTTACACAACTTTTTTAGGACTTTACTCAATCTCCACCTTCACCTGCGTAAACTGTGACTGTGAATGTTTCTATTGTGAGTAAATGTATGCATTCGGAGGATTCCCAACCGCCAAAAGAAGCTAGTGGCACACATCCCATCCCAGCAGCGGCATCGTAGTCGTGTGGTCTTTTACTTCCGTCGCCCTCACATCGTCATAAGGTCATAGTTCATCATCCGCCTCCTACTTTTCCTTCACTTCCACTCGTATTTCCCTTCCTACTGGAGAAAAGGAAGCGAGCCGGGGAGGCTAGGCTCATGCAGAAGGGTTTAGGAGAAAAACTACCGGATTTTTGTCTAGTTGTTTGTTGATAATACATACCATATATACAACCACCACCAACCAAAACACATAATAACTTGTATTTCCTTCCCTCTATATCCTAACAGTATAATCTTGTTCTGCTACTGGTGCTTTGTGTAAAGGAACCTATATATCAAGTTGGATTTTATATATTGTACTATCTTCTACTACTATCTCGTGCTCGAGTTTATTTGTCTCTTTGTGTGGAAGCAAAACGAGAAAAGAATCTAGTTTCTACTAACAGAAGAATTCCAGATTCTTTAAGATTTTCCAAAGGAAATCCAACAAGCCATACAGTCTACCTTTCCACTACCTACTCTCACACACCACACCACATTATTCCAAAATACTCATTGTCAGTCAGCACGAGGAGGAAAGCAGGAGCTGAGGAAGCAGAGCACTATAATATTACTATACCCAACTCAACTCGGAATCCAAATCCAGGGAGAAAAAAAAGAAAGAAAGCTGTTGGTTGTTTATTGTGTTTGGTAGCCCATTGTTTATCGCTGGCAAAAAAAACTCTTATTATTACGGATTACTACTGGAGCATGAAAAATTCATGAATGTGCGTATTGAAGAGTGATTCACGAAAAAGTAAAGATGAGACAGCCGTGATTATAATATCATTCCACCAAAAGTTCCAACCGTGAGTATTGAAAGTGTGCAAAATGTGTAGCGTAATGTAAACGTTGCCAGCAAATTTTACCAAAACATATATAACTTTGCAATGTCATAAGAGATGATAATATGCAAGAAAGAGAAAGCTGGAAAAGCGGAGGGAGAAAAGCATTGTTTTTCTTTAATAGATTACACTCTATATGAAGTTATGTACATGTGTTCTCCTCACTAAACCTGAGCAAACACTTATTGCATCTCGTTTCGTATAAATTGTATCACATCCCATCAGATGAAATGTGGTATGGCATAACACGTCTATAGTGGTTGTGTGTAAGATATACATATTGTGTGGACTTGTACGTACGTGTACGTGTTTGTTAATCGTATGAGGACGGGTTTCGCCATAAACCTTTTATGAACTTACTTCCGTACATCAGCTCAGCAGTAGCATCATCTCCTCATCTCACACGAGGATAGAGAAAGTGAGGGAAACAGCAAGAAAGTAAAAAGCAAACCATTTCTTTCTCATTCTCTCCTCTCACCAGAAGCTACATTACAAAAACGTCGAAACGAACCAACTGGCAAAGGAACAAACAACGTTACATTACATTCTAGGTACGTACATCATATTTTATACACAGGGAGCCAAGTATAAAACCGTATATAGAGAAAAGAAAGGAGCACCAAACAAGACTACTACTGCCTCCTCCTAAAACATATCCCAGTCCCTGTACACACGTAGTAAAAAACAGAGCGGTTACGTATATCAGTCTCCTGAAATTCTGCTCTTTAGCTTCAGGGTCTCGGCGGATCTTCTGTTTTTTCTCTCTCTAAAACATCCATCGATCGTCCGCGTAAACTTTTTTTGTGCTGTGTGTGCCTCTCTCTGCCTCTACTAAATTCCAGGATCCGACAGACTCGTGCTCAACGTCGGCATAATTCAGAGAGATGTTTACCAAACACGCTAATGAAAAAATGGAGTTAACAGGTATGAAAAATGTAATTATTTTTTCTATGCTTGTCACAACTTTGGGGGGCAGTAATTGGGGGAGGTTGTAAAGTCGTTTTCAGCCCATTTTATTGGGTAATGCTGTTGCTTTCACTTTTGCTGAAAATTCAAACAGTGACATAAAAATTCACAGAAATCTTTTTCTATTCGTAACAATATGTTCCAGAAAATTAGGAATTGTTGAATTAATCTATCAGAAAAGCATTTGCAAATCAGGTGCTCATCACGTGGGCATACAAAAGAAAATCATGTTTTCCTTTCGCTGATTAGAGTGAGTCAATCAACATGCATAATATTGTTAAGCAAAAGTGTATAATATGTTGTGTGTATCTACAGCTTGATAATAGGATATCAAGGTGGACGAAAGTTGTAAATGTTTTCAAACACGATATTAACACAACTACCATATGTACTTTGCATGTAACGATTAGTTGTTGAATATCAGATTTCACGATAAGCTTCTACGGAGTCACATGCATGATGGATGCAAGTAGACATCTTGCACACGTGATAAACACTTACGACTGCGGAGAGTTCAAGGACGTTTGTCAAGAGAGCTAATTATTATAATGGGAAAGATTTTGTTTGTATTTTACGTTAATATGTACCATTATGTGCATTAAATATATTAATAGTATTATAGTGTAGGATGGCTCAACAGTTGCATATATTAGTTACAATCTGTAATGCACTTGTAACTAGCAGGTTTTCAACAATAAATGTTTAAATAAGCTCAAATTTTAAGCGTGGATTATTTATGGGTGTTGAAAATACACTATTTAGGTTCGTAATTTCTACAATAATTATAAAACGTGAGCTTTTTACCAATTTAACAACTTTATTTAACAATTGATTTACTCAACAAATCAATCACGTACATTTACAATGGATTTACTACAACAAATTCAAGACTAACAATTTGACTGACTTCGACAACTATTCTCAACTCTGACTAAAAACACTTTCTCAGCTGATTTGAACCTCTATCGACATTTTCATAACCGAACGCAGACTTCTCGATAGCAAAACCAGAATTATATCGCAATAGCAACGATAAGCCTACAACATCATGTTTCTCAAATCAAACCCTATCGGGTCTCTATCAACATCTATATACTATTACTAATTGACATTACTCAAATAAACGAAGCCTGACTTCTAATTATCTCAGATATATAACTAGAGACTCTAACATAAATGGACTACTTCATATAAAATGCCTTTAAAATCTAGGTGTTCAAATATTCAGGATCTCCCATTTCCAACAATGGGATTTACTTTGTTAATCTAACCAACAGTCATTTGATGGAAAAGAACTAATATGAATTATAGTTGGTATTCACAACACGAAAACTGAATCTACTATATTCTATGGAAATAATAAAACATCAAAATTAAAAGTTAGCGTTTAACTACACAGTAAAATAAAGGATATGTCTTCAATAAAACAGAAAGTAATATTTGTGGAAACTGACGGATCTCTGTAATGAAAATGAATTACAAATTTAGTTTTAACACACTCATATTTTCAAATACAGTTCTTCGACGGAAGAGAGAAAAGTAAGAATAGTAAAATATATTGATTGAAAAATTTGAATGAATATTTCATGATTACTGACGACAGAATCTTCTAATATCATAATCGCATCGCATAATAACATTGGGCTAACATTACACTCAATTAAACAGAAAGACATCGTAATATTACTACCAAACCAGTTTCACTGCTTAGTCTAGTATGAACAGTTAAAAATTAAGATTTTAATGTAATACAGACAGAGCTCTAATTTCGTTTCAATGATAATCCAATGAAAGAGATCCTTTAAAACGTAGCAAATTCCAAGGTTTGAAGACAAGCTACCAAAATATTTCTTTTTTCAAGTTGTGACTTTCTATTTAAGGTCTTGTTTTCGTAAGCCAAGGCCAAAGTAAAATGCTTCTGCCACTTACAGTTAGTGCATGCAAACAGCATAACTAGAACATAAAACAGATTGTTAATATTTCTATTTCATTTCCAAATGTTCGCATTATGTAATCACTAGATGTAATAAATATCAAAGGTATGATTGGGAAACTATAATGTTAATTTGCAAGCCTACAATTGTCATGACTTGGTCGTTCGTATCTCCCTATTATTAATTGAATACTATACTCTTAGTACTGTCACTTCTGTACGTCAATACCAAAATGTGAATGGTGGCATTTAAATAGTATTTTAGCAGGTAAGTAGTTACTGAAATCGGTCACGTTCACTAATTTATGGATAAAATTTTTAACGCACATTATTTCTTAGTTAAAAATAAAAGGTGTGAAATATGGGGGTTGTACTGGCCATAAATTTTGATTTTATGAATTTTTCAATAAATTAGCATGGAGAATGCAAGGGTGACACAGGGGAAGACCGGTGTGCTTACTAAGAAACAAAATTTAAAAAATTCTGCATTTCCAAATTTTTGCATGCAATACAATCCATTTGTTCTTTGCCATCTAAAACAGAGAAACCTATTTTTAAATACATAATCTGACTGAGACTCCATACAAGCTAACTTCCTGACCATCACGAATATTCATTTGGTCCGTCATGTGATTCAACGCAAACTCATGGACAGGACCCCTCATATGTATTACTAGTTTACCAGCTTTCTCCACTGTAATTCCTGTAAGAAATTAAAAATTCATAAAATCGAAATTTATGGCCAGTGCGACCGCATACTTCACACATGTTATTTTTAACATAAAAGCGTTGTGCCCGCAAAATTTCATTCAGATCGGAGCTTATTGAACATCGGTAGTTCCTCGTAAGTGCAATTTTGGGTTTTCCATAAGCAATGTGTTCTCATGTCATTTAATAACTTGTCCTTCGGACTCGGAATAGTTGGCTTTTTGGAGATAAGTTTAACAACTATTCACTAATATCAGTAAGAATAATTGAGAATGTTATTAAAAAAATAGGTTTTTTTGCTATTAAATTGCATTCTGAGACGGACGAAAGATTAAAAATCAATATTTATATTTTCTCATGCTCTTTATACACCAGTAAAATTGTTTTGAGCTAATTCATTCCCAATGAAAAATATTTTAACCCAAGTTTATAAATATACAATCCTGTACCAATTCTTGGTTGAACTTATTACTACATGCTTACCACATTATCCGTGAATATACCAAATAATACCAAACCAGTACTAACAGTTCAAGCTTGAGAAAGCTGGCAAAAATGTTGTATTCTGGCAATGGCGTGTGCAAGTTAAGATGCCTGAATAGTGTTCTCCTTTAGAGAAATGAGAATGACAAAGCGGTTTAAAGAAATTGAGCACAGACGAGTAATGAATACGAAATCAATCACTGGAAGCTTTAGTTTCATACAATAGAACAAAGTTTTGTATAGTTAATAGTTGAAATTTGAAACCTCAATGGAAATTTACGACGGGAAAAACTGTAGCGGAGTAGCGACAGCTAAAAATTATTACAACGTTTTAAATTTATAACTGTAGAGAAGATTATCATCAACAAAAGCAAGATTTCGGACACACGGTAGTTGGGATAGGCCTGATATGACGTAAAGTAAATTTGTATGAATACTAAACTTGACAGAATGAAAATAAATAACTGCTCAAAAAACAGACAGACACACAAACCTTAACATGCTAAACAAAACCAGCACTACTTACTAGGCACGAGATTCAGCCCAGTTATTACTACGAGCCAGTCGTTTGCTTCCTCATAATGGTACTTATATACAAATATCCTATAAATTGAAGTGAAAGTGAACACTGCTGCAGTACGGCGTGCGTATAAACGATTGAACCAATCTATTCCCAAAAAAGAAGGCACATACATTTTGTAGCGAGCAAAGCATATAAAACGTATTTTTGCATAGACTCCTACTCCTCTTACTCTCCAAGAGGAAAGTAGGAAGTAGCAAAAATGAATGGGAGTCTGAGAACTTTTTTTTCAGCTTTAATGTGGCAGCTCAACTATGCAGCCTGGTTTCTGAGTTTCCTTCAGAGAATCGAGAACGCTTAAAATGCTATCTAATGTACGAGTACATGAGTACATATGAAAATATAATGTTTGATGGAAAATATTGGTCACATTACGATACTCATCGTGCTAAAGATGCTGTTCTCTAAGTGAGGTATATGTGCATTAGTCGAGGCTTTACCACAATGCTATAGGAAGAGAAGTACGGAACTTTTTAAACATTTCAAATTACATCTCTTGACTCAGGATGCTCATGCTCTCCCACATTTTATATTAGCGCATTTGTATTGAAAACCACAAAGGAGTAGGTATAAGCGTAACAAAATCTTCCTTTTCTCAACCCTATATAGCATTACATCAATAGTTTATAATGGTATGCAAAACGGTGAAAGTGAGAGCTATAATGTAACATAACATCTCCCTCAGCTTATATATTTCTCCACTCAACTGAAAACCGAAAAAGAAACGCTGTTCGGCATGACTCTGAAAAAAAAAGTTGAAGTGAGTCAGTTGACAACCTTTCTTTCTTGCAAAAAAAATACTCTTTTCGCTTCCTTTCCTATCCAACACTCTCCCTTTAAATGCTGGATAACATGTTACTTTCACCCTGGTAAGCACTTGGTATGTATGCATGCATCAAGCCCTTTGTTTCAGAGTAACACCTTTTCATATGTAGTTCGTAGAACCCACTTGAAACTACTCTTATAATATGAACCTGTCCATTGTCCATTTTGATTTGATGGAACATAAAGTGAGTAAAAAAGTGCGTGAATAAATATACCAGAGCGGTGCCGACATGTCTTCATAAAAATATGTACGCAATAACCATCGAGAAAAGTGGAGAAACGTTTAAACTTCCTGTCTTTTCAAAAACTCTCCAAAAGCCTTGAAAATAATAGTGCTGGCAAACCTTTGAGCGCCACAACAGACCACTACCATCAGCATCTCTAGTCTTTTTCCCAAGCAAGCCCAACCAACATGACTCGCTTCAAAGGTGTATATTTGTTAGACTAAAAAACGTTATTGAAAGGCACGGTTCCTTTTGTTGAATCACTTTGAGCAGAAAGAGTAATAAAAGAGGATGTTGTGGGAAAGGTGAAAAAATCGAAAGGAGTAGTAAGTAGTCCATGTATTGTAGCACCAGTTTCTATATAGGGTGGAGGTGGTAGATGCTTCCACTTAAAAGTTTCAGAGCCTCTAAGACACTTTGGATGCTTTTGATTTGAGTTGCTTTTTTCTTACGGGGTTTAGGATAAAGCGAGAGAAGAGTTAAGTGAAAGAGCCTGTGTGGAGCAGAGAGAGTGACATGTTTTATGCTCTTATTTTGAAGTCAAGAGGAGGAAGATGTACATATATATACATAATATACACTTTGTAATATTCTTCTTTTGAAAAGCAAAAAAGCACTTAAGGTCGTACTCCTGGATTTATTTTACGGTTAACTGATGGAGTCCAAGTCCATTCCAATCCAACATTCAAAATATGCATAATAGTAATACATTAAATGTTGGAGTAGAGTAGAACATCTTGGGTCCTTTAAACTGTCATGTCCTGTTTACATCCGGAAGTACTTAAATACCTAGCAAAGTAAGTGGGATACCCAACCTATAGGTCTATTGCTATTAAAGTGGTCGGAACTGGAACATTATCGAACTAGCTTACGGGACATTTATTCAAAACGACGACTGTTTGTTGCCGTTTCTAAATGACAACAGAATTACTGTCATAAAAAGGGATTAGGCATTTTCTTTAATAGTAGCTAGGTTTTGTCATCAGAATGGTCCAAACAGAATTTAACAATATCACGTTGATAGTTTATACCAACTCAACTATACCACCGGGATGACGGAATGACCTATAAGCTCAACTAACTATAAATTTTTCAAGTTAAAGTATTAAACGACGTATTCACGCAACATTTTTATGCATAATATTTTCCACTCAATAATTCCAACTTCATATTTCAATTTTCAGCCTCAAATATTTAATAGATTAAGATTTTTGGAATTGAATCGTGTATCGTGCCATCATTTATGTTTGCTCCGTATGATGTGCTCATATTCATGAAACGTTCAAAGAATTTGAATGTGGATGACGAGGCAACCGAAATCTAGGGAATGACTAAGTTGGTAAGCGCATTTAAAGCTTTAGCTCTGCCAGGAAGCGCTTTCTCTTGTGAGGATGCTCCTTTCTCAGAAGAGCTCATTTAAAAGAAATGGGTTTTTAAGTGATTGATTGCTCCTTCTGAGATTTCGTTTGCATCATGTGGCGTGGTGTGGCTAAGTATTTTACACCTCCATCTAAAACTCCAATTCCAATCTCACCTTATGTTTCTCTGCAACTACTAAAAATGATTGATTTTCTCCTTCTTTCTCTCACAGAATCTAAGAATTGTTCACTTTAAAGCAACAGCATTAAAATAAAATGGGTATATTAAAAATTCAACTTATATTCAATAATAATTTGATCAATTATTGTTAACTATTTTTCTCAGAATTCAACTGAGTCGGAGAAAGCAAGGAAAACTATTCAAGTTCCAGGAAAAAAAGTTTGTAAAAAATCAAGTCAAAAGTGATTTAAATGTTTGTTAAATTTCTTCATAAGAATAATAATGACGGTGGAAAAACAAGACTTGCTAAATAAGATAAAGCCGTTGGTTCTAATCCCCCTAATAGTGCTCAGTGTTATCCTCGCTCTCCGAGCATGTTTGGAAATGGTTCTAGTGTTGAAAATGACTGATAATAATGCAATCGTGATTAAACCAGCGTACGACAGGGACACCTACACTATTTCTACGTTCGGTTCACCTCCTTCACCATCCTCCTCATCGTCTTCACCGCAACTTGCCAGAGAAAGGAATCAATTAGGGTGGATAAGTGGTGGGGGCTCGTCAATTTTTAATCAGTATTTAACCCCTTCCTCTGGAAATAGTCACAAGTCGATCGACCCCTCGTCATATTCTTCAGCAACTACTCGAAATACTGATACTGCTGCCAACAATGCGGAAGTTGAAACTAGTTTCGTGACAAATGTTATGGTTGTGTCACTTTTGTGAGCAATATAGAATTGAAATTTAGTGGCAAAAGTGTTTAGACTCAGAACCTTTAGGATATCGGTTAAATTTACAAAAAAATTCAGGTTGTCGGAGACGTTGATGGTTGTTAATAATTGTTGTTGTTTTATTGACTGACGGTTGAAAGTACTGAGAACCCAACCAGTGTGAAAATTAATTGTTGTGTATTGTGCCAAACAACCCAAACAAGCTCATTTGACTGTTGATTGTTATTGTAATTAGGAGTTAAAAATTGGAGACAAAATGGGAAATAAATTGGGGTGTAATTGTGGGCCAATCGGCCGTAAACCCTATCATCGTGGCTACGATGATAGTCAATGGAGTGCTCAGTCAAGTAGCAGAAGTTTTGGGAAGAGAGATGGGCACCTACTTCGCCTCTGGGCGGAAGTATTTCACGTCACCACTGCTGGCGGAGGGACTGTGAAATGGCAGCAGGTGTCCGAGGATCTTGTTCCTGTCAATATTACATGTATTCAGGCACGTGCTCTAATTCTAATTCATGCGTGTTTTATTTCTTTCTCTGATCAAAATCAATAGTAGAGAAGATTGCACAATGGGTGACGCTGAATGTTATCTACGAAACCCTGCTTTATTTCTTTTAACAAGGCTAATATTCTTTTTGTTCTCCACAGGACTCCCCGGAAGTGGTGTTTCACATAACTGCATATAACTCTCAAGTCGACAAAATCCTAGATGTTCGCCTTGTCCAACCCGGTAAGCATTTTTGAGATTACTGCATGATTACTGACTCGTAGCTTGATTTAGGTTTTGCGCATAAAAAGTACACTCCATAATTTTACTTGAGTTACTTGAACAAAGATCAAAAGATTATGATTTCAAAGTATCTTTGTCTGAAGGTATTAGTTTACCATAATCATTATAACATTAAAAAACGCGAGACAAATGCAAAAATTTAGATATTGAATTTCAATTTTCTATAACAAACAAACACTATCGACCCTCCCAAAGTAATCCATCTGGACATCCTATATAATATTAAGAGTTCTATAATATTCACAATGACATGTTACCAATGCACAAACCTCATACTATCTCAAAACCCACAAGAAAATTATAATATGATGAAACACGTAATAACTGTCGACTCATCACAACTTTGAAGAGTCTCTCTTGCCTATGTCTATGACTTGTGAGCTTTTTGTTCCTTCAATTTCCTAAAGCCTTGAAAAAAGCATCCACAATACCCACTCTTCTCCTTTTCCGTTTCAGCACACTCTCCTTCATCAAGGGTTGGGTTTAGTTTACGGAATATGATAATGTATTATGACTGTTTCAGCATTTCTTAATGACACGTTTTACAAATTTAACCCAGCTCAATAGCACACCTAGCTCCTCATAATGGAGCAAACAAAAAGTAGAACATAATTTTTTCTCACTTCGCTGCGCTCCCCCCGATGTTCTCCAGTTTAGTTACTAACAGTTGCCCATGAAGCGTAATGTGCTTAACTCCACACTTTACATTGTATAAAAATTTTCTCACAAAAATGTTCATATACCGATAGTTGAAGCTATACGGATACTGAATATGAATGTATCTATCTATTCTTGTTGAAAAAGAACAAAACGGCAAGAGAGACATGAGAAGGAAGGTAAAAACCCAGTTTCTTTCTTCCCTTTTTGTCTCTCATTTTTAGAGGACAACAATACAATGACAAGGCACACAGCAAACCTCACGTAGTTGAATGCAATAAACGTGTTCTCTCACGCTTCAAAACTTATTATATCATACAAAACAGGAAAGGATAGGAAAGGAGCTGGTGAAAGTGAAAATGTAGCAATTCTGCATTATGCATTTATATAATGTATACACTTCTATCAATCATGTATATTATAAGCGCTGCTAAATTTTTATTTACTATATAGTAAAAAAGACGGTAAAGCAGATATGCTACGCAGTGCTGTTATGTATTGTATGTATAATTTTTTCTATCAACAGTCTCCATTGTCTTGATTATCCCATTCATATTTTTTGTCTTTTTTGTACACACAGGAACAAGAATAGGACAGGCTTCTGAATGCTTTGTTTACTGGAAGGACCCGGTGACAAGTGATACCTGGGGGCTCAACTTTACCTCACCAATTGACGCAAAACAGTTCCGAGAATGTTGTGTAAGTTGTAATAATGATGATTATGCGAAAATGTATATAATGTTGTGACTCAACTCGATTGCTACCTTAGTTCAGCTTACGTTTCTTATAAATTGGCCATGAAGTCATTTTTTAACATTTCTTCAAGCTTCCTACGATTATTGCTAAATTATCATCATATTATATTCACAATGAAGTTTCACGTACATCAATTATATTGAAACGAAGACAAATGCCAGTACCCATCTACTTGCAATAAATATTATTTGCAGTTATATAAATTTGTTTTGAGACTTAAAAATGAACCAAGTGAAAGTATCTTAATCATAACTGCGTATTAAACCATAATGTTAAAAACATTGTACGATTTTTCTTCAGTTAAAAAATGATCCCTCTACGATGATCTACCATGAAAGCAAACTAATTCCTTTTCCATCACGATCATGACTGTCAATTTTAATTTATTTTTCCATTATGAGCTCCGCAAACTTTTCCCAATGTTGAAAGTGTGTGTTTGCCTGTGTACACCAATCATTATTAATGGAACTTTGGATTTGGTTGAATGCCTACTAATTCCTGTATAACCATACTGTGTCCCCTTTCCTCAGTGGCACACTCACTGTAGATGATCGGAAAAGATTTTTTTTAGAAGAGCAAGTTGGGAATATGCAAATAATAAGATTGTTTGTCATCATCAACTTTTGTCAAACACTTTTGTTTAACTGAGAAAGGGAGACACTTGGTGAAAACTCTAGAAATTTTATACTCTCGTTAGCACTGGATAGAGAAAGCTAAGCGTTCTGTTTGTAATTCTTCATACATCACATCAGCACTCATAAACATTCATAAAGTTCGTCTTGGTGTTTGGAGTTTTTGATATATAAGAACCACTCTATATATACTCTGTTTGTTATCAGTTGTACCAAAAAGATTCGAGCTAAACTCGTAGGAAATTTGGCTGCCAGTATCAGTTTGAATATTTTATATGGAGAAGTTTAAGTGGGTAAAATTATTCTCTGGCTTGAAATTAGTTTTCAATTCAAATTCAAAAGTACCCAAAATCTCATTTCAGTTGGGGAGAGTCAAGGGGCAGAGATACTCATTTATTTTATTTTATATCAGCAGGCCAGTGAGATAAGGTGAAAACACATGATTGTATAATGTGGACGTCGACCTATAAAACTAGGAAAATGATAAATTTCTATATAAGAAGTTGTTTCATGCGTTCAAAATCTGCGAGTTACTAAATAAAAAAAATCATAATTATTCAATGAAAAAGAATCATCTTCACTCCCACTTTCTTTCTAAGGTCTTCCTTTCTCTAGTATGAAATGTAGCGTTGTTCCACATCTGAAGTTTTAAATACATTATAGAGTAACGAGAATCACTTATCATGGCAATGCTGCTAGTAGTTTAAAATGTTGGGTTTGCTTCTCGATTCGTAGCGTCTGTTCAGAATACAGATTTGCCCAAATTTTTCAGGTAACAATTTCATGATTTAGGTAATGATATGGTGGGCTTCTCAACGAAGTTGGTATTGCATTTCACAGGATCACATCACACTCCTTAAAATCTTTCTCCTCCCTAGTTTTCTAGGCAATAACACATTTTTGTAGAATGAAAGGAAATTGTTCCTTCGTTCTCTCCACTCTGTTCTGTCACGAAAGCAAATATCCTTGCTGGGTTTCCCATCCATGTATTTCCTGTCTTTCTCTCATGCATCTCTGGGCTCATGAAGTATTAAGTTGATGGCTCAACTGACTGAGCTACAAAGTGTTATGGAATTTCATGTACAATACAGACTTTCTTCTTACTTGCTCTGTGAACATTGCTTTTTTTTTGGTCAGTTGGTTTACTTTGAGAGAGTGGAGCCATTCCAGCGTGTGCATAGGATATTTCAGACACACAACCAGACTCAAAAACTGAGCACGTTAATCTAGACCAAGATACATTTTAGTATACAAACATAACACGGCGTGTCATTCGTTGCGATGTTAGCTCTCCATGACAGGATTCTCATTCTCGGTATCGTAAATTCTTGTTGGGAGCCCGAAATATTCATGATCCACTTTGGGGTAACTGGCTAAACGAAAAAGAGGGCATTTTATGGAGCCTCGAAAAACTCTAACTTACACCTTTGGCGTATCTCTCGAATAATAGAAAAGAATTGTCAGGCAAGAAACATACGGTGTGTGGATGAAATGGACAGGAGAACTGAACGAAACGGAAATGGGATGCTGGGCTAGAAATGGAGAGAAAATTTATGTTTGAAAAGTAGCAAGCAGAGAGAGAGGATTCGTGGAGTTGGCAATAATGTTATTATGTGCTTCCCTTCTTGCTCAACGTTTTGTGAATGATGGAGACTCGCCGTGACGGTTCTCTAATCATTTTAGAGGGAGTAGTGACATGATCATATTACCTGGTATTGCAAATGAACAAATAAACTGGAGAGAGAGTTGAAAGTAGAATGGCAAAATGGAAACTGGGATGGAAGACAAGTGAGGTGAAGTGAGCTAGAATTTTAACATGATCTGGAGAGATGGTCGAATGCACAACCAACACATATGCCAGTTGCTGAAGGTAGATTATCGGTTTTGAATACGGTTACATGAAATACTCATTATGCTACTTGATTAACTGTAAAATACTTCAAAGTAGAAACAACAAATGAATTTATTTTTGTATGACATTCGTGATGGTAATGTAATTTGCTTTAACGAAATAATAATTTAATATAGCAGGTTTTCTCTCTCCCCAATCTGGTATTAGCTGATTATACTAATGACTTATCAATCAGTCTTGTGTATTATTTCTGAAATCGAGAATGATAATTGGTGATAAACTGAGTTTGAATGAATAAATTCCAAATGTAATGAATGTTAAGAAACACCCGTTTTTTTAAATTCCTTTGTAGTCACCCGCTTTCAAATTCTCGAGGAAAGCCAGTTCATCCTACTCCCTGAAAGATAATAACACGAGGGCACCTGTGGGTAGGTCTGGCACATTGTCAGGAACCGCTAGTCGAGGGGGTAGTGGAAGGATTAATACCTCTGCTTCAACTGGAAGAAGGCGACCTCTTTCAACGCCGACATCCCCATCGAAATCCCGTGAACCCCAGTGTACTTGCATGACGGCGGAGCAGTATGCTAGACTTCGGGCTATGGATCCAAGATTTCGTGGTAATTGTAGTGTCATTTTTATTAAAATTTAATGCAATAACGAAGTCGTCGACCTGGCTTAGTTGTAAATTAAAATTGATAAATGTTTTATTTTCAGCGGCGTCTACCCTTCCAAGAGCTACGCCAACTCAACAACCTCGTCCAGAGGGATCCGGAGGAGGAGGAAAGGAAAGAGGGCCACCAACAGATAATTATGCTACAGTTCGTAGAGGTACCGAGACCAAGGTACGTCATAAAGTAAGGAAGATAAGTTTTATTACCTTTTTCATTGGTGTAGTAGGTAGAAACGGTCGAGATGCATCAAATTAGAATGAATGTATGTATTTACGTGTATATTGTTTAATGTATTTTTAAAATGTACAGTATGTTGTATCAAATGTTTTAGTTTTAAATAGTGTCATGATATATATGTATATTTGAGAATTATTATCTGTGAAACTAAATTATGTGGGTAGATGCTTTTGAACTTGAGAAATTTTTTTGTACAAAGATAATTGAGTTTGATTGTCAGAGAAAGATTTTTAATTGATTGTACTTTATTTTAGGGAATCGGCACAGTCTCCGACATGGAAGGTGAAGATAATCGAGCCGAGCGTCTTGGTCGCGGTGATAGGGAACGAGGTCCCGGTGACGGTGCCCGAGGTCGGGGTCCTAGTCGAGGTGGACGTGATATAGTAGCTTCAAAATCCGTAGATTATTCAGATAACGAACTCGCAACTCGGGAAACAATAGATCGAAAGAAGAGTAGAAGTAAGAGTACTGATGACGTGACAGAAAGAAATGCTCAAGCGGGAACCGGAACTGGCGGCCGACGGACGGCAACCCAACAACAGCAGACTGAAGCTCAAGCTACTCAAACCGCTTATCCGTATACACATTTTCACTCTTGTTGACACCCCATTTCTCTCTCTATACTTACATATTATTCCTCTGAATTATTACCATTTCTTGACACTAATTAATTCCCATGTTGCAGGCGATCACGCACACAATCCGGAAAGTCAACTATTGGAACGAACACGACCCCAACGGGAGATGGGCTGACTGACAGCGTAACGTTGAAACGGCTCCTCAAACCAATTTCCACAACAGGATCTGTAGCAACATCACCGGAAATGTCGAGAAGGGTCTATCACCACGATGGCTACATTTCAGAACCCGAGATTAGACACACGTCGTCTCACACGCAGCCTGGGAAGCGGGCTACAGATACGCTCCGCAGAGTTCATGAGAGAAGTAAGCCAGGCAGCGATAAATTGCCTTGTGTGCTAGCTCCTAGACTCTTTTCTCTAGTAGTCAAATATTTTGCTCCACAAACAAAACAACAAAATATTTATTTTAATACTTCAATACTTGTGCACAATAGAATATTTCATGATAATACGAAACAGATATTTCACTTTGATACTGAATTATTACAGAACAGCGTATATTTATTCTTATAAAGCTTATCTGCAGCCCCTTTTCTTATTGACGTAGTTGATGTCAAAATGGGAACAGAGCGAATGTATATTTTGTGTGATGTGCTTGAGTGTGCATGGTTCTTACATAGAATAATTATGTGTTTACGATCTCTACATTGTTTCAAAGTATTCTTAAGTAGATTGAACATTGATGATTGATGATGAACCAGTATGAAAGTTATTTGTAGTGTTTTTCTTCATCAGGTCTCATAAATATAATTTATCTAGAGTATGATTTTTTAGAGCTATTTGAAGTCAAGAGATTTTGAAAAAAAATTTAAGCTTCATGAACAATTCGAGATAAAATTCATTTTTTTTGGACAAGGTAAAATTCATTGTATGTGTGTGTATATCTTGTGAAGGTCGCGGTGTTGGGACTCAAACATGTTATGGGAAATTTAAGTCGGAATCCTCTCCACCATCGGATCAGCCAGTATTTGACCACGCGTATTACGCCACGACCCCACCAAGCTCAAGTCCTGAAGGAGAAGGTGCGACCAAACAAGAAAAAATGATGATGATGAAGATAAATAACGCATTTGATGCTTTCCTTAAGAAATAATTATACTAATAATAATTAGACTAGAGAGGCTATACTTTTGTAATTAATACCTCACAGTCTGAGAGTAGTTGACAGGGTTTAATTACTTAAGAAATCTAAAAGCATGGCTGAAAGAATGGATGGCTTGAAGAAATGTTCAAAGTTTTTACGGTCGTAAATTAAGTCTGCTCAAATATCCTCATAAAAATGTTCGTGATTCGTGAATTGAATTAGAAATTTGCAAGTTATTAGCTAGATTTCTCCGTAAGCTATAATCCCCCTGGCCAGATCGAAAGATTAGAATGGAGTGAAAGTTGAACAAATTAAATTATAAGAATTTTCTTAAGTTGAGAACAGGGAGGAGGGCTAAACAGTTTCCCAGGTCTTGTTGATGTTGATCTCTTGATCTCTTTGGACTTTAATCCATTGCAATATAATAGCAAAAAAAGTTTTTTTCTGGTCATGCCACGTCATGATATGGTACGGTTCCGCCATGCCATGCCATGCCACATGCAAGGCTAGTATTATTATCCAATCGTCAGGATTCTTAGGTGTACTGGTTCCCCAATATAAGGGCAGGCCAGACAAGAGAGGAGCGCAGGACTTAGGTTTATTACGATATTGATTTCATGAAAAAAGGGCTCCTCTGGCAAGTCTCCCACTTTTCTTATTGTTGGTGAAAATGTGGAGGAATGTGTGTGATCTGAGCTTATATGTACATGAGCTAGTTTACAACTGGGCTGTGCTACATAAGGACAAGCACACACATGAAAGATCAACTGCATGCTTGAAATTGAGAAAAGAGGCTAGAGTTTTAGAGATTGTGTGAATGTGTGTGATATGATGATGATGATGTTAGTATGTGATGCTGGAGCATTCCTGAAGCCTTGCGTCCTCTTTGTAGCTCGCGATCATAAAACTTTCACTGCTTTCACTGTCTAGTTTCCACTGTTGATGGTAGGGGATGCCACGTAGAAAGTTGTGATTATGCAACGTCACAAAAAGCTTTCTTAAAGAGAGAATAAATGTTGTAGGAACGTAGATGCCGAACCAGGAGATGTTGAAATGATTTCAGTGTAATAACTACTATATTTGCTTAAATGAATGGGAAATACAGCGTAGAATGAAACTTGTTAGTTAATAATAGCAGTTTGATTGTTGAGGAACGTATGAATGGTCTGGTATGGTGGTACTTATACTGCTGGCTGCAGATCGGCTTTAGTACACAAACTATGCTTGAAAAGCTGTTATTAGGTCACGATTTGTAAAAAAGGAGAGGAAAGAGTTACGGTTTTTAATTGAGATTTACTGTTTTTTTATCAGGTCAAGGGAGTCCTTCTCCAGGATCCCCATCTGCGAGACTATTGCTGGAGTATGAGCAACACCTCCGGAATACACTTGCGAAAGGGATGGATGCTGAAAGTTATAGTCTTCATACGTTCGAAGCAATTATTTCTCAAAGCAACGAAAACTTATGTAAGCGGCAGTACTATAGTTTGTCACCACCTGTGTCAAGTAGTTATCGGGGATTAATGCATTTTTAAATGTTGGGAACTCACCAAGTTTGAAATTACAAATATGTAAAAAAAAACATCCCGCTGTAAAAAAACATACTTGTATGGAAAATATTGAAATTTAGGAGAAAGTTTACAAAATAAGGCTTATTGTGTGTCAGCAAGCTTGAATAGTTTGTATAGAAATGGAAGTTCACGCATAAATTATTTGGAAGCATAAATTATCAAATTAAAACTATGACCCTAGTAAAAAGCCATGTACATATTGAATTAAACATTTGTCATCTCCCTGTTGACACGAGTAAACCAATAATAGACATTTACCGATGGATGTGTAACATGTGTAACAATTATGTATTGCGTTTTAACTCAAACTCAACTAAACCCTTACATTCCACGTATTCACGAATAATGTATTCGTGTATAGTATCTATTTGATAAATGATTTCTCACCAGTGCCGACAGCCGATTCATCAATTTTCACCAACTGTTAATTTCCTTTTCCTTGTCGGCCAAAAATTATAGGCTATCAATCCTAAGGCTAGACTTGATGAACCACACACACACAAAGCACTTGGGAACCAATGGCTTGCGTGTAAATTTCCATCAGTTTCTATAAACCCAAAACTGTTTTGTTCTAATGTATTTGAACGCATATAAAAGTAGCTTCATGGGAAAGTCTTTTTAGTCTTATATCAAACAGTTCAATATATCTAATTGTAAAGTTCTGACCAAGCCCAGACAGTTATTTGTCGAGAACCCTAAAATTTACCTAAAAATCAAAGCAGTTTTCCCAACAAATTGTATACCATAAACTTTATTTGCTCATAAGTTTTACTTGAAGTTGTTTACATGTTACACTTTTACTCGTTGGCTTAGTCTCCTCTAAATGCGTTTGAAGTTCTGAGAAAATTTCTGATTTTGCTGCAGCTGTTCCTCCGAATTCACGTTCGACTACCCTCCCTCGACTAGCTGCCCCATCCAGGGAAAATTTTAGGATATCACATGAAGCATCCCGTGAAGCTTCGCGTGACTCTGACGTGCTTAGTGGTTATTACAGTGATTTTCGCGATCGTGGTTATCTTAGTGATCATAACTCACGGTAAGGAAAATCAATAATGTATACAACCAAAATAGTTTCTTAAAATTCAATATACAAAATGAGATTTTCTTTAGTTTCCTTCTTGTTTTCACTTTACTATTTTATGCTCCAAGACAAGACTCAAGAGTAGGTATTGTTTTTCTTGCTAACTGAAATACATCAACTTTCAACTTGAGAAAGATATTTTAAAGGGAAGATCATGTCAACTTTAACAATTTCACCTGGTAGGTAGATATGAAACTTTCTTATTTAGAGTTGTTGGCTTGTTTCAACTTGTCTAAACAAAAACTTTGCTCTTGTCCATTTCCAGTGAAAAAGGGCGACATTTAAAACGAATTTCAGTCTTGTAATAAATCACACGTGAATGCTCTCAGAAAAAAATGAGATGCTTTTAGTTTATCAAATTTACCCGGAGAAAGTTTGCTCCCCAACCTGCCATTTGTAATTACAGTTACGGGGAGCCTAGCTCAGGGCCGGTTTTATTAGGGATCCAAAAGGTGTTTTAACGAATATGGAAGATTATAAATATGAGTTATGATATTCTTGGGAAACGACACAGTTTGTAGGATTTGCAACACCGACAAAGACTATGTCTAGGGAAATTGGACTTTGAAAAATTGTAAATATAATACAAAACTGGAGCATATCTTTTATAATGTTCTTTATCTTATCAGCTTAGAACATTGTTTTTCTTTTGCATTTTGGTTCCATTTTTGTTTCGGAATACTATGTTTTTTAATACCTACGTATTAAGAGGATTTTAGTATAAAACTGTTATTTCCGTGCTATTTTTTTACTTTCCAACTAAATACACAACGGCGTCATCCCATCCGGCATCATATTACATGTAAGTACATTTCAGTAATATTCTGTTTATATGAAAAAATACTTTTATGTCTAAAAAATGCATGTATTGTGTGCTCATTGAATATTTAAAAAAAATCTCATATCTTGTTCCGTTTGTAGGTCCAGTGGGTATTATGACCGACATGAGAATAGCAAATCGGGTTACTTTTCTGACCGGGAGAATCGTAGCGGTTACTACTCCGACAGGGAAGTTCATTCCCATCAAAAATACGGTTCGGTACGGCCACAAGCTTCTGTTGAGTCGGCTGACTCACGTCTCTGCTATTTGACATCATCTGAGGTAAGCACATATTTAACAAACCATTTCCTCTTCTCTGCTTTCCTCCATGTCTTCATTGCATTCTTTGCATAAGATATGTATGAATTGCATACTCATGCTGGTCTTGAAGCTTGAAAGCCACAGCAAAAATACGTATACATATATACATCGTCATGTTGGATACGAGAGAATAATGGAGAGGAGAACCAGAAACCGTAACGAAAGTAAACTCCTAAAAAAGAGAAATGAAAATTTCTTTTTCTCTCACTCATTCTCTCTGTTTACCCATTGTGGATGGTAAGCTACATATGGCTGATTCACATGAATGCATAGAAGATTTCAAAATACTTGAGCTACTTTTTGTTATGCGCGTGTAGCTTATGTCTATTCTTTCTTTAAGGCTTCATGGTCTATGGTTGTTGCATAATAAAACTAAAGCAATACTACCATCGTGGGACGACGGAGCACTAATAAAATTCTGCAGGGTTTTCTATATAGGAGAGTATGGACGAAAAAAATTGAAACATTTCAAGGATATTTTCTGGCCTGGCTATGACGGCCCAGAGGCTCCTTTTGTGGTTATGAAGGGAGCAGTAAAAATTGTTGATGAGCTATTTGTTACATATTCCTAATATCGTATGAGATTTTTAAGTTGCGTTGTTTGTTTACCTACCTAAAAGTTGGAAGAAGGGAGGGTAAAGGGAGTAAACGGGTGATTTCGGAAGCTCTCATGTGGCGTGGCTCAAAGGTTGCGCTGAGAAAAAGTTTTTATAACCTGTCAGGAACTTTTCAAGTCATCAAAATCAGCACGCAAGATTATTGCCAAGCTTTTTAAAAAAAAAACATTTTGCAGCGAAAAACAAGTTTGATTGCTTTTTAAAGAAATCATTCCAAAACCATTTATTTTGTATAGATCAGCTCTTTTTAACGGATCCAATTTCCAAAAGGTTCAACAAAATATGAGTTGATTTCTCCATTTACTCAACCAGTTCAAATATACGCATATGTAAAAGAAAGCAAAGAATAAAAATGATTTTTTTCTTCTGGAGCCATGTTCCCATCTTCCCACGTTTGTTATTACTGTGCGTACCCAAGCGCGACAAACATTTCCTGTGCAGAATGAGGACAACTCTGGAACATCCTATCAGCAAGCTAAAAATAAAAATTTGGTTGCAGTAGTTGCAGATATGAAAACTCCATATCTCTAATATGATTGTGAAAGGAGAAAGTTGATGACTAGGCAATTGTGTGCGTACACCCATAAAAACAGCTCCCGGAAGCTTGACTAGAAAATACATGCCCTCGACTTCTGCACGAGCCTCACTCTCATATTATGCATAGCTGAGCTTGAACTGGTGAGGATGGTACGATTCATTGTATCTCTCTTAATTGCTTGGGGAAAGGGGAATGGGATGATGGGAAGTGTAAATTGGAAAATCAGACTGGTTAACGACTCGAATTATTATATATGCATGATTGTCCATTCCATTGTAATATGCATGCATGAAGAAAATAATCATGAACGCAATGCCATGTAAATTTTTATGTGTTGTTGTCAACGATCACATGCCTACAAAATCAACAAAATAAACCATCTAGGATGCGTAATTATATAAATAAAAATACATTTAACATGAAATCGACGTTGTTATCTATCATAATTTCCTAGCATTCCATTTTTTTTATTGGGACTACGATTGCGTGTTCATATCCAAGAATTTAGATTAGTCAACAAAATCACTTACCTTGGCATTTACTTATATGCAGTTAATTGGATTTTCTAATTTGAAGTGAATTATTGGATGGAGCAAGGTGATTTGCTCAAGATTTGATTTGGAGCAGTTATTAGTCATATATATTTTGGATGCTGTAAATCGTGAAAGTCAGGATGTGCCTTGAGTAAGTTGTTCAAAGTCAGGAGGAGGAAATTGGATGCTTAGGCAATTTGTTAGTTCCGGAGGAGGGTTTCAGTTCTTCTGGCATCGCTTCAGCTTTGCTTAAGCAACGAATTGACTGAATATTCAAGAGCCAAGCATAAAACATGTGGGTGTGCAATGGAATCTACATGGATTTTCGGGGGTACTATGTATATACACGATTGGGTTCTAAATTACAGATTACGACATGCCCAAGTTTTGTTTTCACACTCGAAATTACACTGTCTGGAAGTCAGTTCCACACAACATGACTATTATAGATATCCGCTTTCTCCAGCTTATTTTCCCTTGATATACAAAGCTGTAAGAATGATCCCAAGAATGGGCTTTCTATTGAAATGGACATAAGCTCCAAGTTATTATTACGTGACATCTCAACAAATGCAGCCATCAAAAGATGTCATGATGGGAAATGACTTGGAGTTTTGAGCAGCATACTTCTAACCGTACATACTGTCACGTCCAACAGAGTCAAACCTTTTGATTCATTCCAGTGTGAGCTCTGGAGCAGTGATGTGAGTTGAGTTGATGCATGACTGGTTCCAAAAGGGAGTCCTTGAAAGACTCGTGAAAATTGGAAGCTTCATGAGTCACGTCGTGTGGTAAATATGGTCGGACCCATTTTTTCCATGACATAACATAACGTAACATGCATAACATCATGGTTGTAATAGGATATTATATAAGTTAGCCTCCATCACCATCCAAGAAAGTGGATATGAAAGTTATCCGCTCGTTTCCAGCTCTAAGCTGACGAGATATATAAATAGTGCCGTTATGATTGGCAGTCGCAATGTTGAACAGGATGAGATGACGATGATGCATACATGGTTGAGTGAGTAGTTAAAATAAATCATGGTGTGTGCCTGACACAAAAGTTGGGCAACTGGAAAGATTATACATGTTCTTTTCAGAGCGTAAACGATTTTTCCCATTTTATGGAACTGATTGGAAAACAGGCTTTCTCCCAACTTTAAGCCGTGCTTTTACTAAACATCAAAAATTCAAATAAAAGTATTTACAGCTCCATACTTTGGAAAATGTAACGTTTAAAAATTCAAATCAACTTCCGGTGTACTTTCTCCATGAATATATTGCCCTGTCTGCGTATTCAATTACCAGCAACCTATTTTATGGAGCTTTTCCATTCTTCCTGGATAAAAACCTTCATGGTCTAGTCTAAGGAGATTCCATTCCATTTATATAAAAATGCCTTTGTCATTCCATCTCCACGGACGATTTCTCAGCTCGTTTATTTGGAGAATCGTCACATGCTAAATCTTGATTGAAGTCCGTAAGTAACTCAATTGCTTTTTGGATGACTGTTATTGTTGTATTCATGAATAAATAAGAAAGATGATGATCATGATGATAGAAAGCATTTTAGCTGAATCTTTATATATATATACAACATCTTCTCAGAAAGGAGATCACTTATCGAAAGCATTCTACCATGGGTGCTTTCCCTTTCTCCTTTTTATGAAATAGTTTTCAGTATCAAAAGAATGTAATTTGGTTCAGCGTTATTTTCCTTTTGACAAATTTGTAGCCTGACACAAATATTTTTGTACATTACTTGGTACTTTATATATCTGTAGGTGAGTCTTTTTGTACGCTTTCTAAAAAAGTATTTTCCTCTAACAAATTCTTCGTATTCCGGGAAAATGTGTCGTATTATGTAACAACGAAACCTGAGCTACCTCAAACACATAGGTAAATACAAGTATCAGGTTCTGCCGTGAGATTTACTTTCCAAATTAGTTCGTGCTGTTGTCTGTTGTGATAGGTTTTTTCTTAACAGTAGTTTATTCACCTTGGTTCCACCCAGGAGTCTGGGTTCCAATCATTCTTATGTACATAAAGGTCGAACACAACTGATTTATTATGGTTACATGCGTATTTCTCCATGTACACATATCCGAATGAATTTCAAACATTTTCCAAATTGACGCGTGACCGCCGTCGACATGAAAAAGTTGTGTTTGATTGCACACGTTCATATTCATATTGATTTTCCTATGTATGCAATCCAGAGAACTTTATTCAGATCCTATGATCCCTTTCGTTCCTCTGTTTTACTCATGAATTTTTTGGTGGTATTATTATTGGCCTGAGATTCGTTTGGTGCCGATTTCTTTTGTACTAATGTGCGGTAGGTCTTGTTTGTGGTTAGTGGCCTGGTTTTGACTTGCTCTGCACAGTTGGTGATCAAGAGCGCAAAGAAATATGGACATGTTTGGAATTTTACGGAATACTAACTACGTAAGGTTTGTAGAGCAGGCCAAATCTCTGGTCTGGTTTCATACGACTGTGTTTGTTCCTTCCCTCGCTATTAGTTTCTTTCTTGGATAGATTTTATCAGTAATTTGTATGCATATATGCATATGAAATGAATGTTGTTTACAAATGTGTGTAAACATTCAGAGCTTTGTTGGGTTTCCCCCACATTAAATGAGGACTGTTGACTGAATATCCAATCCACATCCTCAGATCCAAAGCTCAACGACAAAAATCCGTGTATTTATTTTAAAACGGTAGTTTTTCGCTGTAGGCTCCACTCTCGTTGGGGATTGGAGCGTTATCACATCACTTGTATAATATTTGGAGAGTATAGCGCTTATGTTTGTATCATTGAAAGTTTGATGTATTCTTTTGGCAAAGGTTTGGATGTTGCATAACCACATTCGGAGAATCCAGAAGCCTAATGGCATGCCATGTACAAAAAGGAGGTGGTCTGGTGTGTGGCATTATATTAAACTTCTTTGCTTGTTTGTTTTTCTTGTTTGCTTGGCACAATTTTCGAGTTCGACTTGAGGGAGGATTTTCCTCGATCCGATACAGAATAACGAGGAGACAGGACGGAAGACATTTTGTAAGGAAGGAAGGATGAAATCCATCCCTTTAAGAAAATCCCTTGGAAGGACTAGAACTAGTCTCTTTCAAATATATTTTCTCATTCCGTGAAATGCACTTTCACGATTATCTACCATGATATACACATCAATCCACTACCTATAATATGTATATCTGGCTCGGCTTTTCAAGCCAAGTCAAACCAAACCAGTCATGTGGCAGCAGCATTGCTCCAGGAAAGGAGCAGTGAGGATGAAGATGTCGTCTTGCTTGGTTTTTTTCTTCACATGTAAATGGCATATATGAGTAGGAATTCCTCTAGTTGCGTACATTGTAATGGTTGAGTGAGCAATACGATGTGATAACGGATTAGAAGAAAGTCGTTGGATGAAACTTGCTTTCACAAATCACTGGAAACAGTGGGGGTGGAGAAAGGAAAATTTCATTTGGAGGAAGAGTCTGGCTCAAGCTTTGCACAAAATGGTTTGTGTGCTGTTCACCAATTATTTTTGGTGCGTAGTTTACCATGTTTTCTTCCAAGACTGGCAATGTTTGTAATTAAATGGGAAAGGCCAACATAACTGATCTACGTACTTTACCATTTAAATCATAACAATACCAAAAACATAATGACGTTTAAATGTGTCCAAAATGTTTTATGACGGGGAATATAGAGCCACAGCTACTTAATCTTGGGATTAGAGAAGATTGTTTTTAGGTGGCAGGAAAAAGTCACCATATTATGTATTCCAATTCCACCGTAATTAAAAACGTGAACAGCATATCAACCTTTCCACTTGGCAATATAATGCATAAATTATGCAGTTCAAAGTTGTAAACTGAGAGGGCTCCGTTACAAAGCTTCCGTTTCGGGGATCTAAAATTAGTTGACACGCTGTAATTTTTTATGATCAACTTTGCATGCATGTGTCCACAGCAGTTCTGAACTACCTAGATATTATTC
The DNA here is from genome assembly GCA_001718145.1 of Orchesella cincta. Classification (NCBI taxonomy): domain Eukaryota; kingdom Metazoa; phylum Arthropoda; class Collembola; order Entomobryomorpha; family Orchesellidae; genus Orchesella; species Orchesella cincta. The sequence continues at coordinate 663,363 of LJIJ01000007.1, forward strand.
TGTATTTCAAGCCCTAACATAATAATTAATGCTCCCTCAATTCCCCAGTGGAAAGAGCCGACTCTACGATTGCATGTATGCTCTCCCCTCATAGTTCATTACATGCTCTTTGTACAAAAACACATTGGCAGTTGCTGGCATTGAGCATATTGAGCAACTCAAAGCCCGCATAAATATACAACCGTATGAAAGCTGTTCCGGAAAACTACCTGTGGACACCTGCGAAAAGCGGAGCAACTTCCACAAAAGACTCTAGTTCCCCAGCATGTTATGTGGTGTAGAATCCCTCCCGTTATGTTACAAAAAATGTTTTGTTCTTCTCTTACGCCTACTGACGATTATTAAAATTCAAGTATTGTGTGGAATGAAAGGGAGTGTGTTTGATGGCCATAGTCCTCCTCACTTTTGTTTAGGAACAAGCGATATACAAACTCAGCGGTATTGTGTGAGCTTAACGTCGTCTGTACTACACCTTCTGGTTTCATTTCTTTTTTTTCAGAGCCGAGATTTAGTTTATGTGTGTGCAATGTACATAAAGTCGGAAACGTAATGCTTACCGCCAAGCCTATACGAAACAAAGTTAACTAGAAATCAAGAAAGAATGCATGACAGGCGAGCTTGTCACCGTTGTTTTTATATGTTTACCAACCCGAGTCTGGAAAAATGTTGGAATAACAGCCAGCGTTTTTCCCTGGAATCGGAATGAGTTGGCAAAATAATTTTGGCTTTTTGTTTGTTTCCATTCTCTCTGGTGCTGGTGTCTTGTAAACAGTGAGATATTACTCAAAAAAACGGTTGCTGAAGATTATTTTATGGGGTAGATATATATATTCACGGGGAAGGGATGTACGAGAAATAACATCCGGGAAAAAACTTGAATCCGTGCATCTTTCGCTTTCTCTCCGTTTATGGGAAAGTTGTACGTTGTATTACGTCGAGAGCGGATCGATTGGCTCAATAAGCCTTGCGCAGTTGTTTCACAAGACTAAACTAAGTGAGATGAAAAGAGGACCAGCCAGCAGAGCAACGTGCTGGTGAGGGCACAAGGTTTGCACTCCACTGTCTTTTCTTAAAATTCCAACATGCACTCTCACTGCATCCCGTCTGTACTTTGGCTCGTTTGCGTGATCATCATACGATTTCCGCATCTCGAAGCCTTTAAGCCCATTTGCCATTGTATCATCTTTATGTTTCAGAATACAAAAGGTAGGGATGTTTCTAAACGATTTTGGAGTTAAAAAATATATATAACTCAAACTAAAAATTGCTACTTTAAGTAGAATCCCGTTTTGTTATCTTGTTAACATGATCGTGATAAAATACTATCAACTGGAGCTGCTTCTACTCACCCTATTTTCTCACAATATATTTCTTTCCCTTCTCACAATCGCGTCTCTTGACAGGCTGCAAGATGAGCTTGGGGAAAGACACAAAATTACAAAATGAGAAAGAAATATCCTCGTACAGTCATTTGTTTGAGCTCTCATATCGTGAGATGCTTTTTGTCGATATTTATATGCTTTCACGTTCACGTGCTTCGCGGATGGGATTACGAAAGGGACATTTGCCATTTCAGAAAGGACATTTATCCTAATGGTATCTCTGTAAGTCGGCCGTCGCTCCTATTAGGTGTGGACATAATACTGAAACAGAACTCGGGCTAAGTAACTCCTGGAATACTTTATTTATAACATGTATTTCGATCTAAATTTTGAGACACTGAGCTCTTCGTCTTAATTCCAAAACTTGCATTCGTTTGCTTGGCTCATGTATCATGATATTTCAGAGTCGCAGGATGCAATGCATACATCATCTTGGAGAGGATTCCCAAAACAAATTTCCTGAGTTACTTTGAAAGCGCAATATATCACAATTTGGTTTTTAGGTGATAGTAAAAACTATCTTGGACAGCACTGCATCACGTAGCCAATGAGTGTGCATGGTCAACATTCACATTTTTTCACAGGTTATAAAATGAGACGGGATTTTCTTAACTTTTTGGAGATGTGAAAAGTGAATAAAAAAAGTTTTAAAAACTGCCCTCTTCCCTTCAGCTAGGCTACATTATATACATCAATTGGCTAAACTCGAATGTCGAAGTGGTGATGTCAATTGAAAGACTGTGCTGCTGCTCTCAATCTGCTCCTTCTACCTGACAAGCTACTATATAGCTGCTGCAGTAGCACCATTGTTTGCCCTACTGGAAACTTGTTCGTTGGAAAACCACTTACGAGATAAAATATTATTATGACTTGATACATACATTTTGGCTCTCCACATAAAACTTGAAGTATTTCCCATTTCGGTTGAATTTTCTGACTGAGCCGTGGCGAGGCAATGTAATGCTAAAATTTCATTTCTTTTTTCATCTCCACTTTCTGGTTAAAACCCGGGCAAGAAAAATTGGATGAGGGAACCAGAACCAGTAAAAGGAGTACAATAAAAGTCCCCTATATCATATGTATCATACTACTCCTCCACCATGAATGATAGATGGGGGCTAGGTAGAGGAGTGTAAGTAGTCGAAAAGGTATTTGCATAGAATTGTGAAGAAATAGTAATAAGAAAGTTGTCTTGCGTCATCATCCCAGAGAAGTAGTGTAGCAAGTCAGCGAGTTGAAGTTGAGATAAAGATAGATGTGGAGATCTTGTTTGTAAAGAGCTCTTTCTTGTGTAAATATTTTACAAAATAATATGCATACACATGCTTGACACGTCTCAAGCTAGCTGTCTAAAAAAGTAATAGATGAGAAAGAGAGAGAAAGTGTGAAGTGAAAGCAATAAAAATTGTAGCCGAATGAACAAACTACGTGCAATACTCACATCATTTGTGGGGAGAACGAGAAGGATTAGAATAGGGAGAATGGCTAAAGTCTCAAGTGAAAATGTGATGAGATGAGACTCATTGGCGTGTGTGTGCCCATTGTAGGAATTTTATTGATGAGCTGGATGCTGACCTCGAGTGCTCTTGACTATTCTTCATGAAACTGCTAGGCAGTGATTCAGAAGCGGGTGGCTACTTCTGAAGATTGTTTTTAAAGAATTTAAAACTGTAAAAAGTTTTACATTGGTGGCATTTTAAATTCTATACCAATTAAGCATATTACCGACACATCACCTAGTCGCAGCAAGTATTAAAAAATATTGTTGTAATTAATTAGCGACGTAAAAATGAGGCAAACCCGTGAATTTGAGATGTTACCCTTGATTCGCTAATTAATTTTACGCGCTTCACATCCCAACCAACTGTAAACTGCTGTGAGTCAGCATGACGGGCTGCAATTATTGTTAGCACGCCTGGAGTCAGTCGGTTATAGTTACACGTATCATTTCATTCTTTCTCCTCCACTCCAGTATCCTGTTCCGAGTCACAACCTTGAGGGTATATTGGTAGTGACTCATGACTAAGCCAATTATATGTCAAATGCAGTGTAACAAGCTCATTACGATTCTTGATGAAATATGTTAGCATATGCACGTTCATGCTTAAGTACACTTCATCCTCGTCTGTAACTCTTGCTTGGAGAAAGTCAAACTCTGGCAGAAACCTCGCATTTCAAGTTGCTCGCTCCCTCATTCCCTGATAAAAAAAAATATGACTTGACTACATGTGTGTACTTTACTCACTGCTTATGTAACATGAGTAAGCATGTCTTGTTCACATGCACGCTCAGTTCCTTCCCAGTTGTAAGTCTTGTTTGTAAGTCGGATTTCCTACGCAGAGTTGTTACAGTCACAGTTACAATTGATCCTTGTCATTTGGATTTTCGGTGTACTGCCAGAGTTCGGCGCTGTTATGTTGGAACTTCTCCCTAAAACATTTTTGAATGGAATGTGCATAAAATATGGAATTAACGCCGTGTCACTCACATCCCATTTTGCTGATGCAGCTTTTCCGCTCCCCAGTAATTGGGTATGGCGTTTGGTAGTCGTGAAATCGGAATACAAAATCGATAACATCACATGTGTCTTGTTATACAAATTATATGCGTAGTAATATAGGTATATTCACATTTTATAGAAATTTTGACAACTCTTAAAGGATCTGAATTATTCTAGCTTTTGCTACACTCTAAAGAAACCAGAGTGAGAGATGAGTTGACCTTTTGTACTGTTCTGCGTATTTAAATAATGTAACCAAGATTCGCTACTTGCCTCAAGGTATATGAGGCTCTGGTTACTGTTCTTTTAGCAGCAGCTTCTAGCTGTTCCTTTGTGTCTGTTTGTTTGGCTTGAGCTGGTAGATTTTGAGGCAAGATAGAAAAGAGAAAAGCCATTGAATATATTAGTTTTTATACCGTTTCTCTCATTGTTCTTTGCTCCATTTTATCTAGTTTCCATTCTCCAACCATCCATCCACATCCTTCCTCTCTATTTTATTCCAACCAAAGACAAAAGAGCAAGGTACAACTAACATTTGCACCACCAGCACCCGGAGAAAGTTTTTTTTCTGCAACGAGCGAAATATACATGGACGGTTTACACATTTATTATTACAAGTACTACCACCACCACATGTACTCACTCCTTCATTCAATGTTAAAATATGCAGTATTGCATTGCAGTCCTACTTTTCATCTCTGTCGTCTCGTCCGTAACAGTAGTTTCCTAACTGGAATTACAATCAGCCACCTTGGATTGGTGTAACCACGTTTTTTTCTACTAGCTTTAGCTTGACTACTCCAACAAGTAATATAAAAGTTTTGGGGTTGGCTCAGGATAATACACACACACTCCAAAATACTTTTCCTCAAGTAGTCTTTTAACTTGAACTCCTTTTACCCAACTTCCTTTCTCTTTTTTCTTCACCGCTCTTCCGATCTCACTCAGTATGAGTCTCTGTCTGGAATCACAAATGGAGTGTTCTGTTCTCGTTTCTCCTTCTCGAAATTCTTTAGCCAGAGGATAAGGATCAGAAAGAACAAAAGGAAATAAGAGAGGTGGAAGATGAAAAGAAAGCATTTCCTTTTTCATATTCTCCTTGTCCCATTTCGATATTGATATTCCTCAATATTATTAGTTTCGGAACAGGGATTATTACGAAAGGCTTCAAAATACTACACTACTTTTTATCCCAATTTTCGTAACTAGACCTTTCCCCAATTCCAATCATCATGGTATGGTGGAGAAAGGAAAGAGAGAACTGGTACGTACGTACGTACATGCAGCATAATTTTTGGCAACCTTTCTCATATCCACGAGCATTATAAGGTTAGTTCCATGTTTTAAAACAAGGAAATGTAGAAAATGTTTTTTATTCTGTACAGAAGAAACCGTCTTTCTATTTATGTCTATAGTAAAATGCTGGGATTGCATAAAAGAAAGTTTCATTCTTGTTTTCATATCCAAAAACGTGTGCTCATTACTACACTCCTCACAGAACTACTACTACTGGTGGCTGTTGTGAAATCGGTGAAAGCACTAGACTAGCATAACAGGAGACGTATGTATGCAAGCAAGTATCTAGCATCATCGTCATCACCATCATCATCATATCCCTCACTGATTCTTCTTTGCTTGCACTTGTACAACTTGAGTTTGCAGACTCTTCACCAACCAACGTACAAACGACGACAGACCTATATAATATTCCAACATCCAACTGCTTTTTCTTTTGCCTTCTGAATGATGCTTCTTTTTCAACAATGTACTACTAGTGATGCGTAGTAGTGGTAGTAGAACGACGTAAGCAGATGTATAAACATTCTATATAAAATAAAAAAGTTTATAGCAGCAGCGGCAGCTCTACTTTCCCCGGTTTAGGTACAGCAGAACATTGTACTTTTCCTTTTTATATGTGCTTTGCTTCTTTCTATATGACATTCATACTCATACCTAGTTACGCTGCAGCATGCATACAGTTATCCGCTCAAAAACCTCCTGGTTCTGTTCTGAACAAGGATGGAGATGTGGATGTGTGTGTGTAAGCTCTCAAGAGCAGCTACGAGGCAGCGAAGAGTCAGTTCTGTTTTTGCAGTTGGCATTGGCAGGGGCCTTGCGTTCCTTCGTTGAAACGACGGCAAAAACACACTCCTTATATTATTATTCCTAAAGAGAGAGAGAGAAAAATAGAGGAGAGATTCCGGCTTGGTCGGCTGCTAGCTCGACAACTATTCTTTGAGGCCTGCCAGATTAGCATTCGTACCAAAACACCGAGTCCGAGCGAAATACGCTTCTAGTCACAGCACAACACACCGCATTCGTGCTCGCCGTGTTGTTTTCCCTGACTACTGGTCGTTTTTCTAAGTTCGTGTCGTCGTGCTTCTCGCTCTGTGAACGTTTTTGGCCATTCGATCTATCATCATGCAATCCTCGTATCTTCATATCGTCGTCTTGTTCGTCAACATAGAGTGGAGTGGAGGACTGTAGGTTGAGAGCTGAAGCACCATTTTCAACATAATATACAACAACAAGCGTAACACGACTTTCCCCTCCGTCTCAGCGAAACACGGAAGGGTATGTGTGTGTGAGGTCTCGTGCATTGTGATAAAAGTTCTCTGCAAGATTTTCAGAGATTCGGACTATATACACAGTTTGTGAGTGTGATACCAATCCATGTTTTTTTACTGGAACGTGTTGTACGTTGAGTTGAATTGTACGTAAAAGGCAATCTTGTTGTTTGCATCTACCTACCTAACACAATAAAATCATTTAAGCCAGTGTGTATAGGTTGTAGCAACCAGAATGCGAGTGAGAGTTAGCTATATATCGTATCACCAGCAAATCCTAATATATGTACTTTATTGCTAAAAGTCAACAAATTTATACCTATATGCATTGCTGGTGTTGGTATACTTTTTGGGAAGATGTTATCGTCATAATATGTAACGAGAAAGTAAACTTATGCATAACATTTATTCGCCAGTGAAAATAGCACTATACTGCTCATATGTACGATATTATGTGGTGGTATTTAATAGTTAGTATGTCTTCATTTCGTTGTGCGCCACTGCTCAGAAATGAAAAACAACTGACTATACATATTTTTCACCATGGACTTTCACTGATTGTGATTGCTGGTCTGTGACCGTATACATATGCATAATATAATGTTCGTAGACTAGGTGTTTACTGCAGTCACCCGTATACAAATAATAATGCTTCGCAATCTATAATATTTTTTTGTTCCCAACGAACCTACTTCAGATGTGTTACTGATAGTGTCTTAAACTCCCAGTTTAATTTTCGCAATGTCTAGATTAGAAAGCTTACCCGCTAATACGTAGTATAAAATCTTTAATTACTCGTAGCAATGGGAATTATAAGCGATACTGTACTATAACCGGTCGAAAGCTTAGGAAGAAATAAAACTTAAACAATTTAGAAAACTATTGTTATTTTGAAATTGCCGAATTTAAATTGCTTGCAATTTTGTTGGATACACCATTACACAACCTCTTTCGAATAGTAAATCAAACATGATGCGGAATATTTTGGACGGCATTAAAGTTTCTATTTTTAGTAAACTTTTGTAGAATGCATGTGCGTGACGTGACGACTGACGCTTGACAAAATAAAAGGAAAAATTACAAACATTAGGACATTATTGGCCTTTACATATTGCATGCATGCATGTGTTTTTACCGTTTACGTGTTTTTTAAGCACTACCTCAACAAATATTATACTTTTCACTTCTATGGTGTGTGTATATGTACGTTTCAACGTACAATCATCTAAATTCCGAATGCGTAGCAGCTACCTTTGTCAATATAATATGAACGTATAAGCTTATGAATGGTGTAGCAGTAATTACTCTAGCCTTCAATCTTCCAAGCTACCGGTTGGATAAAACAATTATGTTTTTTGTACGTACAAAACACAGGGTGATCGTTAGTTCGTTAGGAAGTCAATGTTTGCAGATAGGGAGCAGAACAAAATAATAATTTCTCGTTGATTTTTTCACGACTGAAACATTGCTCTGTTTTTTTCTTTCATTTGGATTTTCTCCCTCTCTGATTCTGGTTGCTACTCAAAAAGTATTATTACAATCCTATGCACGTGGCTCTACAAAAAAATAATATGCGTATTGCGTATGCGCTCTCTTTATCTGGGAACATAAGTTTCCCTCGCGGTTTTATCCTGGTCGATTCTTAATTTCGATGCAGATAACAAGGTGAAAACGTCAATTTAATAGATTACTCAGCTGCTGCTACATTGAGTTGACGTCGAGCAAAAGCAATATTACTCTTGGTTGCACACCAATTTCCCAATAAGTACTGGTGGCGGAACAGTGTTAACTTTCACTCCAGTTGGGAGATCGGACTCTCAACTAAATTACAGAATGAAATTGATTTTCACTTGAAATATAGGTCCGCTCTGACTAACCATCATCAATCAAAGTACGAAAAAGACGGACAAGAGTGAAAGTGATATTTATATAGCTCGATCTCTACAGAATATATGGTAACCTTCTCAGAGCAGCTCCCATCTTTCCCAAAATCTTCTTCTTTTTGTGCGGTGAGACTGATTCACTCTAAGGAAATTGTGAGTGTACTCTGTCGAAAGAATCCAAATAAACGCTTTCTTTCTTTGGATGTTCGCTAATAGCTCACTCTATTTTGCGGAGACTCGTTCTCCCCGAGATTTCGACAGTTGGCATGAACTCTCTGTTTTGTAAAAGAAAAACAAAAAATATGACACACAAGATGCTCCTGCATCTGGCGCGGTTCTGAAGAAGAAGAACAGTACTCTTCTTAGTTGCTGCTAGCTGCTCATCTTCTTCTTCTACTTTCTCCAAAAACTTTTTCTTGACTCCAAAAAGATCTCTCTTTCTTCCTCTATTGGCAGCCCAGCCTGTCTGACTCGAAGGAACAAAGGAAGTGAGCGTAATATATTACTAGCGTGGCCAGTGTTGTCGTTCTTCATTCAATGGGTCGATAATTCTTGATCATTCGTCTCTTGTATATGGTTATAGTTGGATTTTATTGTGGTTTGGTTCATATACATTGTCTCCTCCAACATTTTTACTCTATATAAGATCCTTTGGGGTGGGCGCCTCTCGTTCAGGTACATTGACATCGAGTCACATGAGCACAAGATAAATGTGGAGATTTTTGCTGGAAATGAACAAAAACAGATGCAACCAAGTCTATATACAGAGAGGTTTTCCTTATGACTTGAACTTTGTGTGGAAACTGTAATGGGAAGTTTTTGGAACTTGTTTTATATGGTTCCCACATTTTCCAAAAAGTGTGTCGGTTTTAAGGTTAGTCAGAGGGAAAAGTGAATGTGATGTTTCATTCAAAACTAGTCTAGCAAGAGTGCTCGCCTAGATTACGTCTCGCGAGCCCGGACGTCAACATCATCATCTCGGATTGTGAAGTAGTTTGCTCCGTAAAGGAAGTGCGCTGCAATTTGGCCCCAATCACCAGCAATATCAAGTGTCAATGTCGGTATCGACTCGTGAAGGAGTCCTTTGTAGAAACCTTTTTTCATTCCAAATAGAAAAGCAGTCCTGTTCATTCTAAATGTTGCCCATTATTATACATATTATGTACATATATGCACATACATTGTCACTAAAAACTGAACCTAACTTTGGATAGGGGATAGAGATTCAAGGAAAAGCTCAATTTCATGTTAATACTCGAGCATTAATCCAACGTTTTATATCCCTATCATGATAATATTATCGAATCCTGGGATTAAACTCATTTCTCTGCCATTCTCATTCTGAGCGTGTTTGCTAAAGTGATAGTGTTTTTTCACAAGAAAGTGCATTTCTAACCCAGTTTTCTTTTGTATTCGTTTTTAATATCGGCGTCTCTTTCTTTCATAAAGAAAGTGAAAGGAGTGGGATGATGGATATAATAATGGGTTTTTGCATAAGAAGAATGCTATACTTTCTCACAATTTTTAACTAAAATGGAAAGTAGATAGGTTTGAATAAGGATCGTTAAGCACAGAATAGTCTGCGAAAGTAGTTCACAACTGATGTTAATATTGAAAATCGATTGATATGCATTCAAAACTGTAATTTTCCCGTTGCTCGCTCCCATATAACCCCTCATCTCAACCTTATTTTATTGCTTGGGGCACGTGTAAAGTGAGTGGATGGTGGAAGTAATCTCTTGACGAAGAAGTGAGCAGAAAGCACTGTGGGTAGTTTGATAATATCTTCACTTCAAGTGAGAACGTACGTCTTTGTAAAGGTTCTATGCATAACGGAGGAAGATATGAAGCAGTGGAAATGTTCTTTATCAGTCAGGAATGATTACGGGAAGGTACAAGGCTGTTGACGCTTTTCTGCCACTCGGGAATGTACACACAGAGTTGAGGATTTTCTGTTGAGTAAATAAGATTTTGATGCCATCATCGTCATCATCTTCACATCACATCACACGCTGATAGGAATCGTATGAGGGACACGCATCAACATCAACATCCTCGTCACAATCATCATAAACATAATAATAAAGGGAAGCAATTTGGAGCTCGGAAGAGAAACACCTGAAGGCTGTATTTTGCACAGTATTATTATTGAATTACGAAACATCACATCACAGTTGATTGGAAGAATGGATGAGTTTATAATGCATATTACGTGCCTATTTGGAATCACGCTTTTCCCAAGTTTGAAATAGTAGTAAAGAGCTTTTTATTTGCGAGTAAATATTCAGCTTTAGTAAAACTAAAGCCTGTGTATCCGCCTCCACAAATTGTTAGCAGGTTGATTGAGTTGAGTTGAGCACTTTACTCAACGGAAGTGGAACTTTCACCTCGGGAACAGGGGAAGCAGGCGCGTCCTGCACTTAACATCATTACCACGACGAACAAAAAAGATAGCAGGGAACCACCATCCTCGGCTAGTAACACAGGGGGATCAACAAGCACACCTCACCAACCGCCGCCACCACCACCACCACCACTGCACCACCACCTGCAGAGCCACCTGAAATAACAGTAATTCCAACAAGTAGCCCAGAAACTAAAAGAACTGATGAACACAAGACTGCTCCTTCGCCCACCGCCTCAACTTCAAAGTCCTTTGCGTCGTCGTCAACTCCTTCCTCCCCAGTGTGCTCGGGAGATGCCTCCAAGTCCAGTTTGCTAACTCCAACTCGAGCCAAGCCCAAGCTTTTCCCAAAACCCGTGCTCAGTCCACGTCCCACACCAAAAAAGCTATCGATTCCTCCACAAAGAGCTCAGGCTGGATCGGCAGATAGCTCACTGAGTCTCAGCCCGGCAGCTAGTGATTGTAGTGCGAGTTTCACTCAGAGTCCAGTTCAAGGGAAAGAAGCAAGCCCTGAGCCGTCCGTCGAATCATCACCCAAAGCTAGCCCAGTCAGCAGTACCCCACCAAGAGTCACATTTGCTCCAACAGCAACAGTTGTAGAGAGCAGTCCGGTGAGGACACCCAGCCCACCACCGAGAGACTATGATATTCCTCCTGTTGAGAAAGCAAGCCCTGAGCAAGACGACGACGAGGAAAGAAATAATGATGAAGATGATGAGCGAGCATGGAGCCCTGCAAAGGTTCCGCGCCGAGAGGAAGTTTGCCAGAACACGGGCAGATTTACAGTAGTATATTGCCTAGTCCAAGCCACGTCCGATTCATAAGTCAACCTCAGCCACATCATGTTGTGCTACGGAGTCCGAGAAAGGAAGCTGGAGTGGCAACAGTCATACCAGCAGACGCTCCGGTAGGAGCAGAAGATTTGGCTTATTATCCCACGTCCGTACGCACACTCCCTAATCCAAGACGTCAAAAATTTGGGAGCGGAGAGAAAGCACATGTAAGGTTTGCGAGTGAGGATGAGTTATATCCCCCACGAGATTATTCTCCTGAAGAGTGTAAAAAGACTGAATCATTAAGTCCTCCTCGCTCACCAAAAGATGAAGAGAAAGAAGTGAAAGTAAAAGAAAAGCAAGAGACTGAAGAGAGGGAATTTATTGTACCCAAACCAAAACCAAAAAGTATAAAACAGGAAGTAGCCAAGCCAAAAGTTCAAACATCATCTTCTTCAGTTTTAGCATCATCGCCATCATCTTCTTCTGCCCCAGTTGCATCATCATCCAGTTTTGTCCAGAGTAGCAATACCATAGTCATTGAACTGAGCCGAAGTGAAAGTAAGAATAGCAGTGAACAAAACGTGGTTCAAATTCAATTAAGCCCAGTGAAAAGTTCAGTTCCAAGCGCTCCCCCTATCCAGAGTACGAATACAATTCAAATTGGTTTAAGTCACAGAGAACCAAGCCAAACTTCCCCTGCCAAGTCAGTTTCTTCAACAACATTGAGTGGTGGTGGCAGAGGAGAGGAGAGAGAGCCGGATTTGGGAGAGACCACAGAAAGCCCGGAAGCTGGGCCTAGGAAAAGAGGACAACGTGGAGATATAAGTGAAGGATTATTTTGGAAGTCTGCCGAACGGGAAGGAGAGCCAGGAGTTGGGGAGGAAGAGGACGCAGATAAAAGTCCTGTTCAAATCCATTACGATCCAGCCCAAGCCAAGACTGTAATTACCTTTGCACCTTTGGCTGAGGACGAACATAGTGGTAGTGGTGGAGACGGCTTGATTCCAAATCCAAACCCACTCGTTGGAAGAGGAGGACTATGATGATGAAGACGATGAGGAAGAAGATGAATCCGATGAAGATGCTTGGGCAGATGAGTCCCCTGAGCCGGAAAGGGAAGATGGAGAAGACTCTGTTTCACAACCACTCACTCTCAGCAGTAGCACAAGTGCGACCACAGCTAGTCGAAAGGGAGGAGAGCTAAGAAGAGGGAGAGATTTGTTGGGAGCAACTCAGCCGGTAACAACATCATCATCAGCAATTGTTGCACAAGTTATTTCCGGCTTTTATCCTCTTCCCAGCGTACCTTCACCAGCCACTGCGTCTCCGTCATCAGCTTCCCAGTCTTCATCTAGTACTACAGGCCCAACAACTGTTGTGATCCCAACCCCACCAACTCCTGTAACTTCACGTTCAGGTGGTGGAGTAGTAGGAGCACTGCTCATCCCTTCCACTTCAGTTCAGTCTCAAAGAGCTGAGGGATCGAGAGGAGAGCTTGCTCCGCTTTCCACGGCAGCTGCAGCTGCCATTTATGCTACTTGTTCCAAAACTCTACCAGCAAGATCATCAACAGCATCCACAGCAGCAGCAGCAAGACATACCCACTCGCATCTTTCCCACTACAACTCCATTCAGGAGCTGTACTCCTTCGTCTCTGAGGTTTTAAGCTCACAAGCGGAGTCTCATGGCGCTAGTGCCACCACAGCGACAGCCGTGGTGACAGCGAGTGGAGGCTCGGCATCAGCAGCGTATCCTCAGTACACTCTTTGTAAATACCATTTAAAACAGAAGCAACAGAGACAAAAGCTTCAACAAAAATTGATTGTTCAGCAACAGTTGTTGCAACATCAACATCCCCAACAACCATATTCTCAACCTGCCCAAGTCACTCAAAGTTCGTCGTCACATCATCATCCTCAAAGTAGTAGTGGTGGTGGTCATCCACATCAACACCACCAACATCATCATCCTCACAGAGGACCTCCTCCTTCTCAATCACAAACTTTGCCACATTCCCAATCACAAACTCATCTCCATCAACAACATCATCCAGGTAGCTCATCAACCAGCCGGAAATCCCAACAGGCCGTCGTGGCACAAAGACAGCAAAATGGGCAGGATGGCTCTGGCCTGCAGCAGCAACAACATCATTATCACCAACATTATCAGCAGCAACAACAACAACCACACCAAACCCAAGCATCACAACAGCCACAACAACACCCAGCACATTATCAACAAATTTCACAACAGCAACCACAACAGCAACAACAACCGCCACATCAGCAGTACCAGCCACAACCTGGTGTGGTAGCTGCTCGAAGTTTGACTTTAGCTCATAATGTAAGCCAGCGCCAGCGTCATCACCCTCAAACTTCGATCAATCAAAATATATACCGTCCAGTACTTCCGGGCCTAGGGGATCCTAACACACTGCCTCGAAAAGGGGCTCCTGTCACTTCCTCCGTACCCGGTGGAAAAGGAAGTTCGGCTACGTTGCCTAGTCACTCTCATCAGCATCATCCTAGTTATTATCAACATCCTCATCATCAACAGCAACAACAACATCCACCTGCTTCCTCTTCAGCTGGAGGCAGTAGTGTTGCTGTTGCGACAAGTTCAGGAAGTGGTGTTCATTATTCCCATTCTCATCATCATCCTCATCAAGTTAGTACTAGTGGTGGTGGCTCTGGTGCTGGTGACCATAATATTGTAAAAAGTAGTGCTGGTGGAAGTAATAGTGGTGGTGGTAGTGTTGGAATGGTTACTACTGCGGGCCGGGCACAATCAGCCGGGCCAACGTCCACATCTGCCTTTTATTCTACGTTAACTCCGATTCGTCAACCTGCTCAGCAACAATCATCGCTTTCTCAGCCTCACGCTTTCCAACCCGTTCCTCAACGACATCATCATCAACAACAACAGCAGCAACATCATCATCAAAATGCACAAATTCATCATCAGCAACAACAACATCATCAGCAGCAGCAGCATGCTCTTCATCAGCAACAGTATAGGACACCCTCTCATCAAGTTGGGTGTAGCAGTGGTAGCACTAATAGTAAACATCCTATTCAACGAAGTGTATCAGTGGCAGCGGCATCCACATCAACGACAATTACTCCGCTGTCCAAGCCTTAGCCGCTAGTAAACAATATTCGGGGGCTCCCGTTGTTGCCTCTTCTTCCTCTGGTGGAATTTTTCAACCGCTTGCTTCCGCACCGTCCCTTTTAACCGCGGTGACCTCAAGTCAAAATCCAGTGTCCATCAGCTCTTCTTATGATTACGCCACAATCCAACATGTCCAACAACAAAGACACCAACTTCATCAGCAGCAGTTGGCGGCGGCTGCTGGCCGCAAAGGACCAAATTCAAAAGCAACAACAACCTATCTACGCGACGCATACTGCTTTGCAACATCAACAGTCTCAACAATCCCAAGTTTCTTCACAATCCCAACAAATTCAAACTCCACAACAAAGCGCCCTTTCCCAGTCATCGCAACAATTGGCTCAACATCACCACCCACATGCGGCTCACGCTCATCATTTACATCATCAGTATTACTACAACACTCTCGAGCATCCGGCATACGCCAACTATTATCAGCCAGCGGAGAGCCTCACAGGTCACGAGGAGCCGCTTTCTCGACCAGTGTCCAACCTCAGCAATAAATCCTCTGAGCACTTTTACACATACCCGTATCCACGCAAGCAACAGGATCAAATTTTTAAGCCGATAGACTGGTGCACCCTCGTCCACTGGGCGAGAAAGGCAGTCCAGTCTAGGGAGGATGACAATGAGATCAAATGTGAGTGTAGTCATGGGTGTCACGAGATCAAAGGATTGAAACGTCATGAGCATCAACATAGTTGGCCTCATGTGCAGCCACATGAGTGCAATGTGCTCTTTCTTGCCAAAGTTATGCAGAGGGTAAGTCCAAGTTGTTCCTCTAAAAATAAAAAACTCCTCAAATTGGATCTTGAGATACGATTAAATTTTATTTGTCGATTAGTGTAATCCTGTGGCATCGTAGTGTGGTTTCAAACATTTTTTCTCTCCTCTAATTCACTCACAACTCAGGCTCAACCAGGCATGCTTTTGCAATTATTGTAAGATCGGTTGAATTGGTAATTCCAAAACATAATTCTCATAGAGAGCTAGTGAGCGTGCACAGGAATAATATAATCCTCCTCTAGTTTGGTTCTCTCTCAGAGAGAATACAATGGGATTTGAATGGGATGGGAAATGTGGAGTTGCTCTACGAGCCCATTATCATATGAAAAATATCTTGTTCAAACAACTTTCCCGATGGTGGGCAAAGCCATTTTGATACTTTCTCCATTCCATTATCAAGATAAATTGTATGAAGACGATGTGTTTTTCAGATGAGATGAGAGTAAAGTATGCTTTTCAAAGTGTGCTAAGGTACAAGAGATATTATTTGCTTAAGAAAGATCCGTATGTGCCTAGTCTTGTTGCTCCGTTCATTTCATTCATTCGTCTTCTCTCTCTCCCAAAACTCGCATCCATCCTCATGTATATCTAATTCATTCTTAGTCTGGCGTGGCGTACTTATTCTTCTCCCTTCAGTACAGTAGTAAGTTTTGGTTTTATTACTTTCATTAAAACCCTTTCTCAACTTTTACAAGGGAGTCAGTCCGCAGCAGTCTGAGAAAAATGTTGAACCACCAGCAGTAACTCTACTGATGCTGGCTGCCAGAGAAGGAGGAAGGTTACATGAATGTTTTATCGTGGTATTCTCCCAGCTGTTTTGAGGTTATATATGAAATTGTTCCATCGACCTCCTGTATAAAAAAAGCTGGAAATATTTTTCCACAAAAAAAATATGATGCATGCATTGTGAAATGATTGTTCAGCCAGACCAACGCGTTTAAAAATCCTGAGCGTATGAAATGTTTTCCACCGGAACTGGCAATATTTGATATTACTCTTGCGCTCCTTGGCTGATGATACTTTTGTTCATTTGTGCCATAAAAAATTCTTTTGAAGTTGGCGTTAGCTTACTCGACCCGTTTTCTCTGTTTTCTTCCCATTTCCATATTATAGCATGTAGTTTTCCATGTGTATTTATCTCTTCACCATCATCATCATCACTACTGTACTATACTATGAAAGCTTCGTTGAATGTTCCATTTTTGCTAAATTGCTTCACTGAAATTATTATGGATAGAAGATGAAAGTCCATTTTTTTCGAGAGAAAAACTTTTGATGACAGCCTCTCTGTTTATGGGGATGCTTTTAAGTTTTTTATTACCACACAGAAACGCGCTCTTCCTACAGCTAATTGATGTAGATTTTAGGGAAAATGGGAATGTCTTCTCTGACCCAGAATATGAAGTGAACAAATTACTCGCTTCAAGTTTGATACTGTCAAGTGTGCAATTAGGAACTTGAAATTTTATTCTTCTTTGCATTCGCCGTTGTAATGCTTTATAATCTTCAAAAAGTTTAGATATGAAATGAAATGCTCGTTTTGTTTCACATTTTATGTTATGCTTTGAGATCAAAGGAAATTTAGAACAATCTGTATACACTCCACCTCAATAATTAGGTACACAAATTTTATTTTCAAATAATATTCAAGTTATGTACATTCATTGGAATTTTTCTGTTCGAGAATCCGTTTCTTCAAAAGGAAATTGAATACTATCAAGAGCCAAGAGCTTCTTGTCACGTAACAATGTTGAAAGTATTTATTTGTCAAAGATTCTTTTATGAAAAATGTCACGAAATTGTTTTTTTTCAAGTTCTTTTCTTTGTATAAAGCTTCAAGGAGCCAATCTTAAGACATATATACAAATTCTCCTGTCTGACTTTGTCAGCAACCCAACAAGAGAGCTTATAATAATAATAATAGCAAGACACTAAAACTGTTTTTGATATGATTCCCCTAATATAATCGTATTCTTCAAGTGTCTTCATTAACTTGGGTGAATTGTGTATGAAACACAAGTCATCATTACTTGGCTTGTGAAAGTTGATAATATTTCAGCAGCAGGACCGTATGTACTCACTCAGTCAGTAACAAACTACATTATACAATAGCTCGTCGTATATACCCTCATAGTTGGAAAGATAATACAGCTTAAACCCCATTATACGACTTTCCCAACGACTTGATACCAATATATATGGGAGTGTAGTAGAACAAAGTTAATGTGGCACTCAACCTTAGGTTTTCAAAACAAGTCAAGGGAAAGTTATTTTTTAACCGAAAAAAACTTGGTTGCTTTTGGTCGGCCAGACTTTCTTTTGGGTTAGGAGAAAAGGCTAAAATATAATAATGAAAAACTTTCTCGTCCTCTTCGTGAATTTTGCCGCTGTGATGTGTGCTCCTATTCTATCCGTACTCCACAATTTATTTTTCACTGGTTGGGTTTTCCACTTGCTAATGCTAGCTCATTCTATTCTACGCTTTAGCCAAAAAAGACCCAAACCGAGTATTTTTTTCTTCCCTCGTCTCTGGTTCCTGGCGTTTCATTGTGTGTCAGTCTGTGACTTTGTTCTCGTTTACTTTCTCGTCATTTCAGTTGCTAAAGAAAAAGTTGGAGAATGCAGAGCAGAATGAACATTTCATTGGATACAGCTACTGAGGCGATACTATGTTCAAGTTATAAGCCATTTATATACATTATCACATTAGGTTTTTTTTACTTCTTGAGGAGGAAAAGGGGGAGAAAAGTATATTAGCGGAAATGAAACCTCACACGATCATACTCCGTGTATGTATGTTCCTTTCCCACCAGTTATCTACTACTACTACTCAGCAATGTATGTACATTTCAACATCAACCCTGAGAAAGTAAAGGAAATGACCGAAATTTTACCGATCACTAGCTTAATTCATTTTATACTCTCCCCGTTATAGCCAAGTTATTGCTGAGTGTATGACTGTATTTCATTCCTCGTCTTCTCTCACAACTTTTATTTTTCTCCACACACTTGTGAAAGATAACTTTCTCTTTCGCTCCATCAACGGTGAAGGAACAGACAGGTTATATATATTTTTTGTTACATACACGTTTCCTTCCACGATATTTTTTTACCATCCATTCCGTTCGATAAATGGATTTAAATCACACCCAAACTTTCATTTTTACGGGTGCAATTTCGGGTTTCTCGTTTCCCCTCAACTGAGTCGTTACCCCACACAAAATTATATTGTTACGGGGTATTTTTCCATTACGTAAACTTGCTTTGTTTCATCATGTTTCGAAATGGCAAGGTAAAGTGGTAAATGAATGAATGATGACGACAAAATGACAATAGCAGACCAGCCACACTTGTCGCACTCCTATAATTCTCATTGGTGACGAGGAAAACTTAATCTTGTGTAATAATGATTAAATCTAGCTCAAACTAACATTGGGATTGTGAGTGGGTGTAATAGAGAAGCTCGTCTATGTACTTTTTGATTAGGGACACAAGCAACTACATTTGCTTTTGATGAAGTAATTTATTCATTCACATTCACACCCACTCTCCTCACTTTATTTGTTGAGAAAGAGGAGAGCAGAGTTGTGGCAGAGGAAAAAGGACGAGAGAACGATGATGAGCGGTACATGTGGTAATGGCAGAAGTTGAAACCCTTTCTGTCCTCTTTTCATTGTTTTCCTCGTTAGGCATGCATGCATACATTTGGGGAGAAGCTGGAAGGCACAAGTGCTTTCCCCACTTTGTCCATAACTAACAACTATATAGGTATATTATTCTTTTATGTACCTACGTTTCAGCGTAGTCGGAGTTGTTCAAACGGACATGTTTTAGTTGTTTCCCTGTCAGATTCTATTATGCCATTTCTCGTTTTGTTCTGCATAGTTGGTTGTTGGTACATCTCAAAATTTCATCACACAACTGCCCACCAGACCATCATCACCACACATTATGAACGTTGATGAAATGAAACCATGCATACAAATACAACAAGAGTTTTAACGACAACTCAACACCATTCCAGTCTCAAATTCTAGGGAAAGCACGCCAGAACCAAAGAAAGACATGTTCACGCATTGATTTTTTTTATTTGCTTACTACTCCAGCTTTTGGAAAAGTGTAAGAATGTGCTCATTTCTGTTTTTACTGGGAAAAACTTGGGTGTTTTAACACTCACTCGTGAGTGTTTTTGTGGATTTGAGTATGGACCACGTTAGTTTTAAACTGGAGTGTCCTTTTTCACTTCAGTTCCCTTCATGAGTAATTTCAAGATGGTCTACTTCACTTCAAGGTCTTATAGTTTAGAGTGTAAGTAAGCTTCGCTTGGCAGCCATAATATTTTGGAACTGAACCTGCAATGCCTACAGCTTCTTGGCAACTTTACGCTTTTTATATCGGTTTTTGAGTTTCAAGTTAAAAACTTCAATTATGATGCTCTGTTCACAATTACACGCAAAATGTGTATGTTTGACAAATATTATTTCCGGTTCTAAAACATCCCCCAATGAATGTTCTCCTCCGGGTAAAACAAAGCTAAAGAATCGTTTCTCTGTAGTTGAACAGCAGTAAAACATCATCTACTCTCATTTTGAAATGGTTGCAAGGGTAGACATTTATTTTATTAGCTAATGCTGCAATTGCTTTGGCTTCCAACTCGAGGCAATAAACTGAACCCGTCGACAACCATCATGCTCTTTAGCATTTAAAAGGGAATTCATGGATTTCAGCAGGACAGGAGCCGTAACCAGGAAAAGAGTTATGATAATACTTTATAGTAGTGCATTGAACAGAATATGTTTGTGTCCGTCCACCACATAATATTATGTAGGTGTAGGTTCTACTAGCGGTAGCAGCAGTGTACGACAGAGAATACCAAAAACTAGTAGTTTGTCATTGAAATGGGACCTCCTGCTTCCGGTGACAATAATGAATTCTGAATACAATCGTACGTGAAATACTTGACCGTGTCCGCTTCCAAATGAATGGGAGCCGTTAAGAAGCTAAAAATTTATTGGTTGGGTCAGAGGTGGTTTGGTTATCAAAAAGCTGCTCGTAACCACACACACATATAGAGAACAATACCGTTTTGTGCTCAGAGCTCCAGTTTTCACCATAAATAAAAAAACACAATAAACCCTTGACAGGGATATAGACCAAGTGAATATCATGGAGAAAGCAACTTGCCAGTTGCATCAGCGACATCAGCATTTGTACTAATTATGTGCTTTTATTTCGGGCGGATTTTGCATTATTACTCATGCACTATTCCCAACGATTAGAGACCGTCAACTGTCGTCTTGATAATGAATAACTGATTACCCATCCTCCAAAGAGGGATTTCCCATAAATATGATTAAAGCGTAGGGAATAAATTTTGGGGAAATCCTCTTCCAAAATTCATTACTGTGTCAGCTTACTGGGATGGAACGAAAATCGAAGGAATCCACCCAGCTAAGCATACTATTCTGGTTTTGGTAGCAGCAAAAACGCTTCAGAGGAAATTTGAGGATTTTATAGATCGCGTTACTTTCATTAGAGAGCCATTAATTTCTTTTCACCCCATTAGGGAATGACGCTTAAATTCTATATACATATATTTTTGAAAGGGTCCAATTAAGAACATCATAATGTATGAATGTGAATGAATCAAGTCTTGTTAGGTCACTGAAATACAATATTCCAAATGAGGAGCTTGTGCTACCAAAATTTATGCAATAACACGACACCTTACTAAAGAAAAGAGACCAATAATAACAACACTTTCACTCGTGACGATGCATTTCATAAATGAATGTGGACGATTTGAAGTCACCAGGATTAATTATTGGTTGTTTCGATCGTACAAAAAGTTTATTAAAAATAAAAGCAGAGAAAGTTGGATGAAAGTTTTTTTGGAAAAATATCAATATTCAATGTGGATGTTGGGAGAAAGTACACAAAAGGCTTCCGCCCTGCTTGTCAGTTGAAGTTGAAAGATAAGTGGATATTTATCTATTATATAGATGCACACTCGGTTGTCAGTTGCCGAGTGGTTGGTTATAGAGTGGGAATATTTTTAATAGTAAAAATAAAAAAGTTTATAAAAAAAGTGTAAATTATTCCATCCCAAGTCATAAGTTTTGCCTTCCACCACCTCTGTTGTATTTATAACAGACAAGGGGCATGCCATTTATTTCATACAATATTTTATGCAAGAATGAAGTGAAAATTCGTCAAAATGAAAAAATAATACAAAACTTTTCTTTTCATCGTGAGAATCCATAAGTAATGAGTCGTGTACAAAGTTATCATTCCATTCTCAACTTTTTTTTTCTTCTTCCACAGATAAGTGATGATGAGCGTATGTCACTGACGACAGCTGTAAGTGATGATGAGCCAGGAGACGGGGCCAACTCACCAAAAGGCTCAAGAAAACCTGCTGCCTCATTTAATTGCACTGGTGCCGTTAGAAAAGCTGGGTAAGTATGGAAAGACACGTCTTTTCGCTTGTCACTCTAATTTTCGTATGAGTAAGCAACAAACGAGAAACTGTTTCAACTCGACTCCGTCCTCTCCTTTCTTCAGCCAAATTTCTTTTCTAGTTCCTTTAAAGTTAGGTTTATTCCCAAAGTTTTTTTTAGGTACGTACATGCATTGTGCTTTTACTGTTTTGTTGAAAATGGTCGTCCTCCATTTTCACATCTACTCTTGCCAAGAAATATCGTGATGCGATGTGATGATAATAATGGAGACGCAATTTAATTTCAGCTTCAACATTTTTTTTCTCTCCTTCTCCTAATGCAATGCCTAATATTCCTTTATATTCTTATTTATATGCCCGAGACCAAGACGGTAGCTACTACTCGTTGCATAATGTATATTATTATGTACATTTTCCCAAATTTACTTCCCATGAGCGTTACTCAAAGTCGCATTGGCCATTTCCCGTGGACAAAATAAAAAAGGAACGCACATTATGGAAATTGTACACAAAACATTTGAAAGTGTGAAACTGTCAATTTCATTTTGGTTGTTGTTTTGGTTTTAAAAGTTTTCTCAAGAATTTTTTACCATGTGCTATTGTGTTTGGATATAATCGGGTTTACTGGGTACATTGAATGAAGACGACGTATTGCACTAAGGTGCTACTTGCCTTTCCTACGTATAAAATTGAATTTTTTATTCCATTTTATTTTCCAAAAATCCATAAAAATCATGTTGATAGCAAATAATATATTTATTATCTGAAAGTTTCAATCCCAAAAAATTTGAATGAGTTGGTCCGTAAAAAACGGGGGATGGATCCTCGCCAACTACGCAAGACAGAATAGGATGCATACATACGGTTCCCTTACATATGGCAATCTTTATGGAGGCTCTTTGTGAAGAATTATTGAAGCCACATATTACAGAAAATTATTTTTACAGAAGCATTACTACTGGAACGGGGAAAGTGACATTTACGCTTGAACTACCATCAAGGCTAAAGAAAATGGCATTGGAAGAACGTATTTTCCTCAATTTCTTTCACTTTGGCTCACTACACAGCCTATAATCATAGGGTTGGGTTGGAGCAGGGAAACGAGCAAAGGAATATGTCACACAAATGCATGCATGAAGGATTCAGTAGGGTGTGTAGCATCATGATAAATGTACTTATCAGTATGCGACAACTTATACAACTGAATGTGTTTTTCCAACCATATTTGCGTAAGAAATGGCGAATTACCATTATGTTAGGTACATTATTATACACTTTGCCTTCTAATAAATATAGTGCGTGGACTACTATTTATACGGTAATGGAACCCAGGTCAGTGGAACGGAAGAAGAGAGAGAGCAATCTTGTATAAATTGGTTGGAGAAAGAAGCTAATAATAATAATACCGCTGCATCATTTCTCGCTTCATGAATGGTATAAATGGAAATTTCTACAGTAGAGTGACTTGAAAGGTTATCGATGCGATGGATGCGAAAATATGCCAGTGGAGTTGCCAACTATATAGCATTCGTGTGCGTAGGATTTGATGTGTGGTTTTGGCAAGAAAAAAGTCAAGGCGTAGGTGGTGGAGAAATATGATCCAAACTTCTATGAATTGAGATATTTTTGCAAAACAACAGCCTTGTGATGCGACATTAACCAAAGTGTAGTGTTTCCAGCTGGAAGTGGAGATGTTTTCAAGGATTTTATAGTGTTGGGTTTCTTTAATTCCCATTCCTCCATTTTGGAGGGTTTATTATTCAAGCCCTTATTTAAGCCTCTATTTTCTTTTGAGTAGAAGAATGTTGATTATGCTTTTGATCCCTGTGATGACTACCATAATTTTTTTTCATTTTTGATGAGGTTTGTTGATCTGTCGAAACGTGGAAAAGCTTATATAAAGTTTCCAATAAGCTCTCTAAATATATGACATTGAATTTCAGTTTGTCATAATAATGCTGGTTATAAAAGGCTACCATAATGGTATTAATGGGTCTTCGTTGATGAAACAAATAGCATTTACAGCATGTGCAATAAAAACTAACTTCCGTTCGTATCTTGTCAGTACAGCTTTGACAAGCTCAATCAATGTTGAATCAGACATTCAAATAAATTGCAATCCAATATGACCGGCATTAGCCACACCAACCAATCGTTGATATGTTCTTGTAACCACATAATGTGTAATTTTGGTCTAGAACTGATGCTTTGGATATCTAATCTTAGAAATTTATTCCTCGCCATGTAAAAAATAGTAGCGACCCCCAAAAATGGCAATAATAGATAATAGCGATAATGAAGATGGTGGTATTATGTACTTTTTTGTATCACTGCCTGTGGTACAATACAAGAAGTAATGGAACATTACAAACACCAGTTCATGCAGTATTTTGAAACCATAACCAAGTGAGATTTTCAAATGATGCAATGGAGATAACTTTTGTAGGAAATGATCACTTTTAGGATGCAGGGAATTTAGCTCGCTGCGCTGTGGCAGAATAAATGAATAAGACAAGACGGATGGGTAGCAAAATTAAATATAAATAAGTTTATAATTACAAAACCAAATATCGAAATCAGAAATGCACTCACGGTTTAGTCATATATGCGAAAACTTATCGACGTACAATGTTAATCCTGAATTAATTACCTAACTTTTTAAAAAGTTCATTTCTAATAAATAGCTGAATTATACAATTTACCGAGCATTCATTGTTGAATACTTTTATATAAGACAAGACCGCAAATATTTCCAATGTATTTTTTTTTGTATTTTGAAGGTTGCAGTAAGAAATTTGAAAGCAAACAATGCAAAATCATAAGCCCATTTTTATGTTATCTACACAGCGAGTCAAAATAAATGGCATGCATGAAGATACTTGCCGTTGCCGCACTGTTGTGCTAATATCTACTGTTGGAATTGCTTTTCTGAAAATAATGTGAAAGAATCATGGAATAGTACCCGCTTGGTTGTAATGTTTTCTTGGAAAACAAAAGCATAATAATAATAATGGTAGATTCTAGATTCAGACTAGTACTAAAACTAAATGTATGTATTACAAGATGCAAAAAGGCAAGTAAAAGGTTGGCGATTTAACTATGACTTGTATTTTGTCTTGTGTTCTTCTGAGGAAAATATCAAGTCATTATGGGGCTCTGGAGCATGATCTCGTAGATGTAAAAGATCTTGGTCGTTCCTTTCTTGCTGGAAAAACATCAACATATTATTATTACAAGCTTTTTTTTCTCTTGCAAATGTCAAAATATATAAGCCGTTGGTAGTGTAGCCTGTAGGGCATAAATTTAGCTAAAAAGTGGAAAGCCTTAGTTTCAAGAACTATTATTATGTCCTGTAAGCTCTAAGCGCTCCTTGTCGTCAACCTTTGAGGTATTAGGAATAATAATATGTTAAAGTGGAGCTTTCTAGGAAATAACTTTTCAATTTCAGATGAAATTTTTGCGTACGGCTCATGATGGCTACTTCATGTAATCGCTGACTAATTTCATTCTAACAAGGAATCAGTAATCTCTCTTTAGATATTTTGGAACGAAAAACATTTCTTCTATTTTTAAGAAAACTTTCTCTGAAAGATTTTCTTCAATCCGTATATCAACCATTGAGAACAGAACATTTTCCCCGATTTGAATGGTCCATTTACAATGATTGATGTGTATAATTTTTCTTTTCCTTTTTCTGGTACAAAGTATGATTTTTTCGTGGATTTAGTTCACAAAAAATCCCCAGATGATGATAACGAGGATTAAAAATATATTTTCAAAGGTTGCATTCCTGTTATAGGAAAATAGGCTCCCGAGATAGTCTTTTATCGGCTAACAAAATAAGGGAACAATAAAACCAAAATCCTTTATGCGAAGGAATGTCGGATCCTTTAGCACTAATAATACATCATTCATTATTATAGATTCTCGTGGGTTTTGCATGTACTTGTAACTACCATTATTGCGTATTGTTCGCCTTTCCTCAAAGATGCGGTTCAGCCGGATCATAATGCGGGGAGGCAAGTCGTCGTCAATGCATTTTGCAAATGGGAAAGAGTGCTCCTTTTAGTTAAAACGAATTTTCCTTTCTTTGCTTATCTTCTTTTCTAGAAAAAGCTTTCACCACACTATAGCCCTAATCCTTCCATACTTTTTAGGTTTTTTCATAAGCAAATATCATCATCTCCCTTTCCTCAGAAATGCTTTTGTGGTCTGGTCTAAATTTCTTTTAGGAAAAAAGCTCCTTGTTCATCATCTTATCTATGATAAAAGCACTTTGCTCTTGTGGAATTGGTCTTCAATTTTTTGTTTCCCTTCTCATATTTTTCGGTTGAGTTGAAGTTGAATCAGTCACAATTATGCTCATGATGATGATTCACATTTGATTCATGTATTTTTTCTTTACCCTCCAGGTTCCTAAGTGTAAAGAAATGGTTACTCCGAAAAAGGCACCAAGTGGAATTGGCCCGACGTCGTGGATGGAAGGGCTACTGGGTGTGTCTTAAAGGAACTACTCTTCTCTTCTATCCCTGTGATGCACGAGAGACCAGGTAAGTAAATAGAAGGAAATCAGCATTCTTCTTTTCTCTACAAAAAAATAACCTCACTCATTCAACGAACCCAACTTCTTTCTGCTTTTTTCGATCGATTTCCTAGCTAGGTAAAAAAGGGGAAAAGAATTTTTTTTCTTTGAAAATGAAAACACACAGAAAGAAAGGTAGGCAATGGAGTATAAGGGAATTTGGAACTCATGCCATTCATTAAGTAAAGAGTCAGTCAGTCAGTTTGACTTGGAAATGTATTGCCCTCCGTTTTCTTTTGAAGCGTGTATTGGGACTGAATGGGAAAGAGGTGATTTATGGAAAAAGATGGGAGTGGGAGACAGAAATATTGACGCTTTTGTGGCAACTCTGGCATGTAACTGATAATTTAACAGAGAGTAGCAGTGCCATCAGGTAGATGATATATCTAGCCAAGTTTATAAAAGAAGCTCAATAATACATCAATGAAATTGGAATTGAGAAGTTGAAAAAAAAAGTTTACTTATCTCTCCAAAGTCGTGGAGATGGATGTAGTAGTTCCTTATGCAAACTTCATTATCGTAAGCTTTCACCATGATAAATCAGAGCAAAAGGTTAAATTAACGTTTCCTTTGAAGTGTGATGAGATGAGATTGGATAGGATGGCATGGCATGGCTATGTCAGTCACAAGCGTAGTTTTAGGATGGGATACGATCTGTACATTTTTTTATTTCTTTATTTAGTCGGTCCGTTGAAGCAGCTCCGAAGCATCTGATAATTGTGGACGGAGCGATCATGCAACCTATTCCAGAGCATCCTAAACGGGACTACATTTTCTGCTTAAGCACCGCATTTGGTGATGCCTATCTGTTTCAGGTAAAGTTGTTCAATGTCGAACTGGAAAATACTTCTGAAAAATCTTTATTATGAATTAATTAATTAAGTTTGGGTATTTTTATTATTAACGTTTAAGCTTTACTTGTTTTATTTTGCCTTCATTAAAATAATTATGTTCCATTCCATCATAATCCAAGCTTGCTTCTAATTGGAATGCTGCTGCTTATAAAATTACTCTCTTTTAAGTAGCTTTCCTTAGAATCCCATTTCTCAAGGTCAGGTCTGACTTCTTGGAAACATGCTTTAGTTAGTTCACTAATGGAATATAAGAGCGTCATGCGAGGCCAACTCTGACAAGTTCTTGTTCATTACCACAATATCCTCCGTGATTTTAAGCAAATAACGAGATGAAACTTGAAATAAAGTAGTTCTAACCCTACCCACCACACTGTCATGTTGGGTCAACTTCCAACTATATACCTATATATACACCATATAAAATGTCCATATCCCTTCATCCGTAAAAATTCCAGACTAACAAGGACGCATCAGACACACTTTACTACATTTCAACATTTTCAACTTTAACCTTGGTTTTTGGTTAGCTTGTTAGCATACAGTCAGCAAAGTGGATAGTCTAGTTCTAGTTGAGATTTCAAGATACTTTACAAATTTTAAGTTTATCTGTATTGATGCGTCTCTTGTATCTTGTTTCTCTAGCAGAGTTGAACCCAACTTTTTTTCTCCTCCTTATCTAGCCTTCCCTTCCACGAAAGAAATATCCTGTCTTGTGCCCTAAAAAGGGGAGGAAAGAAGTTGGGAACGCTCTCCAGGAGTTCATATTCCACTCACGTTTTCTTTCAGTGGCATTTGACGCTGTTTCGCCATTGTGCCCCATTCCATTCCACTCCATTCCAGCACCACTGTCCACTTGATATGATAGTCGCAGTCACCTTTTGTTATCTTTGTTTCCTCCTTGCTTCATCGTAATGGAATAGCACACAATATAAATTACATTCATAGCTTTTTTTTATACAAAAGTCTTTGCACCAGGCTCAGGAATCGATTCTCAGAAAAAGTTAATATCCCCTGTGGTTCTTCTTTTTGTGTATAAATTGTTGATGGTCGATTTCATTCTGGCAAATTTAAGAGCCTGAACCACACACAAAATATGTATGTATGATGATGATGGCAAAAACTTTGAGTCGCAGTCTACGCCAAACTTTTCTACATATTTATGTTATTGTTGTTTCGCGGAACAAAGTAGTCAACTTTTTTATACTCTCATTCGGAAATGTCAATGATTATATAAATGACAAATATTCCCCTGATGATTATGCTATGCTGCTACTGCAGTGTTGTAGCTTCAGGAACGATAAATAATTCACGTAAAAAGGGTAATTTTATGACCTACAAGTTGACTTTCTCCGGTTGGAATGCAAAATTAAATAGGTTCCTTGCTCTGCTTCCAGAATTCCCGACTCGCTTATCGATTCTACGAATTTTCCTTAAATTCATAACAGTTATTTTAGCAGTACTCAATTTTAATTTATTCGTTTCGAAAACCCAAATTTTCATGCATCCTTCGGGTATACCAGCACATGTTTCATTCTATTTATTCAGGAGAAGCATACTTTAAAATTCTAGGCTGGTATGTGTACTTTACACTCTAGACTAAAAGTGTAGACGACTTAGTCATGACTGCAATTTTCAGGAAAAGTTTTAGTCTGAGAGAACAATGAAATATTAGTTTTTACACGCTCGAGGGCCACCATAAGAATGATGAATCAAGAGGAAATGTTTTAAACAAACTTTGTTTCTGTAAAATTGCAAATTGAATGATGGAGAGTCACTTACTTTTTGTTTCACTTACTTGATGTCGAGTTGTTGGTTTCCTTTCACTGAAAATATTTCTCGTTTTGTCCTCCCTTTCCCCCTTTGCGTTCTTACTTTCAGATCATTTTATCTGGGATGGAGTGGATCTACTGTTTTAGCGAGTGAAAAGCTGTCAGTTTATTTACATTTGTCATTCTCTACACCGTGAATAATGTATAAACAGTGAGAGTTGTGAATACATGGAAGGTTCTATCTAAGAAATTTAAGCAGCATTCTTGCTTGTTTCACGTAGTTTTTAGCTTTCTTTTATGCATGGCTGTCCATAATCGTCATCTCGTTTGCATTCTTTGCATTTTATTATTTCCCTCTGAGCTCCAGCTCATGGAAATGCAATTAACGTGTAAATTTCATTTTCACACGGTAATCATTCAAATGTAACAAATAAATGTTCAGTTTCCCTAAAATTCCTTGGGTGTTGTAGGAGAGTAAATCGTGCCAATAATTTTTTTGTGAGAATGTCCCTACTTTTACCTCAGGATAACGATATGTTTGACGTGCACTTTCGTGTACGGAACCATTTCACACTTGAGAAAGTTGCAGAGTTTAAGAAAACTTTCATTTCTTTTTTTTTTGCTACGTATCCAGGCTCCTTGTCAAGTTGAGCTTGAGTCATGGGTTCATAGTATTCACTGGGCGTGTGCAGCTGCCTTTGCGAGACATCGTGGCAAGACGGGCACACTTCATCTCCTTCAGGAAGAGATTATCAGGCTGGATAAAGCTATTGAGTCGGTAAGTCAAAGTGTGAAATCATATAAAGAGTAAATACTTTCAACTGGCGTCAAATATATGCTACAACTACTACAAAAATCGAATACTTGCACAAACGCTTATGAACACGAACCATTGTTATTCATATAAAACTCGGAAGTTTTAAAACTTTTTCATGCGTGGTAAGCAGTTTTTTGTTTGTTTACTTATTTTAATGAGACGTTTCGAAATTGTTCATGCGAAAACTGATTTATAGAATCCAATACGGTAAAGTTACCACAAAACTTTGCGTATTGAGCCAATTATACGTCGTAAATATAATATTTGTTAAAGTTACCAATGTTAAAGTGGGGTAGGTCGTCCGTCTTCAATGCATTGTGTTTAAAATAATGTTTTACATCAACCTTCTTTGTATTTTATGAATCGCGTAAAACCTGAGAGAAAGAATGAAAAGGAAAGTAGAGCATCCAAAATTACGGCAGATTTTTAAATTGCTGATGTGGTAAACGCTTAATGAATACACCAAGTTTTTTCTCTCCTATTTGATATTCGTCAAAGCACATGTAAATCCCAAAGGCCTTCCAGAGACCGGAGAAAAGGGGAAGCCTATATTTTCTTGGTATGAAGAAAGAATAATGAAGCTGGAGGGAGTTTGGTGAACGTGAAGAATTTTTCATTCTGTCACATTTCACAGCTTATCCCAACTCCAGCTGCCAGCTGCTGCTATGTTTTGCCAGACAAACCCCAACCATTTTCAAAGACATGATGGTCTTTTATTATCATTTTAAAGGGTGCATTACGTCCATGTACAATGAGTATAAAAAACGAGAGATCCTGCTCAACATTGTAGCTCCTTTGTATCAAGCTCAAAGAAGAGAGAGAAAGTTGCGCTTTTAAAACGCCGACAAAAGTGAATGATGATGTCACTGCCAAAAGCTATATTGGACGCGTATATATACCGACGACACATCAAACAGCATTATGCAAACGGGTTGAAATATATTCTCGTCTTTAAAACATAAATGAAACATTCCATTTTCGTACATTACACCGTGCCGTGTGGGATAACGGGAGATTGAGGTTGAATGTAAATGTAAGGGGAAACAAATTATTATGATGGTGGGAGGATGTCGTGGTGAGTAAATCTACTTGAGGGCTTACTGACAATAGAAATGAAACAAAATTTGGATTTCTGACAGTCAAAAAGCATTTTGAGCTTATGAAAGAAATAACATGACTAATTCACATTCATGCATCAGTCTACTATTATCACATTTTCATAACCATTAGGAATAAAGACAATGGGAAAGTTAATTGCATATATAATGTTCTTTCCATTCTCATTTGTGTTGATTATTATGTTTAATCAGCAAGAGTGAATGTCATTGAACAAGCAGTAGTGATAGGTTGTAGGTATTCATACAAGTACAATAATAATATGTGCAACTAGAAGTAAAAGTATAGAATCTTGTGTTCATTTTGTGAGAATCCGAATGTTTCAATGTATTTAGAGGACATGGTAGCATGACCAAAAAAAACTTGCTGAGAAGCTCACTGGGTTGAGACAAAGTGTTTTGGTGTTTCTTGCCGAAAGTTTTATCTTTTTCTTGGGAAATTCTCCTGGTGATCTTGTTTCCTAGCGTATGAGCCGTGAAGTGAAGTGAAATTCTCCTACGCGACTTTCTCTCTTGAGGATCTCTACCGTCTACATTATTTTGAGAATACCTGCTTGCTACTATGAATATAATGGGCTTACGAAGTACCTCTTCAGTCGTATATTGCACCATTGAATTACATCCATAGTGTCGACAGTCGACAGAGAAACGTGTAGCGAAAGAAATGTATGAAAATGGGCTCTCCATCGCACATTCCGTGGAGTATCCCTTACACGTCGTCTCAAAGTCTTTGTTTTTCTTTCTTGGAGTCGTTTACATTTCGGAACAGGGAAGAGGAAGTGACTTCAACTTTCTCCGATATCTACCTACTTGAATGAGTCCACAAGAGAAAGAAAAGAAAATGCTAAAAAGGAGGTTGTATATATTATACGCTACTATTGTAATATACCATTTTCTTTATTTGGTGAAAGCTTTATAAATATGTATATATCTACTTTTGTCCAGTTTTTGGTCATTTTATGAGGAAAAAGCCTCTTTACCAACAATATATGAAGTGATCCTTGAAATTTAATACAAAACTTGGCTCTTTAAATGATATGAGCCTATTGAAACGTGGGATTGGATTTGTTCGTTGTGCTAAAATAAAATAACCATAACCAATGCAATCCCACACCGTAGTTTTATGTATCCGTCGCATTTTTCATTCGGTAGAAACTCTGCAAATGACAAATTCGAGTTTTTTTTGTACCACTTCCGCCCACTTTTAAACAATACTATTGGTGGTACAAGTTCTTTTTGGCATATTTCTTGGTTTTACCCGAAAAGCTGGGTTTCGTTCTGGGTTGAATTGCATCTTGAAGTGTATTGATTGCAGCACATGCATTATGAATGTGGAATCCATTTTCCCATGTAGAACGAGACGCTTCGTTAAACAGGTGCTTATCCAAGAAGATGATGATGAATGTACTCTACTCTATATAAATGCAGACATATCAGAAGGAGCACATGTGCTCAAAATGAAATAGATCACAAGCTTCGTTAAATCTAAGGGAGTCATTATGGTGATGAATCACTGTCATCCCAGGGGCTGCCCTTTTCATTTCTACATGTAAGCCTAAAAATATTATGTACATTTTCAGACTATATTATATTCAATACCATCTAGCTTTATACACCTTTAATCTGAAAAATTTATCTTTTGCTCATTGAAAAAAATAGGAACTTAAAGCACTGGCTAATGTCGTATAAATGAAGCATTTCAAATATTTTACTTAACACATCATAAAACGAGCGTACAATTCGAGTTAAAGAGTGATCATACTCCTTCTCTGTCAACAGAAATAAATGTGGTTTTAACACGACTGTAATTTGTAGCATCTTTGTTTTAGCATATATTTACGCCAGTGGTATATACAGTGAAAGCAAATGCTCATGTTCTAGAGTAAAGTTGTTTGTAACCTGGTTGATTATATTTTCTCTAGGATGGGAAGTTGCGACACATGGCCGAACTACAAAGATCCGTAGTAGCTGATCCAGAAACTCGTCAACAACTTGCACAACAGATTGCAACATGGGAAGAAAATATTGAGAGATTACATTGCGAACAGTTTCGTTTGCGCTGCTACATGGCCTCCCTTCAAGGGGGAGAGTTGCCCAATCCAAAGGTAATGGACTTGACTTTGTGTGGAGGGTTTGCACACGTGAAATTTATAATTACATTCTCGTTTGAGTTTACCTTGTTCTTTGTAAACAAAATTATGGTCACATCTTCTTCCTTCCCGTTCAATAAAAACAAGGCTCATCTTTTCTTCATTTTTCAGAGCTTGCTATCTCATGTGTCGAGGACAACAAAGAACACGCTCAATCGCTTAGGAGTGTTCACAGTGTCGTCATTCCATGCATATGTTTGTGCTAGGAGCCCTTCCCTTTTGAGTAATTTATTGGCTGGTCGCGGAGCCACGAAACGGCGTGCTCCACTTTTGTCTCGCTCAAATAGTGCGTCTTCAAGACGCTCCCTTCACGTTTCATCCTCGGAGAGAGAGAATGAACGGACGGCAAAAATTTCCCTTCCTGATAATCAAGTAAGTTATTTATATATTTTTACATTTTAGGCCTAACTCACCGGAAAATATGTACATCTATTTACACATGAGCTCAAATTGTATTGAGCAAATTTCCTCCCACTGAGCATTTGCTGAGGGTGATGTGTGTAAATTATTTAGTTGAAGGAACTTGACTGATAACAAGGCTCATGTTACATTTATAAACATCCTCCTTTCCACTTTCCCTCAGATAAAAAGGAAGTTTCTTTCTTCCTCCCTATATTTAAGTGTCAACAATTTACTTTCATGTTTGCTTGGATGAGTGGAGATGATATGAGACGTGAAATGCTTTCCGAGCAAGAAGAACTAGCAGCCAACGACTATGTTATATATTATTCCCTTCGTGCGTTGTCCTTGTCGCATCCGTCATTCATCTCCACAAAATAATATGCATAATGGTTTTGAGCTTTCGTTTCATTTCATGTAAACCACTTTGGTTGGAATGAATATTACTCGTCTTGGATAAAGTAATAATAATAATCTTTGAGGAGAAAAAATGTGGGAGAATAATTACAGGGGAACATGAGCCACTATATTATCAGTCTTCCTTTTAACTAGACAGATAGACAGGAAGAGAAGATAGCTTAATAATGATTTGGTATGATAACATCGGGTAGTAAACCGAGCACAAGGCCACACGCAATGAATACTCCTCCTGTGTGATGCTGATATGAACCCTTTCAGCAGTCGTTTCACAAATGAAATGTTTTATCTTATGAAGGTCGTAACAGTTCCGTTGAAGGATGCCATGTCAGTTGAAGAATTCCTTGTTAGTGCATGTGCCAGAAAAGGACTCGCTCCTATGGAACACTTTGTGCGAGTGAAGAAGCGGCGTGAGCTTCCTGATACGAATTATTTTGTCCCACATCGAAGTGATCTGATTGACACATACGTAAGTTGAAATTGCTCCTCGTTATGATATAAAACGTGCTATTCCCAAAATCTCCAGTTGTGTGAAACTCTGGCGTTGTAATGTAGCATATTTTTATGACGGTTATAAAACAGATTTTTATTTATTCCCATCCACAATCGTTGATTTTCACATGCTATATTATTATATAGAGCCAGTAAAAACCCACGAAACACAACCACATACAGTGTTTCCAAGATTGAATTACACCTTGAGAACACAATAATACCAGATTGTCTTCCTTTTTTTATGACAGCTCTCAACTCACGAAGTGGTGGAAGTGCGAGCGAAATTATTATACCAAGTTGAGTTGTCCCGAAGCTCATTAGACCAAATGTGGGGCTTTAGTGTTGAGGCTGAACTCGTGGAGAATGCGGACCGACAAGATGAATTGTGCTGCTATGTCAGTCGTGTGGAGGAGAGGAGTGTGGCCATGAGTAATGGTAATGATACTTTCGTTTCGCGTTGTTTAAAAAAAAGAAGTTGCAATAAAAAAAAATGTGCATGCTCGATTCTGCTAACGATTTACCCCCTATTTTATATAATATATAAGGTTCCAATCCCTTTTCATTGCATGGGCATTGTTGTCCCTTTTCTATCCATCTATTCTCCAACTAATCCCTGCTTTCACCACTCCTATTTTTGGGTGATACACACACAATCATATCACCATCACCAGCGGGGTTGATGCTGATGCTGGAATTGGAGCCAACCACTGTTTTGGCTTTGGCAAACTTACCAAAATGAGGAGACATGCAATACATACATATATTTGGTATCAAGAAAACAGCGCATTAAATTTCAAGTACAATAGGCCCACTGCTAAATTACTACCGCTCTAGTTTCGCCTTTATTGTGGGGCCGACTTTGTATTTTGGTGAATGCGTATCATTACTGCAGATTATAGTGAAAATGGAAGAAGATTAAAATGGCAAATCTTTAATTTTATTGCTTTCTTCCCGTTTTTACACAAGCCCTCTTTCTTGTCCTCTCTCTCACCATCCTCATCACTTGGGTTTTGGTTCGAGGAAAGTGGGAAAAGTACCCAAACCCAGAGAGAAAGCAAACATGCATAATAATATTCCAGTTTTATGTTCCACGCAGAAAAGTAAGAAAGGCAAAAAGAGTGACTGACGATGAGTGCAATTAAGTACAGACTACTACTATATAGAAAGAAGGAGAAGAGTTTGCTTGCTATTTACCAAAATCTCAAGTCAGTCTTGTGTATGCATACTCTGCTCTTGTTTTTTGGGGAAAAGAAATTTTCCAGCTAATTTTCATTTTCACCATCTGTACTACTTTGGGTATACCATACTTATTTTTACCTTCTCATGATGCTGATGATGATGATCTTGCAAAGCTTTTAGATGCAAACTTGCTGCTCTACTACCCAGGGAGTGGAACTAATAAACTGGCACAGCAGGATGATGAAAAAACATGTCTGCTGGTTGGTTCCTGTTCTCTGGTGCACTATGAAAGTGAATATTGTCATTATTATTTACTCCGATGCGATGATCATGATTATGCTGGAATGGAATGAAAAGTAAAACGAATGTAAAGTAGAGTGGGGACAGTGTAAAGCTACAGCAAGATCAAAGTAAAGTTTGCTCTAATAAAGTGGGTAGGGTACGAAAGAGTACAGTCGGAGCCAAGAGTGTTTTCCATTGAGCGAATTAACTGGAGATGACTTTCGTCTTTGAACACCAACCAAGTCAGCCCAGATTACGATGCATGATTAGGAGTAATATGCAGGCTGAATATCAATAGGGTGATGGCAATGCGATGC
Source organism: Orchesella cincta (assembly GCA_001718145.1). Lineage (NCBI taxonomy): Eukaryota > Metazoa > Arthropoda > Collembola > Entomobryomorpha > Orchesellidae > Orchesella > Orchesella cincta. The sequence goes on from LJIJ01000007.1 coordinate 699,668, forward strand.
AGAAACAGAGCTAGAAGAGTTGATCCCTTTAAAGGCGAATTAGATAGCAACAGAAATGAAATGAAATGTTATTTCACTCTTTATTCCTTGCTAGATAGATTAAAGATCATATTATTTTCAGGTATGGCCTATTTCTTATGGATTATATTATATAACACTCCACCGAGTAGATTAATTCGTACAAATTAAGTTGTATTATAACTACTACAATTTATCAAAAGTTCCAGACAGGTAGTTTTGCAGCCTAGAAAATAAATTATCATCGTATATATATACCATATAGCTTGTTCAATATCTGGAAGTGCAAATAAAGTGGAGGTCGTAGGTAGTCGTTAGAGATGTTTGCGCATTCAAGCACAAAAGTATAAATAGCATGCTAGGAATTTCCTAGACTCGTAGCATTTTCGTTTCATGCGTGCTTCTGCACAACTTTTGCAAATCCTGATTTGTAGTTTCCCTTGCGGATTGTCAACCTAACAATAAAATCCATGCGTTTCTGTCTCTCTGCGTGAAGTTGTGGCTGAAAACACGCACGGCAATTATTGAAAAGCATGAAATTCCATTTATCAAATTAGGTTTTGGAGGTTTCTAGAACACCTTGGTTTGGTCCTTTATTCTCTTATTTCCCCATAAAATCCTTCAGTAAAATGTTAAAATGCATATTTACGCATGTCTAACCACAAATTTGATTGTTTCCAGGTATTATCAAGGGTGACGAAATTCTAGTGATCAATGGTGCCATAGTCTCAGATCTTGATATGATGTACATTGAATCGGTGCTCCAAGAGGAACTTTCTCTCTGTCTCATGCTCCGTTCTTCACGAACAGAGCCTCCCGCATTGGCCGCAGCGTTGGCTGCAGCTGATGCTGCAATTGCTCAGCTTGTTTGCCCACCACCTCCAGCTGATCCTCTAGTTTTGACGGAAGATATATTGAGTCATCTAATTGTGCCAGCGCCTCATGAAAGTAATTTCAAAATTTGGGAATATATCATGAGTGAAAAATGAATGTTGAAGCAGTTTTTGTTTCATGATGAATATGACACCCAAACAAAAAAATGCTAACAAGAGGATTTTTTACGCCAATTTTTTTCTCTAGACAAAGATCTCAGCCCATCAGATACAGAAGAGATGGGAGGGCACGCATCCGGAGGTGAACAAGGTGGCCGAGCTTCCCGAACCGATTCAACAGAGATTGAATCCTTGTTGAAGGTAAAGAAACCTTTGGAAAATCCTATTTTCTGTCTGTTACCTGAGTAGGAACGGTTTTTCATATAATGTATCTACATACAAATGTACCCACAGGAATGATACATTTTGGTTAATCAGAAAAAGGGTTTAAAATGGTCAATGGATCCTCTATATAGATATATATATTATATGTATACCTATGTAGTTCTTAGCGTCGAATGAGTGAGCTCAGCATTTTCTGGGAAAAGGAAGATGTGGTATTTCATGGTTGAGTGAGAAAAGGATTACGTAAAAGAGAAATGAATCTCATGCATGCTGGATCCCCTTGTATACTAAGGAGGTTGCTCGATTCGACTGTATAAATTGTTCCGTGTTGTCTGCATCTCTCCCTGATTCTTTCAGATTTCTCGTGTTGTATATATTGCCTTGCTCAAGGTATCACACTTTCTCCAACGAGTTGATTGATTCCATCTCATGAATTACTTTGCGGAGTTTTCCCTCTTGAAACAATCTCCTTTTCGTACCGCAAAACCCCTTTAGAATGGCAGTGCTGCTGCTCAGCCTTTTCTCTTTTAGGTTGATGGGGGTACAGTATGGATGTATTCTTACACGTGGCAGTATTGTATGCAAATAAGCCATAGGTTGAAAATGACCCTACTTTATCATATTGAGATCACTATTACCTACTGTAATTATTGCGACTAGTGTCTATTGGAAAAAGTTCAAATTACCTAACGTCAGATTAATTTATATGGGTATGCGTAATTTTCATGACGGCGTCCATTAATATCAACATCCTGCGTTTTTTATTTAATTTTAGACAGCCGAACAAGTTACAGGGATATGTCGGACCAAAGAGCAGCGCGCCGGGCGTGGAGGTCATCACCACCCACTGACACATCAGAAAAGCAGTGCTGGAAGTCTGGGTGCAGAGTCTCCTGTGCAGGTAGTCAGTGGTGGGAGCTCGCCAACTCATTCCCATGTTACGATGGGTGCGAGGGATGTGGAAAAAACGAAAAAGGTTGTTTTAGAACTTATCGACACAGAGCGAGCGTATGTAAAGGTGAGACTGATTTTTTTGGCAATTTTCTGCCAAGTTAACTATTGACAATAATTACGTTTTAAATACACATAACTCATATACGTACTCAAAATGCAGGAGATTGGTTGCGTGCAAGTATTGAAACGGAAACATTTCCATTAGTTAAAACCATAGTCTATTGTCTTTCACTGATTACGTGCTCCGGAAAGAAATATATACATATCTGTATGGAACTAAACAACCCACTTTTTCCCGTGTTTCAAGATCACTGAGACGAAAAAACGATGTTCTTTTTTTAACGTACCTATTTACTGGGTGATTACTGTGGAATTAGTGAACAGATAGGGAGTAAACACAACACCAGGCCACACCAGCATTTGTGGTAGCATTCTTTTTGTTACGTACACATTTCCCGTGCACCCATCCACATCACGCTTTTACTTTTCTGACAGAGAAAGGCACTTTCCCTTGCATGACTGGTTTTGGATAGAAAATAAAGTATAAAAGTAAAGGAAAGCGGAAGGTGAAAAGACGTGGATAGCTGAAAGCATTTGACCTCATATCGTATCCTCCTCCTATATTGCTAAGTACAATCTACAAAGTGTGCCAAAAGTGGATGTTGTATATCATTGTACTCCCATATTTTTATGCACCATCTTTAAAGCAACAACACACTTTTGTGCTTTTGTTGGAGCTCGGAACGTTATAAATAGGAAGCTTGAAGCTATTGCCACTGGGTCGGGATAATAATGGATGAGGATCCACCTCACGCTACCAGAGAATCCATTTTTCGTTCAAGCTCAAGATAGATTTTCCAAGGATAATAAGAATATGAGCATAATATAAGTGATGGGATGCTATTGTGCATAAAATGAAATATAGGAGAGCATGAGCCATTTTATTAGTTGTTTCGATAAAATATTTCTTTGTCTGGTACTACTGGATACTACTAGTTGTACGTATGTGGCAATGGTACATGTTAAGATTTAGAAAAAGTAAATGTTCCATTTTGAGTTTGAAGCAAATATAAAACAAAAATTTCTTTTATGATCAAGACATGAGAGCTTTCAAAAATTTTGTCGCAATAATGTTAAAGTTAAACGGCACATAGCATTACCAACACTTTAAATTATTTATGACTAGAGAAAGAAATTGGGAAAGAGCTTGAGTTTGAGTGAAAGTAGGCCTCGGTATGATGCATAACCGAGTACTTGCCATTGTTATGCCGAATGTAGATGCGAACGTCGAATAATAATGTAACATGTTTTTGGACAGCCATATCTTACCTGCTCCCCACCTTTAGAGACGGTCGGTGGAGGCAGGTTAATGTGGTGGATATGATCCACATATTTTAGCAAGATACGTATGACCATTGGAAGGTTGGAACACTTGGAACCGTGCTAAATAAATGTATGGCTTATTTGTTTTTTCAGCACTTGACCTGTCTTCTGGAGCAATATCTTGAGCCTTTAAGACACGAGCGTTTTCTCTCCGCAACGGAAATGATGGCAATATTTGGGAACATTAGGGAAATGGTTTCAGTCCAGAGAAGATTTCTTAAGAGTCTTGAGGCAGCCTTGGAGTCATCCACACCCATTGAATCAATAACACATCCATCCGATTTCAAAGTAAGAGAGCACTCTACTTTTTCATTTACGTAATGGTTATCGAGAGAGTTTTCTTTTTAAAAAATGTGTTCCAAAAATAGAAAGCTCTTCACGCTAAAAAATTATTATCATTTCTAATCCATTTCTTCTCAAAGAGTGTGTAGCTTTCTTGCAGAAAATGTTTGCAAATTTTTTTATCAGTTTTATTGATTTAGCCATAATTATAAAAAGTGGAACACTGTCTAAAAAAGTGCTCTTGATGAAGTGATAAAGTTTTGGATCATGGTTCATAACATTTTACTCAATTTTCTCTTCACAGAACATCCTGCTAAACATTGCCTCAGCGTTTCTCAGTTTCGCCGATCATTTTAAACTTTACTCCTCATTTTGTGCATCCCACTCGAAAGCTCAGAAACTGTTACACCCAACGGAAGGGAATCAAGCTCTCCAGCAATTTTTGGCATCACGAAATCCACGCCAACAGCATTCCAACACCCTCGAGTCCTACCTGATCAAACCTATCCAGAGGATTCTCAAGTATCCCTTGCTTCTTCAACAACTCCGAAATCTCTGTGACACGAATACTGAAGAGTATCGAAATCTTGTTGGTAAGTAAAAAGGCTCCATTCCTTTTCTCTCTGACACGTTCTCACTGTATTACATTACACCTCATTCACTCATTCTGAGATTACATAACATTCCTCTTGCCCTTCCGTTTTTCTGCTCTAGTCCAGACGTTTACTTTACTACCTTCGCCTACAACTGACTGAATTAAGTTTGAGTTAATCTCATTTATTCCCCCGAAAAAGTTTTTCCTTGTTTAACTAGATTTCTCCACCGGTTTGCCGAGTTTCAGTTGATTGACTTTAGTTGACTTGAGAGGATTTAGGAAAGATGCGTGCAATGCTAATGTAAACTTAAGTTACTTTGATCATGTTGGTCGGTTTGGTAGATACATACATTTTGGGTATTAGAAAATGAATAGAAAGTTCATAACAAAGAGCTTGTAACATGAACTATTAAAGCCAGGAATCCCTTCGGGACTTGTAATTTTAGTTGCCACATGGGAACAAATAACCTAGTTTTCCAAGTAATTTAATCCAATCATCAAAACATATAGTAGTAACTACTGTTTTATTTCAGTAAGGAACAATGCTTTGACACACAACACTTTAGACATTTTTGTTTAACAATGGTGCTTTTGTCATTTTCTCAAAAAGTATATAAATTTTTACGGAACGTAGGTTGGTACAATGTCCCTAGTCATAGTGTCTTTAACCACTCATTTTCTATTTTGCAGAGGCGCTCCAATGCATGGAACGTGTGGCCGAGCACATCAACGAGATGCAACGTATTCACGAAGAATACGGAGCCATATTTGAGCACCTTTTCCGGCAACATCAGAAGCTTTGCAAGACTCAAATTGACCTGAGTCCTGGGGATCTCCTTCATTATGGTGGGGTGGAATGGCTCAATATTGCTGACTTTCTGGGTAAAATAAAGAAAGGGCTGGAGCTCCATGCCATGTGCTTCGTCTTTAGGACAGCCGTCGTCTTCCTTTGTAAGGAAAGACTTCGACATAAAAAGAAATTAATGGTGAGCAATGTCCGTTTTTGTAATGTTGTTGTAAATGTATTTGGTTGACTTTTGCTCCCCCTTGCTCCAACTTTCTGTCACTTTTGTGGCAATCTGCTCCGCTTGTAATGGTTATTTTCATCCATTTATGCTCGCAAAAACGGCGAGGGTTGTCATTGTCATTTTCTCCCATCTTCGCATTTCTCTCCTTGCTTATTGACCATGGGAGCAAAAAAGCGTGAAGAATAGGAAGTCGTGAAACTTGACAGCTTGTTACTGCATTTTAGCTTTTCAACGCTTTGTCAAGACGTCTTCGAGGTCGACCCAACTTTGTTACAGTCGTACTCATAATGAGAGTCAGAAATGGGAGACGGTCGTGTTTCGTGCTGTTGTTGGAGAAGCTATCTAAGCATCCATAATTTACGCCCAGTTAAATACGTATTGTATTTCCAGTTTCTCACCCTTAAATTGGTACACAGCCGACTGACTTCCTTTTTATGAACCATTTCCAAATTATTAGCATCATCGTAATGCACAGCATAAAATAGATGGCAGGCGAAAAAATGGCTATGAAAATTACGCACGCTTTGGCGACAATCCGAATTTGTATATAAAAATGTACAATATCTCAATGCTGTAGATTCGATATTTTACGGGTTTTCGGGTGGTAATTTAGTAGGGTCTAAATTTTAATGAACGGAGTCGTTAGAGAAAGAGTTTTTGTTGTTGTTGTGTAGACCATGCCGTTGTTGAGTGAGTTATAAATAGAGAAGGGAAACGTGAACTTTGAAACAAAGTGCTTATATATCCACTCTCCTCAACTTTTATAATGAGACTCTCAGACAATGGCTGGGAAAGAATATGACGAATGTATTGTATCGTATGGTTCTCAACTTGGGCATTTCAATGATGAAATACATAGTTTATAGCTATATCCTTCGTGCAAGCAATTAGCCTATACTCTCCCCGCTTTCTCCAGCAGCAGCAGCACCAGCTCTCGTTCCCATTTGTCTAAATTGTCTGTTCAAGTTGAATGTTGAACTACTAGCTAGAGCTGGGCAGATGATGATGAGGATGACGGTGAGATGTGTGTGAATAATGGATGAAAAATGGGAGAGGGCCGTGTGTCCTACATAAATCTTCATGAAAGGCTTGATACATAAATCATTTGCATACACCAGAGGACAAAGTGGATACAAAAAGAAGTTGCTCATCTTACACAAAAGTGCCCTGTTGTATAATGGACATTAAATTATGTACGTATACGTGATACTTACACTGTTTTCTTTCCATTTTCTATAGGGATCAACTTCAAAAGTGTCAGACAAGTCAGAGGTGGAGATCATCCGGTATCAAGTATTGATCCCCGTGTCAGAAGTCCAAGTGAGACAAATTGGAGATCCGAAAGTCCCCGAGGTTGACACTCTAGGCTCCAACTACTCCTGGGAACTAGTTCACCTCCGGAACCAGGCCGCACGTCGCTCCGAGAAAGTTTACCTTTTGTCAAATTCCACAGCAGAGTTTCGCAACGCGTTTCTCCGCAACATTCGACAAATCATCCGGGAAAGTGTTCGCAACATGAGCTTGCCACCCCGGCTCTCCGACATGACGGGCGATGATGGAGAGCCGATCATGATGAGCGAGGATGGTCACCCAGGAGGAGAAGGGTCATCCTCTCACTACGCCACCCCTGAAGGGTCCGATCTGGCGGAGAGAGCGGCCAGCTCCTCAAACACTAGTGCTCATCATAATCGTGCTCATCAGGCACAAACTTTGGGTACGGCCAGTTGTACTAGTACTACCACCACCACGTCTAGTACTGCTACTTCTACTACTACTACTTCCACTTCTACTTCCACTACTACTACTACTCAGTCATCCCAATCCTCCCAATCTTACTCTGTTCTCATTTGACTTTCCCAACGCACTACTACTACTACCAAAGCCAATTCAAGTGCTACTTCTCAATAACTACCACAAAGAGTAGGATCAGATTTCCATATCAAGCAAGTTAGTCACTACATTAGTTCTTCGGCTACTATTGATTGATACCTAAATATATACATGACATAAGTACGAGCCACTATGTATGTATATAGCATGGAGGTCTAGACTCACAAGATGATGCAATAAAAGCAAAGCTTTTAAATAATCTCTCTTAGTTCCGCTTTCTAAATAATATGCTCAAACTCAAACCCAAAATAACCGGAATGCCCTAACACTTTGTATTCTAATGAAACTGAATTATGGAGCACGGATCTGATCTAATTTAATTAAAGAATGGGATGAAATGCCAGAACGTGACTGCTATACATACATACCTAAACGTCTGACTGAAGGTGGGTTAGTGTGTTTTCCAAATTACCTCAGAGCTCCACATAAACTAAATTATTTACATCCCAAAAAGTCAAAACTGAATGAGATTAGAGCTAATACAATACCCTGGCTTTTAAATCTTGACTAGAGCGTGGTAGTAAGTTGGGATGAAGGAAAGAAATATTTGTTTATGAGTGGGTTTATTGGACAGGTCTCTGGAACTAGTTTCCTTAATTTTGAAACAGATTTTGGTTGTGTCACAAAATGTCCTTTTTAGTTGCTACCAATTTTGTTTGCAAAGGTACAAGTTTCATGGTGTTTGAAATTTATATTCCCCTGTTCCAAGAAGACCAGTTATGTGACAGTACCTTGTAAAGTCGAGCCCGCAATGTAACCTGTTTTCAACTAGAAATTAACAATTGAGTACATGAAAAGTTTTCGCGTTGAAGTTAAACATAAATTGAAATTAATGTTTTTTCTGGAAGGGAATGAAAAATCATTCTGCTTTGTGCATTCTTTTTGGCGAAGTAAGTACGTAGGGTTCCAGTTCTAATAAGGTATTTGGTATTGGTACCCTTGTCAGGACGAAAAAAGCCTCCCAAACCTCCCCAACGTCACAACACCTCTGCTGGAAACTTGGAGATGGGTGCAGCAGGGAGACTTCGTCATCAAGAGAGTTCCGATAGTAGTTCAGGGTTTAGGTCTAGAAGCAAAACGATGAGTGACGCTGCAGCTGCAGAAGGGCGACGAGATGGAACAGACTCGGAGGAAGGGAGAGAAGGTGGAATTTCCAGCGGTTCCGTAACGATGCCGAGAGTGAAAGGGATGTTGGGCAATACACCCATCCACCTCACCCTCAGCACCACCTCCACCTTGTCGGCTGGAAGCACTGGGTCAGCGGCTAAGCTTATTCAAGCGTCGTCAACACCGGGTCGGAGCATTCCTCCTCATCAACCTCTTCCAGAGCCAAGTAAAAAAAAATTAATTACACCAAAAAAATCCCCACTTTTTCTTTCACTGTAACCTTCACCTTCAAATATAATATTTTTTTCTAGGCTCACCAATTTGGAAACCTCGTGAAGCTGGTTTTGACTCACAGACATTACCTCGTCCCAAGTCCGACCACTCGCTGAGCCTCAACCCAGCACTTCCGCGGCTGCCAAAACTCCACCTTCCAACAAAGCAGAGACGTTACCTCGACATCCCCGTTAATTTTTAATAAGATGATTATTATTGTAATTATTTAAGTTAACTATCTTTATCTGACCACCACACACTTCCAAAAGTAACAAGAAAATTACCATAATTATTATTAAACCACGCTCTAAGCTTTTGATCAATAATAATGCTTCTTACTCAATTTACGTCCAGTCTATCCACCTGGTGGCTGGACACCATTTGTTGCCAAATTTAACTTGATAAACCAAATGAGTACGAAAGCTAAAATTACAATTATTCTCCTTTGTTGTAATAATTATGCGCTTCCTTATCAAATATTTAGGGGACCGTGATTCCAGTATCAATGTCCAAATTCATCATCTTGTTACTATTAATTATTATTCATGTTGGTTCTTCCCAAGCTTCTGGCTCATGAGTTGATACCAGCACACAAAAAATAAACGTTGTGCCCAAAAACTCCTGCTCCTATTTAAGTCAACTCTTGTTATATGTGTATTTCTCCAGTCTTGTTGATCATCATCTCTTTAAGTCATGCAAAAAAACAAAGCTATACTAGTTGTTATACTTATCATCTCTTAATCCTTAAGACTTACTTCCAAGACGTATGATACTCACCACTTTTTAAATTATACATACTTGATATTCAATCTGCAGCAAACATTATTAGTACAGTTTACATTTCCCACGTTATTATTATACGGTTGCTCTCATTTCAAATTTAAATTATTATACTTGTAACAAACAAGTTGGTAAAGAAAAAGGGTTGTTTGATATACTTACTACTAAATTATTGTCACCATCTATCTCAAACGACCTCACACAGTTTTAGGTATTTTTTACAAGCATTTAAAATCAATATCAATCAAAAAATACCCACAAATGTATTCACCCCATGTGAATAAGGTATAATGCATTCACTTAGTGATTTATTAAAAACAAGAGAATCAACTGAATAAAAAGGATTCAGGTACGGGTAATATTGAAGTAAGTAACAAATAAAAATTAAACAGATTATCTCTACAGCAGATTCAACTACACACACGATATTATTATTTAACACACACATTTTTTTGTACAAATGCATAGAATTATACTGGTATCATAAGGGATTTTACGGTTTTTAATAATGTTAACGTGTGGAAAATGACATGAGTGAATAATGGTTTATCTGTGCTTATCATTGTAGGGGATAAGAGAAGCTTGAAAGAATATTGACAGAGTTTGATTTAGAATGAAATGAAATGGTTATCATTTGCTCATTTGCTCAGAGTTTGAAAAACTATGAAATGAATGCTACTGATTTGTTGAGGGATCATGAATGAATATATATGCGGAAGAAAAAGTTTAGCACTACATAAACTTAATAACTACTATTATATGAAAATTTTAAAACTTTATCAGTAATTACATCGAAGTACCAAAACAAATTGAAACAAAAGAACATAAAAAAAGTGTGTCTGCCAGAAGAAAGGCAGTCAGACTGTGTGGACGGACGAAACTGTTATTGTATTATAACTCGTAGAACACGAAAATTCTGAAGAAATGTGTCAATTGGTCCCTTGCTCAAAATTAGGAGGAGAGTGAAATTTACGGAGAGTTGAAAATATATACGTACGTATATTTCAACACTAATAATAAATTCTTAGGTTAATATTTGCAGTTGTAGATTTACTATTTACCTCAATTCAAAAAAATGTATGCCAATGAATGAATTCACCCCTACTACTACTACTACCATGAGTATTTAAGCAAGTCACAAAGTGTATTATAATCAGAGTATAATATTACATAGGAGTACATACATACTTGACATTAAAAGTGAAAGGGAGAATCATCATCGGGCGTTTACTTATATTATTGCACTGCTTAAAATCATGGTGAACTTAACTAAGGCAAGATAAAAACACAATAACGAATTTATACTTACAAAATATTATGTACATACCTGGATCAATAGTTGGGAAAGACTCTCAAAAAAACTACGTAATTAATTATGTATCACATCATCAGGATTACACTCACTCTTGTATTAACTGCTTGACTGTTCTGCTGACTGGAGTTTGTAACAACCATAATTTGAGTTGACATTGACACCACATTTTCACCTGACCTGGTTGTTTGACAATTTGAAATTAACAGTACTACTGAATCTAATCTCAAAACTTATTCATATTATGAATTCATTAACAATTGCCAAATGTAATGAAGGCTGGTGTCTATCTCTATATTATTATGTACTCTTTTTACTTCTGCTGCTGCTGCTGATGATGATGATTGATGATGATATTTCTACAGTAGATTTATCAAATGGAATGATCAGTTTTGTCTTCATATCTCGTATTGCTTCAATTAACTCTGTTTGTATATCTTTAACTTCAACCTCTGCCGGTGTTAAGTACTTTTACCGATTTTAGACTTGATCTCATCTGCTCATATATACGTAATAATTAGCGCTTGATGAATTGTAAGTATATTAATTAATTAATTGTATAATAATCTAAACTGTACGATATCTGGATATACTACTATATTAATACATAGGATCTTCCATAAATACTTAGTTATGCTTCTCATAAATTAAGCTCATTGTAAAATTCAATTGTACATACTTCAAAAATGTAAATATCGTCGTTAAACCTAATGCAATACTTACCGTAAGCAAGCAGGATATTAGAAAAGTAAAAGATTAGGAAGGAATTGTGAATTGGTGTGTAGTTTAAACAGAATTGTTGGTACAACACTCTGGAATGGTTCGGAAAATACGGGAATGGACAATGTACAGAATATGATGACCAGAAAGGACTTTGGAATAGATAAATTTTAGAAGGGATCTGAAAGCTGGATATAAAAAAATCGTGTTGAGGAATTACATTTCCTGTTTTGAATTGAACATTTTTTATTGTAAGAATAAAAACTGCACTATTTATAATAGGATTGAAATTGTGTAAATAAAAAAATGTTTAAAACAGAAATGTCGAGTTTACTTCCTAAAAATATAAGGTACATACTATTTAAGATAAGCTAAAAGGTAACAATGTCAGGTCAGTCAGGTAGCAATCAAATCAAAACTATGAAAACTACTCTCACAAATTCAGAAAATGGTGCATAATCCATAGTTGTAGTTATTTACCAACAAGAAATAATGGTCTCAAGGTTATTTGAAGATGTACGTAAGCATGAGTTGTTTATTATATTGCATTGTAATTTTAGAATGATAATCATTCATCACAAAAAGGAAGGAAGCTCCTAAGGTCACTTCCGTTTTCTTACAGTGTTACGTTTAGATTTAGCTAAACATAAAGTAATTTAATGGATACACAAAATGAACATGATTGTCAGTTTAGATATTCAGAGCAATTAAACATTATTTATTTCACACCGTTATATTATGTATATTATGCAAATAATGCACTACGAGACGACTCCGACACGGTTGTACTGTAATAAACTAGATGATGTACATACATAATACTACTATATATAATCTTAATCAAAAGTTGTGATGGTAAGCAAAATGTAAACTTGCTAAATTGTTTTGAGAGTTTGAGTTTTTTTAAAACAAAATAAAACTAGTCTATTGTTATGATGAATATTATGAATATGAGGATGCGTTGCAGTTTACATGATGTATGAAATTATGATGATTATAAAAATATATTCATGTGCTACAGCAGACTGTGAGTGTAAAGGAGGTCAAAATAAAATACGCAAATTTAGCAAGTTGATCATATTGTGTAGGTGTACAGGTTAAATAATAATTCAGGAAAGATTTTAAAAAATGCGAATTTACTGCAAATATATAAAGATATTATTATGAATCATGCATAACTTTAGGAGGTAATTAATGAAAATCTAATGCTAAGTTTCAAACTGGATGATTGCGGTTCACTACAATTTGTTTTAAGGAATGTTATGTTGGAAAATGGAATGGTTGTGAATAAACGATGAAAAGCGTGTATACAAAACGAAAATCTTTGTTTTTGAGACTGCGCTCATTTCACTTGCATTATGATCTCATAGAAAACTTCTGCAAAACTTGCACTTTACGGGAGGACAAAAATCTATTTTGAGGGTTGATTTTCAATTATTTGAAAGTCAAAATAACGTTTCGATAGGGTAAGGTGAATAGATTTTCCATTCCAATAAGCGTACTTATCTAATGGGATTTCAAAAGGAAATTTGCCGACAGTTTCATATATAGGTACGATAGTATTGAAACTGACAGAATGGTGCTATTTTTGGGTACCTACCTATATCATATCCAAGTGCGCAATTAAAATTGTCAATAATCGATAACTGTACAGTTGTAAAATTTATATAAATTAGTCAATACACATCCTAATTGAATCCACCACAAAATAAATTTGCTAAAAATTTAGGCATCAATATTTAAAGCATATAGGGTTTTCGGTTCTATATAGGGTACCCTGGGCGTAAAGGGATATCGAACATTTGCACATGACCATAGGCAATAATATTGATGACCGTTTTTACCACTAACTTCTCGCTTTCAGAGCACAACATGGTTAGTAGTGGAATGTAGTAAAACTTGCTGCTTCATTTTTTATGAATCATGTTAAAAACATCATTGCTCAATTTTCAGGTACCAACTTACCAAATACAAATATGGTTTATTATAATTGTAAAAAACCTATTAAATTATACAAGGATGTACAATGAAAATTATCAAATATTAAAAATATTTACGGTGTAGCAACTTTTTTGTTGTTTTAGTTTTAACGTATTGCCGTTAAATCCTTTATACTTAATCAATTTAGAAAAATGTTTCAGTTGTGATTTGACTTGTGTCTGTAGTAATCATTGAGAATTCAAACCTCCAAAATGCTGTCTAAACACTTGCTCCGTGTAACAGAGTGGAGATTTTACCATATCGAATTAAGCTGTTTCAGTCCCATTGCTTGGGACTGGAAACCCACACTATGAAACAAGCATGAACTTTGCCTATTGGAACTGGATTCTTCAACTTTTCTACCTCTTCTGCTACATGATGGTTTGATTGTAAAGTTGTTTATCAAATTCAAAGGAGACGAAGAGATGGATATTCCAGATGAAGTCTTGAAAAAACAGGACGATGCCTTTGATGCAATGTTAGTTGCGGTTGATATTGCGTACATTTTCGCCTGTGCTATAATACTCTCCCTCTCAGTCAATCTGATTCGAGCCAGACAAGACCTCATCTCTTTGTTCAATAAAATAGTTGAGGTGGATTCAGTTCTTTTCAGGTATGAAGCTTATATTTATAACTGCAAAGAAAGCAGTTGACTCCATTACCTGATAACTATATAATTTATTTTGTTTCCAAAAAAAATATCCGATCGAGCTTCAAGGTAGCCCAATGGTGAAAAAATATTCTAGACGAGCAGAACTGACCACACTTGCAATATATCTCACCACTGTCGTCCTAGTTCCTTCCTTCTTTTTCGTAGCTTTCCAGCACACTTTAGAGCCTCTGCACCGCTTTTTTCCGGATGTATTGGAAATAAACATAACCTTCAAACTTGAGCACATGCCTTTTCTATTGGGATTGATGTTCTCTATTGGAAATTGTTGTAACACTGTATGTCTTTATGCCGTCACTACAAACTGGAACATTCATGTTATCTGTTTCTGGCTTCTCAACACAAATCCACAAGGCTCCCAGATACTGTACGTACCAAACAGCGGACTTGAAAGCAGTCCCTTATTCTCTACTAAACTAGGGTTGCTGGATGGAATCATAATTATGAACCTGTATAATCAACTTCAGTATCTGGAACAGACTACGTGGATAACTTGCTTACTTCCTTCTTTTGATAACGATTCATCATGGCATGGCCAGGATGAGTAGTTTTTGTGTCTAGCCCCTCCTACATTTGTTATTGCACTAGGCTCCTCCTCAATCCGGGCAAGGCCCATATCACGAAAACCAAACCAAACCTAGTGCGTTTTTCTAGACTGTATCTTTTTTGTTTGTCTGTATCTGCATCCATTTTCGGAGATAAAGCGTTCAAACTTTCTATTAAATAAGAAATATTTGGTCGGCTTTCCACAGTCGAACACAAAATTACTCAACTCTTACGCAAAATTTTTTTAAAATTCACCAAATTTGAAAGAAACCAAGAATCCAGATGTCATTTTTTTGCGTAGATATGGAACTGATGGCTCTATTTTTTAAAAGCAGGTTCTGTTCCAATCAAATTTGTGAATTCAAAAAATTTGATACGTGAGTTGAGTAATTTTGTGTTCGATGTGGAAACGACACCAAATATTCTTATACAGAAAGGTTTGCCATACGCTTTACTCTCCGAAATGGATGCCGATACAGACAAACAAAAAAAGTGCAGTCTAGAGGAATCTCATTTTTGGGAGTGGTTTACAAAAAAAATTATGCAGATATCGTACACGTCGTTTTTCATAAAGTGGGACGACTGAGGGGTGTGAATTTTAGACAAAAATTGGGGATAAATTCCTAAACCTTTAATTTTAAAACAACATAGCTGTTGGGTGGCGTAATGTATCTTAATGGGTACTATTAACATGCTTAATTGAAAGAAATTTATTTTTTCGTGATATGACCGTTCCGGATTGAGGAGAAAGTCTTAGTCTATTCAACTATGCGGAAGGAGCTCTTGGAGAGGGGTGGACTTGCAGATACTCATTCTGGCACCAATTGTGATAGCCTTTGTGGAATTGGTTGAAGCGGTGGAGTTGAGTCGAATACATAATACCTCAGGAAATACAGTGAAGCTTCTTCGGAATAGATTTCGAACTAGTTTTGCAGTTAGCAGGTATTACTGAAAATTATTTATGATTATGTAAATTATAATGACAAAATATGATGAGAAAATAAATTTAATTTACTGATTAGGTGCAAAAAATCAAAGGAATTGTGGAAGATTGCGGAAAGTTTTCCAATTTTGTGGATGGAAACTGCCTATCCGTTCTATAAATATCATAAAAAAACATTTGTGGAGTATATGCATCAGGCTATTGATATGCTGGTGTCAGTTTTGGTTAGTTAAATGCATTATTATCAATGAGCTGAATTTTGAAGTATTAATGATAGTAGCATTTCGTCAAGTCATATTTAATGATGATGAAAAAGAATGTTGTTATTGTAAAACTGCTGCTCTGAATAAAATGATGTTGTGGAAAATTGAGTTTGTGGGCTACGATAATTTATTACCGATTAAAATTCAATAAATAATTGCATCATGAATGGTTTCATTAGCACGAAACTTAATTGTTAGAGGTTGTAATTTTAAATGACTTTGTTTGGAAAAGATAATGAGTAGTCAATACCATGTTACCGAGTCCTTGGGTTAATTTTCAATTAGTTTATCCGAGAAGAGCGCGACCAACAACTGCTGGGCCAGCGACGGCCTTAACAACTGGAGCGGCATGAGCGACCTGTAAATATTTAAAAGCGTTGTAAAACTCGTTTTGTGATGCTCTCTAATCATTATAATATGCGGATTTGCATAATATATAACGGTTTGTGAACTTACAGCGACTGGAGCAACAGCAGCGGTCTTATGGACAACTCCTGCAGATTGACGGTCGACGACGGCGTTGAAGCCATTTAAATCATCGGCGGTGTAGGTGACAGTACGAACTGAACCGTCGGGCTCAACAAGGCTGTACTGCCCTTGGACAACATCTCCATTTCTGGTTTCTTGATGACCCTTTGCATCACCAGTCAATGTGTCTTGGACAGAATACCCGTATGTGTACTGTGGGTTTGGATCGAATGGCTCAGGACTGATAGCTGCAACAGCTAAAATTTAAAAAGAATTTTGACTGTTTAAAATTTTTGAAAATTTATGGAATCTCATTTTTTAAAAATGAGATGAGAAACCTTTTGCAACTGGCAATCCTAATTTCGCAACGGGTGCTGCGTACGTAAGCGCTGGTGCTCCTGCATATGCTACCTGGAATTTGAAAAATAATCATAGGTTTCCACAAACCAAATTTGCACTCAAAATAAAAATGAAATATTTCGGTAAATTCATACTGGGGCAACTCCAGCACTAGCAGCGGAAACAAAGAAGAGGAGTGCAATGATCTGGAAACAAAAAAATATTAATATGAATGAAAACTGTTTTGGTTCTTTTTTCGGATCAGGTTTAAATTCAATATACCTTTGCTTGCATGGTTGTAAAATTTCCGGACGTTCTTGTTCCCAAAAAAACACAGAGGTTGAAAACCAAAGAGTGGAAATGTTTACGATTCACTTTATGATTGATTTAAAGCTGATGATTGAGCAAATGATGATCTGTTGGGTTAGCCAAGATTTCAAAGGAGTTTTTATACCCACGCCATTTCTAGGCATAAATCCCAACATGGAGTGAGCGAAGGGAATCAATAATCTATAAGGGAGCGATTTTGCATAATATATTAGTTGTAGGCACGATCATATACATTGAGACTTGCATTTGTTTTAAACTGAGATGAGGCAAGAATACGAAATGAATTATTGTTATGTAACAATTTCAGAAGGAAGGTGGAAGTTGGTGTTTGTCGTTGTCATTGATTGTTATCCAACTCGCTTTGTCAATGAAGCCAATTCATCTCATTGTCGATGGGTAACCTTTGAAGAAGGTTTTTGAACATGTATTGTTTGCGTCTATAGCTTGCTAGTTTAGAAGGGCGGATTTGAAGAAAAAAGGAAGGCAGTGGAATGGATTGTTGTGCTTAAAACAAGAAGAGAATGCATTAGCATGCCAAATGGATTGCATTTATAATTGACTGACTGACTGACTGTTTTTCAAACGTCTCATGTATGTCACTAGATGTATAAATGGCGATGCAGTTTAATTTGACAGATAAAGAAGGGCCTAAAGGGAGTTTGAGACCTATTTAGTGTGCCCATGCTCAGACGGCATGATCATGATCGGTGGATGTCGCTCTGTCAATACATTACGTGAGCTATTATGATGATGCTTTGTGCAGAAAATGACATGAGGTCGTTTAGTGTTCAAACAACGCATTATGCAATTCACACTCGAACAGTTTGCATCTGGATCCTAGATTTAAATTCAGTAAACTTTTATTTAGCGGATTATACCGATTTTTAAATGAGAACCAAAGAACCATGCATAATACATAATGCGTTAAAATTCATAATAGGATAGAGACTAGAGAAAAGTACATCGGTTTTTATTTTAACTTCCAGCTTCATATGTGATTGTGTAATTTATTCAACAACCACAATACCTAGCATTTAAATTAACACAATCCATAAGTAAACACCATATTGTGTACAAACACTGAATAACAATGTAAATGCATCACTTAATAAAATTATGTTTTATGTGGAAGCAACGAATTGGGCTATAGGTTAAATATGTCGGAATGTGTTCAAGCACAAGAGATTCATAATGATTTAATTTGCAAATAAATGCTTTCAACTAAGATTGAAGTTGTATTAAAAAATTAAAACGGGCATTTTTTGCACATTTTCAAGTAAAAACGGCAATGTGGTGTACATAAACACCGAATTCCAATATACGCAGGATCAATTAAAATCGTTTTCCTTACAGGTTAATAGTCACGATAATGATAACTGACAATCGTGCGGTTTAAGTAAAAGATATATTTATATGCTTGCTTTGCTACGCTTTTATGTTCAAATAATCATACGTTTGTAGATGATGTCTTTTGAAAAATTATTTGAACCCAGAATGCAGTTAGCTTATGGGATAAAAACGGGGTTGAATATTTTTATTTGTTGCCAATTTTCTCAGACATTTGATGAACCTCATTTTGAAACAGGAAGACGAAACATTCTCGTATAACAGATGTATAAGTTGTATAGTATGACAGAGGTAGAGTAAGAATATACTTTTGCACAATGGAAACACATTTTCCACATTGACTATTATAAATAAAGCTTAGCTAATTCAGAAGTATTCGAATAACAAGAAGGAACTTTGAGAGGAGCTATTGAAATCAGACTTATAATTAATAATAAGAATTATTTGAAAACTAAATTAACCGAGGTATTGTGGACCTACAGCCCGAGCTCTTCCGTATACCGGACCTGCAGCATACTGGAGTGGAGCTTGATGACCATAGACTGGAGCATGAGCAACAGCTGCTACTTTTTTGACCACTGTTGGAGCAGAATTTTCTACGACTGCGTTAAATCCATTAACTGGATCTGCAGTATACGTGACAGTTCTGATTGAGCCGTCAGTTTCCACCAAAGAGTACTGTCCTTTGACGACATCTCCTTCCCGAGCTTCAGTATGAGAGTGTTGATCTCCAGTAAGGGCATCAGAGACAGAATATCCATAGTTATATTGTGGATAAGGGTCGTAAGCTTCCTGAACAACGGCTTTTGCAACTTTAGCTAAAGCTACGGGTCTTCGAGCATATTGTACAGGTTGAGGTCCTCCATAAGCCAAATGTTGAGCATAACTGACACCACAGATTGCCAAGAAAAGGGTAACCTGTAAAAGTCAAACAGAAACATAGTAACTTTTAAAATAGGGTCCGTCGGAACAAAAAAATGTTATCGTCATTTTTTAAATGCTTACCTTTAGAGAATTCATAATGATGCAGGTGATTGTATTTTTTATTATTCCTTGAAAACTAAATGATCTTGTACGACTGACAAATGGATGCACAATGAAGCTTCAAAAAAGTCCCCCACCTTTTATATAAAAACTTTTACATTTTGAGCTTTTAATCCTTTCCCAATCATTGCACAACTCCCAGAGAATACCTGTGGATGGGGAATTTTTGCATGATATACTAATAGTATAATAATATTGCATTCTAGAAGACATGATCCGAAAAGGATAATTTGGTTGGTGAT
This sequence comes from Orchesella cincta, assembly GCA_001718145.1. Taxonomy (NCBI): domain Eukaryota; kingdom Metazoa; phylum Arthropoda; class Collembola; order Entomobryomorpha; family Orchesellidae; genus Orchesella; species Orchesella cincta. The sequence continues at coordinate 719,399 of LJIJ01000007.1, forward strand.
CTGTGTCTTTCAGTCATTGCTGATCAAATGAAATAAGATACTGTAGTTGAACAAAAGGTGTTACAAAAGGGCTTGATGATTGGAATTCCTTATATTGCTCACGTGAGAAATCCAATGCACTCTGACTGCCGATGAGTTGGATTTGGGGTGCGCGTAACAGCCGAGTCGCACACCTTTCGACTTTTCGATTTTGATTGGTATAGGGCATTGCAACCCATAAAGAAATGGAATGGATGGAGTGATTGACTGATTGAATGCCATTTTCTTTCCTGTCGCTAGTTTCGAAATGGTGCTCGTTCAGGAATTGAAAAGGGGTGGCTTATGATAGGGCTCGTGGCTAATATTATAACTCACCTTTCTAAGTATTTAGGTATTGTCGATAACAAGTGTAGCAGGTAAGTAGCCGTCAATATCATTTTAATAAGGAGCTTACATCATCAACATCTCCTCGTTCCTAAGATTCCATTGTTTTAATGGGATTTGCCGGTAGTAATAAATTGCATATGCGTGCACAAGGTATAATTTTTAAGTACCATGTTTCGTAAGCTATAATATATTGTAAAATGTAAAAAAAATGCAAATCAGGTACCCGATGTAGGTACGTCAGAACCATGTTCCTGACCTAGGATTATAATGTGCTTTTCTAATAACGATTTTAGCTAGTTTACTCCAGGAAATTGCAGCTTTGAAAAAATGAAGAATTAAAACAGTGCTAAGTGAATTTTTTCGAATGAAATTAATTTATTATGAAGTAGGTTTGCTTGATCGTAAAGAATAAATGGTTGGTAAACTTGTGAAGTGTATTATCTCATTTATACGGCAAATACCAGCACTCGCCTTCGGGCTGCTAACTATGATTACCTACTTTTATCACTTTCAATCTCTACAAACTGCATCCATCTTGCTATATTGCATAACTAGCATCAATATCTAAAGCTTGGAATCATAGAAACCCTTGTTTGTCAGTAGCTGTGCTACCGTGTGCTTGTTATCTTGATAATTTATGAAGTGCATAAAAACACAGTTACATTGCAATTGTGCAGTTTGTAACGTCCCGTTCTTGACATGCCCCTCGGCAAAGGCGTGCTTGCAAGTCTGTCAACACGAACATCAATAAAACTCGAGAAGGAACGATTGGTTAAACCTTCGTTGTCTGAAAACTGCATTGCAAAGTATTCAACACATGAATAAAAAGATCAAAAGTGATAAACAAATCATAATGAAATACGTATTGACACATTTTTTTGCTAAGAAATCTGGAAGAAATCTATACCTTTGTAGTTGCGTAAAGGAAACAAAGGTTTACTGCAACAATGGCTTACAAAATCCTCAAAACCCCAGAAAAAATCAATTCATCATCAGTTTTATTCAATTTATTTCACAAATCATTGGAAAACTTGCTTACCTTGACTTGTCCATCGTAAATATCTACATTAAATCTGAAAGAAACTCTAGCATTATGATAGTTAACTTCCAATCCAACTGCATAATACGTATAATATTTGATTTTAAAGTGCATTCAAATTCCAAGTTTTGTTCATATCATCCAGATTTATAAATGATGCTTAATAACGTGTCCATCTCAAACAGTCACGACAGACAAGACAATCATGCATTTTATATCAAGTCACTTCAAGTTGATTTGATGACTCCTCCGAGCTAAAGATCTCACGCTTGTGCACCACGTTGTTGGGTTCATCTCAGCAAAGTCGTGGGGTACTTGAATTGACCAAGTCAGGCCAAAAATACATGCATGCACATCAAATTAATTGGTAATTAGGTATGCACCACTGTGCAATCAATGTCTTTTCCTTCAACTTTACCAGCCTTCATGGACAAGCTTCTATTTTTTTGTACCTTTTGAAACAATGAATATGGATGACTTTGATACAATTTTTTAATCAAAGTTTAAGGAAGTCTTGCACAAAATCTTCCTAAAGAAATAATTCGATACGGCACCACAGATAAATTCATTTTAAGCTAGATTAAAATCGTCACGGTTCTTTTTTTTGCGGGACGAGGTATAAAAAAGGAGTTAAATGTCTATTTAGCTGTTTTCATTTCAGCAGAGTTACTCTCTTTTGTTTAGTTTGCGAGCAAAAAAAGAGCATAATATGGAAGTACTCTAATAATAAAAAGCTGTACGTGTGCCTTTTGAATGGACATTTTTTGGAAATTAAAGTCAGTTGGTTTGGTATTGAAATTGAAGTTCATTGACAACTTTTTGCGCACAGTATTCTAAAGAAAAGAGATAAAAGCTAGGCAGACTAAGGTCGCCTCTATTTTGCGGTATAATGAGCTTGATTTGTTAGGCATGGAGGAATGCAATGAGATAGTATTATGTGAGCTTGCTAATTTGCAGCATCAACGAGGGTTGAAATGAGATTGCTAAAATTTGATGCTGGGCTTGCTAATAACATGTTCGCACACAAGTGTACACTTTACGTAGTTTGTCATCAATAAAACGACCACACGAATGACGACAAGACATAAATGAGCATGTCCTACAATTATTCCTAATAACAAGCCAAACTCCATGCTGATCTCGTACCAATTTTATGCATTCGTCTTCGCTATTTAGGCAAAGTACTTCGTTTGCTTGCTGATCGGCCTTAGCCTTGTCAAAGTTTTTTTTGTGTTAGGAGCTCAATTAAATACGAGAACTTGCGAGAACTTGATGTTTGGAGCTTTGTGTGAATCCAAATCAGCCAGGAGGCTTAATACAATAATGCAACACTTGTGGGTACTCACTCAAATCAACACATTTTATCTAGTTCACAAAAAGTTTCCCTACAAATCAAGAAAGATGTCAAACGTAAAATCTAAACAATGTAACGAAAGCTCATTGCCAGATTTTAATCAATTCGACAGTTCCTCAAATGGATTAAATGAACCACGACTATACTAAAATCTTGTATCTTTACTTTGTTTCCAACTGCAATACTAATGCGAATCCAGAAGAAGAATCATTTGAATTTAAATATTATTGATCAAAGTGTATATTTCAAGTTGGCGTTGAAATTCGCAATTCCATCAACAATTTGAAATCTGGATTTAATTTGTTACTATTTTGCTTTCACTAAATGTACTTATTTGGTATTTTATCTGAATATCCTTTAGCATTTTTAACGTTGCATAAGCGCAGCAATTATTACTACTAATTTTATATTCAAGTTCAGTTTCCTTGCCCTAGGTTCCCTACGACCTGATGAAAACCTACGATAAACCCTGTCCATTCCGTGGAGACTTTGACCTCAATCATTTTTATTGAGACTTTTTATTTGAGATGTGTGTAATTTACATATTTCTTTACATCGTTAAATATTTTAAGTTATAAATATAAATACGTACACCGCTAATGCTTATTCGTGCCAAATACCTAGGACAGAGAGTATGCAAAATCTCACCTCATCCCAAATGCAGAGATGAGATGATAACTCTATAAAATTCAGGCATTATTTGCATATCCACATGAGAAAATGAAAGTGATCACCCATCATCCATTCACAGTTAAATACTTAATATGCACTTTTATGAAACATAACATGTCATAAAGTCTCGAGGTATTGTTTGACGAAAACAAATTATGAGCTAAGAAAAGAATGAAATGAAGTACGGACAGGACGGATATTATTATGGAGGAGATAAAATTGCAAATGTAAATAAACCTTCAATATTAATATTTCAAAAGAAAATGATAATGTGGCGACATCATCATGACGAGTAATAACAGGGCGACAAAAGAAATGGAATGAGTTTATGCTGATTTAATGTCAAATTACGTAACTGTATTTCAGGGATTTAGTTTAATATCTGGGGTTGAATTTGAAATGAATAGTAAGACCTATTAAATTTTTATTCTTTTAGGATTCAAGATGCAATCATTCATAATGAAAGGATTAGGATGGAACAATGGAAAGTACTGATTTATCTGACATAAACAAACTTTTGATTCCAAAACCGGCAATAATTACTTGCAATCACGACCGTGATATTTATCTTTTAGCTGAAATGAATCCACCCTTAATCAATTACTTTCTCTAAATTTCGTTGACGAATTTTGAGTGCAAAACAACATGTAAATAAAAATGAGTAATATTTTCTTTTACAGATTTTTGACAATAAAGTATTATGACTACACCACACCTCCAATATTTCAATCAACACTGACTGCACTTTTTAATGGTGATTTGATGGATATATATGGGTATTTTTATGATGATGATGGTGTGATGAGTGATGGCGTGTAGTAATATGTCTGGGTAATGTGGTAATTATGATTCACCTCAAGCATAATTTGTCAGATAACTTGTAACATTAATTATCAAGTGTACAAACAGTACCAAACTCTGCATGCAGAATCTATTATGTTATTAAAATTTAAATTTTTGCAAAGATTTCGTTTCGACGTTAAATTAAGATGTAACGCTTGTTAGCATTATTGGACCACTAAACTGTAGCAGAATCTTCTGATTTATATTGAAATGCAAGACATGCGTTCAAGTCAAAGTCAAGATGATTTATTTTCAATAATAAAAATTAGTATGAGTTGTACCAGAACATGTTGCTATCTTTCATGGGGCGTAATTTTTTAAATGAAATTTTACATGCTACACGTAAAAACTGACGAATGTAAACTGACTTCTTGTCTAATTAATTGTCCTTAATAAAATGTGGTAGCAGCAGCAATGCGGCAACAAAATGGGGCCAGTGTCAACAGAACCCTTGAAAAGAAATTAGGCCATGCAACTACTAGAAATTTTATTAACCATTTTGCCCAACTGCCTCCTATATAGCTGATGAGCCTGAAAAAAATTTAGCAATCATTCGTCTTCAATTTGATTATTTACCTGTTTCAATCGTGCTGTTTATATAACCTTGGCCACAACGGGATATCCTGCCTGTCAACTTTGATTATGATTACGACAGACATGTGCCCAGATTAGTAGACTATGGCTTTGTTTTGTTTCAAGGAGCTAAATGTTGGAAACAAAGCAAAGATCTTTGTCGCTCTAATGAACAATAAGGCACGGTTATATAATCGGAGATGCAGCAGTTGAGAGATTGATGTTTGAAGGGGAAGGTTACCTTTAGTTGACTAAAAACTGAAACAAGTTTAGATGGATAAACATTTCAAGTCACATCGAGTAGGAATGAAGACATGAGTAGTTTGAAAAATCGAGAAAAAACTGCTAGACTAAAGGGTTTTCTAAGAAAATAGTATAAACTATTCTTAATATCGTATACGGTAGATCGGCTTCTTTGCAGGTGAATTCCAGGTCAAAAGCAAAAGGAAATTTATAATGTTTTACTAATACCCTGCGAATAAGAAGAATAGAGTGATTTTTTAAATAATTTAGTACATAATTCCTAATATTATGCAACATTTCATTAGACATATTCCAATGAAAAATATTTCGAGATTCTACCATTTTTGCAAGCTATATTGAATAGTGAGTTGTATTCTGAAATCACGGAATACGTCATTTATTCAGTCACTTGACTTGCAGACCTGAGCAGATCATGCTTACCGACAAATATTTCTGTAAACGAACAAATTCGAACGGTACGTATCATGTCATCAACTTCATTTTCATCCCATCAAAACTCCCATACATACATTAACAACACACAACATGACTTTTTATATGTCGATTGACGGATACTTTCAACTCAACTTCAACTGGGCCTACAATACAATATACAATTTTATGCACCCCTGCTACGCGATGATAACACTCTCCTTTCAGAACACATAAATATACCATTAGGAAATTGCATCATCATCATCATCATCATTCTCTTCTTCTACCAACTCATTTCGCATCGCTGTAAAATGCACTTGTTGCATCTCCTCTCGATAATAATTGACATAATAATCTTGAATGCAAGTTTATGCCCTTTACCTGTTTTCTCATGTTACAATTTTTAATGGGCTTCAATTTGACTTTTTTCCTTTTGAGTTGATTTTTTTTGTACATTTATAATACGCAACGCTGTACAAATCACATCACCTTGTCTGACTTTTTTGGCTCAAAGGCGTTCTTTATTGATGCTCTTTACGATTTGTAAAGGAAACTAGAATTTTTGGGGAAATTATCACGAACAACGAGAATATATGATAATTTTTTGTGAGTTTAACAGTACAGTACACCAACTTCTAGTCAAACCCATTTTAATGATGGACATTATTAAGTACGTACTTGGCTCATTGCGTTATTAACAACGAGAAGACTGTCTGATGTAACGAACAGAATATGAGGAGAATTATGTAATGCTAACGTTTTTTTGTGACATGATATACCCAAACACTTGATGCACTTTTTGATGAGAAGGAATATTGAATTGGATTGGATTGGAAAATGAAAAGTAGATCGATAAGAGAAAAGTGATCTGAGCTTGAACTGATATATCGTAGCGATCGATATCCACAGCACTACTTTTAACTTTCAACCAACCTGATGATGACTTTTGCTGACGGTCTCATTATCATGCAAATGTTTTTCAACTCAATTTTTAGAAGGATGAATTCCCTTTTCGTGATATCATAAAATTGAAATGTGTATTGAAAGGTGAGAGATCAATATTGGAACACTGTTTGATTTTTTAAGCAGCCAATTGGGCAAGGGTTCCTATATTAATCCCTAGGAGGGCTATGTATGTACCTTTTACTCATTTGTAATAATTTTTAAATATGTGCAACCATCAGTGTACCAACATGATTGACTCTACCTACTGGTGGGGTTTGGCTTTTAAGGCTTAATCACGAATTTCATGTTTTTCAAAAATTTACAGGGGGAACCACACCAAAAGACAAGGCAGCTTACTACTATTAACCTTCTTTTTTTACACATTTTTTCTTCCTAATTTTGTATCAAACATAATGTGAGAGTATTGACTACCCACGTTGCGTGGATTTACAAAATATATGCCATCAAAAACAATCAGTTTGTAGCGTTATAACGTAACATTCGTGCTTCTTCATATAAATCAGTTAATGAAGTCATTTTCTTGTTTGCAAAATGTAGTTGCACAAATATCAAATATTTTAACACTTTATTGAGCTCACTATTATTTCAAGTAACAAACAATATATAAAGGTGACAATATATTCTTATTAATTCTTATAAAACAGTTTACCGTGAACAATAATCAAATTAGCAGAGGTCAAATGCTCAATTTGCAGGGAAGATATTAAGTCAATTATCATCATTATTCATTAGCAATAATTTATTTTCCTAGCGTTTTGCGGGCTAAAGCTGTAAATTATTCTGCCAATTGAAGTTCACTCACATGCTTTACCATATATAATCATAATCATCCTGACAAACAATGAAAAAATTTCAAAAACTCACCTTCATTTCAACTGTCACTTTATTACTTATTGCTCATTGTCATGCTCAAGCTCACGACGAGCAGGGTTGGAGAGAAGCAACTGAAATTAGGAATAAATATTTTATTGACAATTAATCAAATTGAAGTAATGATCTGCTTCTTAAGGACATTTTTAACGTAATAAAGTATAAGGTTAACTTGTACTTCTGCTTGGTAGTTATATAGCATTGACGAAGCTCTAAGAAAATGACACGATTCGATTATATAATAGGTTCATTCCATGTTCAATCATCTGAATAAAACAATGTGCTACGTTGGGATGCTCATGATGATGCCAGAATTCAATATTGTGCATTTAATCATAATAAATAACAAGAGGAGTAACGCGGTGTGGCTGCACCTGTCGTGTTTCTGGGCAGACCTTTGAGGTTCGACAAAATGATTTACAGATTGGAATTGCATCTTCAATTCAAACAGAATACACAAAATTGGGATGCACTCTCGCTCTCAGCTCACGAATGGTACTAATAATACAAGGCAGATTAATGGAAGTAGGCTCACAACAAATTTATCGTAGACAAAAGACTGGGATGGGGCATCATGTGTGTGTGTATTTATTTATAATTTTACAATGCTTATCTAAACCAACATGGGTGGGTATTCTTAAGTAAGTATACCTATAGACTTGTATATAACTATCAATCTAAACCCCTTACACTTTGGTTTAATTGCGTAATGCTCAAAATAATTGATAATATATCATCCACCGGCCTTCAGATGCCGGCTTTTGTAGTCATTTTTCTTTCCAATTTGCCACTCTAGCTGACTCTGATTTGCTTTCGGTTGCTTAAAAGATTGATGCTCAATAAACTAAAGATGAGAAATTTTCAAACGTTAAAGTAGTTTGCAATCATATCAATATCGATACCACAAAAAGTGGTTTCTGGACTTGGCCACCTTCCTTTCTTCTCAATAATAGCTCGCACATTGTTACAATTAGGCAAATGGGACTAATGGCTTGCTCTCTTGCTCGGTAATGTGTTAGAGCGTAATAACAAATTGACAATTAAGGTTGTCAACCCGTTCAAAGGATTTTGAATATAACTACTAAAAAATCTCCATTAATCAATACACATCTCAAAAGATTTATGTTTTTCCAAAGTAAACAACAGTGACACGTCTCATGAATAAGTTTACACATTATTTGCAGTAGCAGCAGGCAGTCCTTTGTACGAAATGACGTGAGACAAAAACGCAAGTTTGTTAATAATGCAACCCAGACAGACAACAGACATGCAAGCGGACAATTAAAGCCCATTTTTGCATGATCTGATCACAGACTAATTTAGAATCCATCAGAGTACTTAATAACGTTTAACTGCAAAATCATGTAATTGACTCACTCTCTCTCCCTTATTCTTGTTGGCATATATATTTGTAATCAATAGATAATCACGGTAGGTTGTAGTTGTAGGTAGGATATTCTTGATCATAGAAAATGATTAGTAACATGTTGTTTCTCTCTCTGTTAAGATCCATCTCCATCCATGAATAAGCTGTCAATGACGACCTTCAATTTTAAGATTACTTTGACGTAGGCATCCAAAAAGGGTCTTGCATATCTCGAGTCGCTCTATAATAGGGCTATTGAGCCATGTACAAAATTGTTACTAGATTTTTCATTCAAGTATTCAAGGAGTGACCTACTAAATTCACATTTTAATAATCGAAAAAATATGAGTCAATGGTAGTCAATGTGTGTCTGTCTCCTAAATACTGGTTGGTTGGCTTGGCCTGGCGTGAGATTAATAAACTAGGAGCCCTTCATCATTCTTGTAAAATATTGACTCGATTGATAACTAAATGCGCTGCAACATTGATCTATTGACTTTTAGCAATCTGTCATCATCATCATCGAGTATCAATACTGGTAATCGATCCGTATAGGCACATGGTTATTATTTGGAAAAAATACTGTAATAACTCAACTTTTGCAAAGGTGTTTGCTGTAAGACTGGCGTGTTGGATGTTGAACGTGACGTGGCTTTTTCTTTACTAACAAATTCCATCGTGATGTGATGGGTTGTCACTAATTCTTTACCTCGAAGATCGAAAAACGTTTGATGATGAACATTATGCTATAATACCACCAGTAAGTAAGTATTATAGTAGCTTAAGCATTCCCTTGGCTTCCATTAGTTCTCGGTGACCTTGAGTATTTCTACAAAAATATATTATGTTGAGCGATGCCGGTTGAACTTGTGGGCTTTGCTTCGTTGTTCGTTAGCTTCAAAAAGGTTTTGCGTATTTTGCCTGATTTCGCATTTTATGTAAAGTAAACGCCAACAGTATAAAACCTTATATGCATTTAAATTTAATTGCTAAAAGATATGTTGATGTAACGTTGTTGGTTTCTGAAGTTATGTGAAAAAATGGCAAGTTTACGACCTTCTCAAGTCTCAAAATACATTTCCTTATGATGGGAAAATACGGAAAATTAGTATAAAATTTACGAGTCAGCCCAGTGATTAAATCAAATCCCAATGATTTTAACTGCCGCTTTGGATAATTGGTTTTGAATGTGCATCCCTGCACAGCCATACTTTTTAATAATTTAATTAAACAGAAATAAAATGCCTAAGGTAGCTGTCATCCTTCTGCGCAGACTATACTGGATGAGGATCACTTCCGCAATGTTCATTACGACTGAAAAATCAGCATGACCGTCACACAGCTAAAGATAGTTCTTGAAGCGTGACGTGACAGCAAAATAAGTATCATAGTATTTGTGATGTAACAGGGATGAGAATTACCATAATATCAAAGGAAATAATATGATTATGAACCGAAAATGAGCCTTCATTAAACTCCAAATTCGGCTCGATAATTACACACATGCTGCTCATCTTCAAGTCTGTTTCCCAGCGCCCAGCGGCAGTGTCCATGACAGATACTGGTTCCCTCTCAAAAATTCCATTAAACTGAGGACGACAAAGTACGCTTCTTGGATAAACTTCCATACTCAGATCCATAATGATTGCACAAGATAAGCCAAAATAAAATGATAATTACAGGTACTACCTTGATCATCTTCACGACGATTGAAAAGGGCATCTTCATGAATTTGTGTCTTCAATGTCTACATCTACCATACCATTTTCTAGCCTAACGATTGATGATTTGTTTTGTATGCAAATTTTTGTTTCCCATTGTTCCTTCTCACAAAAAAAAGTTTGTTAACGAACGCTGATATGATGTAGTAACAGCGACATAATGTTTCTTGAGAGGGATAGGCGATAGACACAACAAGATTGGCGACAAATCACAAAATCCTTTTTTTTGTAGCAAGAAAGATGTGAAGGAAGGAGCTTCACACATCTCTCCATACCTGAATATTATATGATTATGATGTAAATCGAGCTGCTTGCTATGCGATCATTTCAAACTTGACACACTAAGAGTAATAATATTCTAACAACGTAATAATTAGCTGGGCTTGCCACTTGGCACTGAAATCGATTGATTTAGGAAAATGCCTAGGACTGAATATTGTGTCATAATGGTTTATGGAAGGATGAATTGAAATTGGTCCCACATTCATGCACGAGTAGCTAAATAAGGGATAAAATAATACAAGGTGTTACAAGCCCATTATCACCGTTACAATCGATCGGAGCCCTAAACAAATGTGGAGACTTGACTTGACGGATTCGATAGCAAACCGTGCCATTCATGTTTTATGCAGTTTTTCGACGCCAGCACGATTTTTGATTTCGTTCGTATTTTTATATTGAGCTGCTAGATGCCTAGTTGCTTTTGGACTGACCCAGCGTTTGATGCAGCGCTGCTAACTATTGACTGTGGGAATCGCTTTGCTTTTGCTCCGCAACAATTGCAGCTAGCGTCTATGATGATGATGATCGAAGGTAAGCTCATGTTTATGCACTAACTGTTCTTGGAGTATTACGAGAAGGCAACAGCGTAAGAGCATAAGTTATTATCTATGTGTGTAGTACATAATCATACCTGCATATAATTTTTGCTAATAGGGCGGAGGTGTAATTTTTTGTTGGTGGTTGTGTATTCATCCTTTTTCTCCTATTGATCTAACCAATGGTAATCTTAATGTAGAGACACACCACACCAAACCGTGTTCCTACTTCCATTGAAAAGAAACGGCAACAAAGGGAATGTAGGCATTTTTTTCATCTAATTTATCTACTCCTACGTGTATAAGGGATATGCACTATTACGATTGTATTATTATGCTTTAATAATACACATGTCATCCCTATTGTTCAGCGTAACATGAGCCCTTTCACACAACACTCTCTCATCCAGGTATAAAAAGAGTTGGCATTCTGCTCAGAAAATCATTCCAGTGCTCACAGTTCAATTAAGAACAGCAGAACCATTTTGCCAATTTCCCTCTACAACCACACCGAAATCAAAATGATCAAGGTAAATATACCAAAATATTTGAAACAAGTTTCTAAGGTGCAACCCGATACTCGGGCTTGAGTTTACCGTGCTGTGTGATCTATATTACTACCATAATAATGTATCGGATTGCCCCTTTTGGATCTTGTTGTTTTTTTGTTGGAAGACATTTTCGATATAGTTTGCTCAGTGATAATATTGTATAAATTTTCTAGGCTTTCGTTGTTTTGGCTCTTGCGGCCGCTACCAATGCCGGCGTTGTAGGTCCTGCGTATATGCCGGCCCAGGTAAATAGCTTTAAAAATAGTTAACTATACAAAAAAAAATTGCTAAATTTCCACATGGATTTAAAAATTTAAATATTTTAGTCGGCTATGCCGCTCCAGTTGGTGTGGGCTACGCAGCCCCAGTTGCCAAGGCTGTTGCCGTTGCCCCTGAGCCATATGACCCACACCCACAATACAACTACGGATACTCCGTTTCTGACGGACTTACTGGAGATTCCAAGACTGCCCATGAGACCCGTGACGGAGATGTCGTCAAGGGACAGTACTCTCTTGTTGAGCCCGATGGTGCTGTCCGAACCGTCACCTACACCGCCGATCCAGTCAACGGATTCAACGCCGTCGTTGACCGTTCTGCCCCAGTTGTCCAAAAGGCCGTCGTTGCTAAGGCAATTGCCCCAGCTTATGCTCACGCACCAGTAGGGTATGCTGCCGCACCAGTAGCTAAGGTAATTAGTAGAAAAATTTAACGTCAGTCAATCAAATGTCCCATGAAATACTGTGGTTCATATTGAATGGGTTTGCCTTCTGCAAACAGGTCGCCGCTCCAGTTATCGCAGGAAAAGCTGTAAGAGCTTTGAGATTTGATATTGTGAACTCGTATTACATGCGTTTTTATACAATTACATAATACCTTGTTCATTTTTTAACCTTAGCTCGCTCACCCAGGACTCGGATACGCAGGAGTTGGTGTTGCCGGCCCAGCTTACCTTGGTTAAATATCTTCAAACTGACTTAAATATTTAATGCAGTTTACCACCTGCCACTACCTAAGTTATTTTTTCTAAACAACCACAACCAGAACAACAGAAAAATGCCAAACTATATTACCTTTCTTATGCAGTTTTTGCTTGACTGCAAAAGCCTCTACCACCTCTACCAGCCTTGAGTACATTGTTCTTGTTCATCCTTTATCTATATTCTGTTTCTTCAATGAAATCTTTCGGTTTCTTCCTTCTTCTTTCAACTTTCTTTCCTCCTTCTTCAAAGCCTGAACTCTCTGGATAGTCAAACCAACCAACCAATTGTTGCAGTATTATGCACACAACTATGCCCATAATCCTTGCCATTGCCCCCCAACACATGCTCTCTTTTTCTAATTTCCCCTTCTGCACTTATTAACCTAACCCCCAAATCAACCTATCACTTCTGGAACTATATTGTAATATTTTCTTGTTTCCAGTCTTGCGAAAGTTGTTAAGTGTATTTTTATAGACTTTCATACTATGTGATCATCGATGCAAGCAAAATGAGTATTGAGTCTCAATAAAGACTTTCAATCGAAAAAAAATTCATTTTTGTACCTATGCTTTTTATTCATTGTTTATTCACAACCATTCCATTTAATGAACTCCAATCAGTTTAAAACTCCACGAGTTAAGGTATTACCTCCTAAAATTAGGCGTCTTTATTACACAGTTGCAGTAATTTTGCATTTAAAACAGCCTTTCCTAAATAACTTAACTTTTTATATAGGCTATTATATTAATTTCCTATAATAGCGATTCTATGCAGCTCTAAAATCCGGCTGCATAAGCTGCTGCTGGTATAAGCATGACCTTAATGATTTACTTCTAGCTAAATCAAAAAAATTTCCTAACCGACATATGACACGAACCAGAAGTAAAGATAAGTCTATTCCTGGTCTGTAGACATGTGAAAAAACAACATAACCATTTTTAAAAAATTAAAAGATCTGTAATTCAAAAATCCGTTTTTCATATATTTTCTTTCCTTTTAATGTATACTCGACGTCTAATTGCTCTGAATCTAAACCGACAAGCATCGTTTTCATTTTGTGTATTCATTAAATTACTTTACATTTACCAGCGAAATCTAAACGTAATTACTGTGCGAAAACGGAAGTGACCTCGTATGAATAATTCTCATTCTCAACACATATTATGCGTTATGCGTACATCTTGAAGTAACCAAGTTTGAGTCCATTAGTTTTTGTTTATAAACAACTTCGACTATGAATTTGTGAGATATTTACTGTCCATCTACAGTACTGCTTCACCGTTTGGGCTTTCTTTATCTTAGTTTTTCGGAAAACAAAAAAATTGGAGACAATTGAAATGCATGGGGTTTATTTTCAAACTTAAAGGAGTAGCATACATCTACATTATCTTAAGATTTGCAATTATTAAATTAACATTAATGGACAAAATGTTAAGATTGCTTCTGTATAAAAACGAAGCTCAAGGATCTTTATTTTGATTTAATGAATTTTAATGAAAAAGTATTTTTAAATTGTTGGGACAAAATTCAAATTATAAATTATTCAGTATATTCACTGACAATGCATTCAAAATCCTACTCATATTGTACACATACGCGATATCATTAACCATCACATAAACAACTACAGTTGAGCTGAGTTCAAGTACTTCATAATTGATTGGGCAACTTAATCGTGTCCACTTGACTGTACTCTGCTGAGTCATCCGTCCCATTGCGGCTTATAATTATAATATTATCTCGACGATTCTGTGAATCATGCATCTCAAATGTCTGAAGCAAACAAGTCGATCACAAAACGACGTTGCTGTTTTATCGCATGGTTTTACATTTATCACATTTTGTGCGTAAACAGCAACGAAAACAATTTTTCAAATAATTATTGTATTCGCCCATTCTCAAGAGCTTTCGAATTTAAGATGATGACTACTATTATAATGTGTATCTGATAACTGACGTTACATCACATCAATCATTATCAGAGTGTAACAATTAATTGAAATCGAAGTATCATACGCACATTACTTTAAAAGATTATGCAAATGTATAAAAACTGGACAACTCTACCACGAGTTGAGTATTCTAATTTGGGCTTAATCCCATAATTTAACTCTCTCCATTGACATTTGAAAGTTTTGGAAATTCATAGAAGTAATAATATGATGTCCAAAACCTTATCAAAAACTGTTGGTGTGTCTATTTGCACTTTATTCAGTATCTTTCAGTGCGACGATTGTAAGAAATGACGAATTTGAAATTAAAGCTCTCAATGAGCCGCTAGATCCATCTGGATCTTACGTTTTATCATGGGAAGTTGATCTGGTGGAAAATAAAATCACGTTCGAAGCTCAAGTTAAGACACTGGGCTATATTGGGTTTGGAATTTCACCCAGCGGAAATATGGCAGGAGCAGACATTTTTATTGCTGGAGTTTTTGACAACGGGACGAAATATGGATTTGTGAGTTTCATATTGCCCCATTGACTACTGAATATTTAAAGTAATTATTAAGAAGAATTCGTGTTGCAATCTGTAATCAACAGGATATGCATGCCGAGGGCATGACAATGCCAACCATGGATAAACAGCAAGACTGGACATTGATAGAAGCGTCGGAAAATAAAGAGGAATCAACAACTTATTTGAAATTCTCCAGGCTTTTCAATACCTGTGATGATGAGGATTACCCTATTTCAGTAATAATATTGAAGATAAAACTTGTCATGTTTTTATGATTATTTGAATAGCACTTTGCTTTTCTAGAATGATACTGCCAGGCTTATATGGTCAATTGGTGCCAACGACGACATTGCTCATCATGGGGGAAACCGAGGAACCAAATCACTGAATTTATTAATGCCACAAGATGAAGATTTCAATCCTGATGATTATTTGCAATGGGAATTGGAAACTGATATCGAAATGCCACAGCAAGATACGACTTACTGGTGTCAAATGAAGAAAGCGCCTATTCTGGATAAAACTCATCATATTATTGGCGTAAGTATTCTTAAATCTTGTCGTTGTAGTTTGTTTAAAACAATTTTTTTTGTACCTTTTCAGTTTGAACCAGTGTTAGAAAACGAGCTTGCTTTAAATCACACTCATCATTTTGTCGTCTATAAATGCAACGCACCAGAAGGTATGGATGCCGATGAGCTCTTCGGGGAATATGTGGATCATGAAGGCGCAGACTGCTATTTGCCAATGGAAGAGCAACCAATAAAAGCCCTTGGATATTGTATGGGTAGCATGGTTTATGTGTGGACGAAAGGTGGCAAGGTGTGATTATGAAAAAATTGTAAAAAATTTAAATTTTTTGAAATTTTTCTCGTTTTAGCGCATGGTATTTCCAGAAGGGGTTGGGTATCCATTCCCAGACAAAGTTGCAGAAAACAACTATTACATTTTCGAGATCCACTACGATAATCCTGAGAAACGTGACGGACTCAAGTTTAAAACTGGTGGCCGTGTTGTGTACACTGATAAAGGAGTGTAAGTTGACATAATTCGAGTCAAATTATGGGCTCAAACCATAAGATTCTTATGAAATTATTGATCTTTTAACAGAAAAGAAGAAGCTAACCTTATGGCAGTAGCGCTGATGTTGGAATTAGTATAACCATTCCACCAAACCAAACTGAATTCACAGTTGCCGGCCACTGTTCTAGTGAATGTATAGCAAAGGGCTTGTCTGAAACTGGGGATGAAGGTGTTCAGATTTTCAACTCGTTGCTTCATTCCCACTTATCGGAAGGAAAATGAAAGTCCGACATTTTCGGGGAGATGTAGAGCTGCCATGGATTGACTTTGACAACCACTATGACTTCAACTTCCAGCAGAACAAGCCACTGAGAGATTTTGTTCGAGTCTTACCAGGGGATCAGTTAACCATAGGTATGTAATCTTGGATTAGTAATCGTTAGTTAAGTCATTTTTGCATAGTAAAGCACTTAAATTTCATGAGTCCCCATTTGTGTAGAATGTACTTATGCCACGACCTGGAACAATAACAGTATCGTCGTTGGTGGATTATCAACCAAAGAGGAAATGTGCAAGCATTTTTATGGTATTACCCAAACAGGACTTTGATTTATGCATTTCCGAATATCCTGACGACGTGCACTTCCGGAACTCGGAGTGACCAAATGGACAGTGTGAGCGACTAAGAGGAATCTTTCATACAATGTTTATTTCATTTGAATAATTTGGGCGTCGTTATATAAATAGATCGATCCTGCAGTTGATGGAGGATTGTACAAGTACACTATTGAAGAACCAGCTGAATTAGCTGGGGATTATTTGGAGTGTTGAGTAAAACATTCAAATGGAATGAGACATTTGTTAGGGACTATGAGCGTAGAAGAAGGTACAGTGCTCATAAAAGCATATGCATGGCCAAATATGGAGAAGATGAAATCAGCGTTCAGTTTCCTGACGACTTTGTAAAATTCGTTCCTGAAGACGTTTGCAAACGGGTTTGTTGATCCACCTGGAGGTAATGGCAGCAATATGGCTTTCTTGTCACTATTCACTATATTGTCTAGTTTGTTAGTAGCCGTTTTTTCACAATTTTAATTGTAGAATACGCCCATTTATGTTATAAAATATTTGTTTGTATATACGCCCTTGTAATCATCATAGAAATGAGTGACGCTTACGAAGAATTAAGTAATAAAAGTAGTTTTTCTATGTTAACTTGATTAATCTAGCGAAAACTGTCCGGATCGTTAAGATACCATGCATAGGTATGTTATTTCCTAGCGATAAGTTTGGAAATGCGAGATTGGAACCAAACACCACCACTTTGTATACTTAATAAGCTTCTTAAACTTTTACCAGCACAATCGGTCATACAATAAGTTTTAGTTTCTAATCTAAAGCTAACCTTGAAAACATGGGAGTCGTTACAATTCACTAGCGATACTGAAATTCATTCGTGCATGAAGTTACCTATAAATTATAGCTACCGCTTGACCTGTCAGAGTTTTGCACTCGTAAATTGCCAGTCACCTTGAAAGGATAAGGTTCACTGTTCTCAGTATACGAATGCGAAAAAAACCATGCACTCACGCAATGTCCACCTTGTTCATTTGTGAAATTGTAATAAATCATTCCTCATTATCGGCAAAGAGTCTTCATTTATGGAGTGCTTTTAAAGGCTTTCCAAAAATAATCACCTCATTTAGATAAGTTACCAAATATCCAAGTTTTGGATTGGGATAAAGAGATAAAAGTCACGCCAAATGCAAACGAATATGATGCAATGCAATTCTGAACTATCAAATCGATATCCAATTATCTCGCACATCAATAAAATTTATAATGAGCTAGGTTGAGCTAGATTTGATATTTATTGCAAAATTGAATGAACTTCCAACGAACGGCTATCAGTCACGGTTACGGTTTTCTTAGATAAATATACTCATCCACTAAAAATAATCCTCTAGAAGAAAAATGCAGTGTTAGTATGGGATTTGAAACAAGTAGGAACAACGTCAACTCATTTCCATTTCAACCATGAAATTGAAGTTTAAACTTTCTTTCACTTTGATAATTTTGTCTTCCATTAATTGTGTGTTGGCTAGTTTGTTTTCCGAACTTTTGGAATACAACATCGCTCACCAAACTCCGCCACTAACAATTCGTCTTGCATTTTCGAATGTAGATCATCAGACTTGTAGTAACCTGCCAATTGAATCAATTGTTCACAATGCAATTTTTCAGGACCAATTTTTAATTCCTTATCTTGTCGGAAATAAAAAGCCTTACGTGAAAAGTTCAAACAACCAAAGCATCACAACGGGTGGAATTACAGGTAAAATCGAATTACATAGCTACACAACTGTAATCCGAGTTTACGACAACGAGTCAACGGCTTCTGTTCAAAAGCTAGTTGAAAAAACTGTTAATAAACGAAATGATAGGACGATTTTCATTGCGCGTAATGAAGCAATTATTATGAAACTTGGGGAAAGTTCTACCATTCAAGGATTACGTGACAAGTATTTCATAACTATTGAAGATGGTGGTGGCAAAATATGGACAGACTCATTAATATTTAATAAAAATGGGAAGTTGACTGCTTTCACCTCGCCGTCTAATTTACCCCAACGAAACAAAATGGGTGGCCTTCTACGGGGTCGACACTTGAAAACCGCCCAGTCTGAAATTTTTCACTGGGCTTATGTTGATGATAAAGACAGGACGGAAATGTCAAGTTTGCAGGAAGTTTCTACAGCATTCAGCTGAAGCAATGAAGAGATTTAACTACACCCTGGAGATCAAGCTACTAGATACTTATGCGGTTTTGAAAACGGATCTTGGATTGGGACAACGGGCTGCGTCTTGAATGGAGAGTGTGACCTCTCCATTTGCCTGAGTCCGGAACATCTTTGGGGGTTTTGGAATGGAGTTTTCTCCACCTGTATCCACAGCTGAATTAATATTTTGGACTAATTTTCCGCGCAGTGATCCAAAATGGTATGGCTTTCTCCTTCCTTTCAAGCTAACCGTGTGGATTTGCGTAATCATAGCAAACATCGTAGTTGGAACGGTCCTTATTCTTATTATGTATCATTCTGAAGAAGGACAGATGAAACGAAGCGTCGTGGAAGCTGGAATCTTCTTGCCATTTGCGTTAGCCTTGGAACAAGGAGTTTCTCAATTCCCCCAATGCTTCGCTTTCGATTCCTCACTGTGGTATGGCTGATGTCAACCATTGTGATTGGAACTGCGTACAAATCTCTTCTCAGGAACAATCTCATGTTCCTCCAAAGGATGAAGTGCCGTTGACCCACGCTGAACTTGCGGATAGAACAGATTATGTGGCAACATTGTACTCATTTGGTGAACTGGAACTAGATCATTTTAAGAGCTCAACGGATTCCAAAATCCAACAAATTTATCAGAGGCTCACGTTGGAGAAAGATAGGATGGAATGTTTGTATAATGTGCTGCTTAACTATAAACAAACGTGTAGTGCTTGGCATCCTCCATCTACCATGCTCATTGCCAAGTTTTTAACAGTTAGCATTCTAGTAGATCCTCTGGTGCATTCGAAAGATTATATTGCACTTTCATATATGACGTTGGCGTTTCCTAAGGGCTCGATTCTTGTGGATACCTTTTCTGGAATTTTGTCTTCAATTACGGAAGGAGGAATCTACCAAAAGTTTGCGGAAGATGAGACGTACAAATTGAAAAAGGAGGGAGTGGATTCCTGGGAAAACGCATCAGGATCTAAAAAGTTGTCAACAATTTATAGAATATTGATATCACAAATTGAATCTAATTTTGAGAGTGATGATAGACCTTTAACTTTATCTACCTTTGGATGGTTCTGCTGTTTATCCCAGCTGGTTGTTTAATCGGATTTTTAATATATGCTTTAGAAGTACAGTACAATTTGAGAAAACGCAATAAAGTTGTGCTTATAAATCTAACTTGTCGTACAAATAAATGTGTGTATATGAAAATTAGATAAGATTTTATTCCGCTTTGTGCTAATGATTTTAGATATAAGTTTGTAAACTAGAATGCAGATTTTATTCAACATACAGCTCATTAGTTATAACGCATTTAACTAACCAAAACTGACACCAACAAATCAATAACTTGATGCAACCATTCAACAAAAGTACTCTTATGATATCTATAAAACGGATATGCAGTTTCCATCCACAAAACTGGCAAACTTTCCGCCATCTTCCACAATTCCTTCGATTTTCGGAACCTAATTCGTTCATTAGATTTACTTCATCATCATCATCATTTTATAATATTATATATATAGTCATTAGTTTATATAATCATGAATAATTTTACCTGCTAGACGCAAAACTAGTCCGTAGCATATTCCGAAGTAGCTTCGCCGTTTTTTCTGATGTGTCATGTAACCGACCAATCTCCGCCGCTTGAATGAATTCAATAAAGGACGACACCATCGATGCCAAAATGAGTATCTGTAAGTTCAAGAGCTCATCCGCATGTTGGATACAAATATATGTGGATGACACAAAAATGACAATTAGTCCGCCATGATGGATTGTCACCAAGAAGGATGTCATCAAGTTATCAACCAGCCTGTCTAGATATTGAAGTCGCCTGTAGACGTTAATAATTATGGATCCATCTAGTAACCCCAGCTTAGTGGAGAATAAGGGACTGCTTTCAGGTCCCTGTTTGGTGTAGAGAATTTGTGAACCTTGTGGATTTATGTGGATAAGCCAGAAACAGAAGACTTGAATGTCCCAACCTGCAGCCATGCAGCAAATACATACAGTGTTTCCGCAATTTGCAACGGAGAACATCAATCCCAATAGAAAAGGCATGTGCTCAAGTTTTAAGGTTATGTTGATTTCCAATACTTCCGCAAAGAACCGGTGAAGTGGCTCGTAGGGTTGCAGAAATGCTACGAAAAAGAAGAAGGGGATCACGATGAAACTGATGAGGTATATGGCGTAAGCGATAAACGAAGCTCGTCTGGAATGCTGCTTCAAGATTGGGCTACCTTGAAGCTCATTGCGATATTTATCTGGAAATAAAATAACGGAGTTATGATAATATGTAGTGAAAATGCTAAAAAAATTTCATACCTGAGAGGTCAGAGTCCACCTCAGCTAACTTGTTGATTAAAGCGATCAGATCTTGTCTTGCTCGAATCAGATTGACTGAAAGGGAGATTATTGTAGCACATGCGAAAATGTATGCAATATCAACCGCAACTAACATTGCCTCGAAAGCATCGTCACGTTTTGTCAAGACTTCATCTGGGATATCCGTCTCTTCGCCTCCTTTGAATTGGATAAACAACTTTACAATCAAAACCGTCATGTAGCAGAAGAGGTAGACGAGTTGAAGTATCCAGTTCCAGTAGGAAAAGTTAATGCTTGGTTTCATAGTGTGGGTTTTCCAGTCCCAGGCAATGGGACTGAAGCATGATAGTTCGATGAGGTAAAATCTCCATTCTGTTACGAGGAACAGAGTTTTAGATAACATTTTGGAGCTATAAAATTAGATTCGCATTGGTTTACAAATCAAAATCACAACTGAACTATTTTTGTAACGGGTAAAGAAAACGGGGTTTAGTTTCGAAGTAATACTTGAAAATCAATTATGTTTTCGGATATTTTTGTTGTTAGCTTTGGTTTCATCAATATTTAAGCAGAAAAAATCCAAACAGTTCTCGAAATACCTTAGAACCATACGCATAGGGTGACTTTGACTCCAAACAACATTCATTAACATTCAGTTTTATATTTTCATTTGTAACAAACAAGTTATAAACCTAAAAATTAAACTTTCAAGAATATTATTTCGCAATAAATTCGATTTATATCAAGACATGTGGTTAAACGATGTACATGTATAAGTTTCAATAGTTTTTTACAGTTAAAATATATATACTATATAGTGTTTAGTAAATAGGTACCTGAAAAGGCAAGGATATTTTAAATTCATAAACCTGTTGGAGAATTGATGCCTAAATTTTAAGGAAATTGAATTTGGATGTGATTCAATCCTGATGTGGAATGACTAATGTACTTATATTTTTTCTAACTGCCCAATTATTGATTCTTGACATTGTTTTTAAAGAAAACTGCAAGATCAATACTAAGTGAGGTTAAATTGAATATATGTGCTGGAAAATTAACTTTCAATACAACTGCTTGTAGAGAGCAAGGTCTCGCGAATTTTCTTTGAACCACATTACACCTCAGTTTGTCGATGAAAATCTACTTTGCCCCATTTTTTGCTATACTATTTATACTTTTCCACATAAATTAAATCATTTTTTGTCTGAAGAATACCGTTCTCTTCATGTCTCAAGAAAAACGTGCATTCTCACAAATCATAACATTATTTCCAATCTCGTAGATATATAGATGCTTCTAGTACTTTTCAGTGGATTTGCAATTTCTCTACTATTATCATTTATACATTTCGCCTCCTCGTATTCCATATTCTCCTAAAGCTATCGCCTTATTTTGTTGTATGAAGCGATGAATTATTCAAGCCAAGTTCCTTAGCCCAATATTAATAAATTATTATTGTTATTAATAGTAATCATCAAAATGTGTGCGGAGAAAACACTAGATTATGATTATTTTTACACATCAATTAAAAACATCACATTTATTAAATTACTTGCTTTTCACTACAGGTAACATAAGACCTGAAGTTATACATAAGTATGAAATTGAATGATTAACAAATAATATAAACGAACTAATTTCTAACCAACACGAGCAGATTCATTGCTTTTTAGCAGCAGCTTTCCATTTCGTATTGTTCCATCCTCTCGAGAATGACTGGTCTAAAATGGCGAATCAAACCCTGAAATCCAGAATGTTAATTTATGCAAATATGCTCATGTGTTACGGTCTAGAATAGTAAATGATAGCAATTCAGTACCATACCTGCACTGGCCATGCAGCTCCATCTCCAAGCGCACAAATTGTATGTCCTTCTATTTGCTTGCTAATTTCCACGAGCATATCAATTTCATCAGGCTTTGCTTGACCCGTTACTGCAAATAAATTTAAAGCTGCTTAGGCTCTGTAAGTAATTTTCCAAGAAAAGTCATTTGTGCACACTCATGTGCGTAATTGACTTTTTGAGATTAAGGGAGAAGGGAGTGGATGGCCCTCAAGGGATGACCCCTTCAAATAAAAGCATTAAAATTTACATAAAACCATCCATAAACATTTGAAATCTTAATGAAATATTCATCATTACCTTGCAAATTATCCCATCCACCAACAACTCCTCCAGCGTGCTTTTCAATAAGTTCTGAGAGATTTTGTTCGAGTTTTACCAGGAGATCAGCTAACTGTTGGTATGTCTTTTGAGAAACGCGTTATTTAAAGCATTGTTCTGCGTGCGTTTGTTCATTAACTCGACGATTATATTGCTTTAGAATGCATTTATGACACTACATGGAACAATAATAAGGTCGTGGTCGGGGGGCTATCCACCATAGAGGAAATGTGCCAAGCATTTTTATGGTATTATCCCAAAACAAAACTTTGATTTATGCATATCCCAATATCCTGACGATGCGCAATTTCGAGAACTGGAGTGACCAACGTAATAGGTAATAAAACTGCAGACCAATCTGTCTTCCGCTAATTTAATAGAATTATAAAAACTTTTATTGATTGACGTCGTTTTTATACATATTAGATCGGATCCTGCAGTTGATGGAGGATTGTACAAATACACGATTATTGACCCCACAGAATTGGCTGGGGATTATTTGGACGTGTTGAGTACAAGATTCCAATGGAATGAGACATTTGTTAGGAACTATGAGCCAAGGAGAAGATACGGTGTTCATAAAGCATTTGCATGGCCAAATATGGAGAAGATGAAATCAACGTTCAGTTTCCTGATGACTTTGTCAAGTACATTCCTGCAGACGTTTGCAAAAAAGTTATTGATCCACCAATATGTGGCGTTTTTGCCACTACTGACTTTATTGTCTAGTTTGTTAGCAGCCGCTTTCTCACAGCTTTAATTACGGAATGTGACCATAAAATGAGTAATAAAATATTTGTATAGTACGTTTTTGTTATTCACCATTGATATTTTAAAGTACGCCTTTTACGCTAAACCGTACGTGCTATTTTTCATTTGCATTTCGAAATGATAATAAGATTAACGCAGATCACATAAAAATTCCTGAAGAAGTTATCAGATAACAAAAGCTTGAATCAGTAAATATGTAGATTCATAATATATATAGACATTCGAGTATCCCAAAAACCTATATCAAATAAAAATGTTGTTGGAAAATACAAAATGCTAGATTGGTTCACCAACACAAAATGTATACTGAATGTATCATTAGGTCTACTTTCACCAGAACAATCGGTCTTACGAAGATAGTTTCTGTCTAATTTAACCAATCTTTGGGTAATGGTAGTTGGTACAATTTTAGAATCTATTGAACATACTTTTTTGCATATTCTTTGTTGCATAAGGTAATCCAAATTATACATTATACCTACCTGATGAAGTGCTGCTATCAATGTCACCAATCACTTTAAACATACAGCTCATTAGTTACAACGCATTTAACTAACCAAAACTGACACAAGCGAATCAATAGCCTGATGGAACCATTCAATAAATGTACTTTTACGATATCTGTAAAACGGATAGGCAGTTTCCAACCACAAAACAGGAAAACTTTCTGCAATCTTCCAAAATTCCTTTGATTTTTGTAACCTAATTAGTGAATTAGAATTTCTTCATGATATTTTTCTATTTGCATGTCATAAATGGTCATACTTTGCATATTCATAAATAGTTTTTAATTTTACCTGCTAGTCGCAAAACTGGTTCGTAGCAAATTCCGAAGTAGCTTCACCGTTTTTACTGATATATCATGTAACCGACCTATCTCCTCCGCTTCAACTAATTCCACAAAGCTGGCCACTATTGGTGCTACAATGAGTATCTGCAAGTCCACCCTCTGCAAGAGCTCTTCCGAATATTGAATACAAATGTAGGATCCTGACACGAAAATTATTAGTACTCCGCCATGATGAATCGTTATCAAGAAGGATGTCATCAAGTTATCAACCAGCCTGTCTAGATATTGAAGTCGCCTGTAGAGGTTAATAATTGTGGCTCCATCTAGTAGCCCAAGTTTAGTGGAGAATAAGGGACAGCTTTCAGGTCCCTGTTTGGTGTAGAGAATTTTTGAACTTTGTGGATTTATGTGGGCAAGCCAGAAGCAGATGACTTGAATGTCCCATCCTGTGGCGATGCCGTAAAGACATACAGTGTTACCGCAATTTGCAATGTAGAACATCATTCCCAGCAGAAAAGGCATGTGCTCAAGTTTAAAGCTTATGTTGATTTCAAACACGCTGTGAAAGAAACGGTGCATTGGCTCGAAGGGTTGCTGGAATGCTACAAAAAAGAAGGAGGGGATCACGACGAAACTGATGAGATATATGGAGTATGCGATAAACGAAGCTCGTCTGGAATGCTGCTTCAAGATTGGGCTACCCTGAAGCTCATTGTGATATATTTCTGGAAACAAGTAAGTATATGGAAGTTAAAAGTTGTGAAAAGTAAATAAAATCAAAATAAATATTTTTCACACCTGAGAGATCAGAATCCACCTCAGCTAATTTATTGATTAAAGTGATGAGGTCCTGTCTGGCTCGAATCAGATTGACTGAGAGGGATAGTATTATAGCACAAGCGAAAATGTACGCAATATCAACCGCAACTAACATTGCCTCGAAAGCATCGTCCCGTTTTTGCACGATTTCATCTGGAATATCCATCTCTTCGCCTCCTTTGAATTGGATAAACAACTTTACAATCAAAACCACCATGTAGCAGAAAATGTAAAAGAGTTGAAGTATCCAGTTCCAATAGGAAAAGTTAATACTTGGTTTCAGTTTGTGGGTTTTCCAGTCCCAAGCAATGGGACTGAAGCAGGTTAATTCAATGAGGTAAAATCTCCACTCTGTTACACGGAGCAGGGTTTTAGATAGCATTATAGATGTTTTTAAATTCGATTTGCAATGATTACAAGTCAAATAGCAACTGAAAACATTTTTTGGAACGGGTTAAGAAAAAAGATTTTAATTTGAAATTAAAGTAATACTTGAAAAACCATTATTTCCAAATACTATAGGTTTTCCTGGTTGGCTATGGCTTCATCTATATTTAAGCAGAAAAAATTCTAAAAGTACTTGAAATATCTTAGACCTATACGTTAGGGTGGTTTGACTTCAAATAACCTTCAGTAACATTCAGTTTTTATATTTCTTTTGTAACAAAACATGTTGTTAACCTACAAAAGAATTTAAACTTCCACGAATATTACTTCACCGTAAATGCGATACTGTATGAAGTTTATGATCTACATGTTTATGATATAAGCTTTAATAAATTTTTTTCAATTAAAATAGAGATAATAGCGTTTAGTAAGTGGGTACCTGAAAATATAGATAAGGATGTTTTTCACAGGATTCATAAAAAATGTAGGAGAAATTTATTTTATTCCACTACTACAATGTTGTGCTAGAAAAAAAACCTACAACCGTCAACAAATAGTGACTATATGGCCAAGTGCAAAACGTTACAGCAGTAAATACATTACATACAACATTTCGATATATTACTAGAAACTAGAATATTCTTAATATTGTGTGCCAACCTAAATAAATATGAAAAAAAAATTAACTGTTTCCCAAATACCTCTGAGCCATATATATTCCCTTTATAATGACCAGGTACCTTATATAGCCCCGAGAAAACCATTTTGTTCAAGTATTGATACCTAGATTAAAAAATATAATATTTGGATGTGATTCAATTATGATGACAACTGCGAATAAATCCAATAATTGTCCAGGAATCTGAAATTTCGTTCATTCCACGATTCATAATTTAGTTTGATGAGGCTACGATAAATAACCCAGCTTTGGTAGATTACAGGTTGGTAGGTTGCAGCTTGAACAGTCACTAGGAATAAAAATACACTATATTTATATCTGTATTCGGAACTAGAGTCGTTATCCCATTCCTCATTAATGACAATCCTTAAAAAACCTATATTAGTAAAAATTACAAGAAATATCTCATCTATAAACTGTGGCCATTTCCTTCATTTTCATGAGCTCCAATATGATCTCTTTGTGTACTTCTGTATGATCATTATCGTTATAAGAATAATGCTTGACTAACTTGTTCCATCCATTTATCTGGTTCACTACAAAACCGGTTTTTTCTTTAAAGTTGCACCAGCTGATAGCTTCCCTTACCTATGGAACGCATTTTATTTCTTGGAAGTTTGTTTGCAATGAAAGATTCTTCACAGTATAATAATTTGTAATAATGAATGTGGAGTATAAGAATGTACATACCTCATGTACTTGTATATGCATTTGATTATTTCGTTTGATACGGATTCCTACGCTTGCTGTTAAAACTGAATAAGAAATGAGCAAGCATATTAAAAAAATAATTATTGTAAGAAACTACGATAATACTTCATTTCTCCACTTCTGCAGCGTAATTCTAGACCCCTACAAGATTGCATATACACAACCAGAAGCTACTAAAGTGTTAACACAGCTATTTCAAGCAGAACAGATTCATAAAGCTCAACCATGGCAGATTCACAAAATTTGACTCCAGGAACCAAGTTTCAAAGATTTTTGAAGCAGTTTTGGTATCTCGGAATAATCGGATTGATTATTACTGTGACTGGTTACATAAAAGATCGTTTTTACAAAGTGTCTGCTATAGATGTAGAAAGTAAGTTTTTTGGTTTGAAGCTATCATATCAACATAATTTCAGTTGTGATGAAAAAGGATGTGATTTTTTGTGTAATTTGTTTCAGAGTTGGAGAAACGCTCACATCAAGTTGTTGTGATGACAGGGGGCTCCACTGGAATTGGCTTTGGCATTGTTAAAAAATTGCTGCTGTTGGATTATACAATCATACTTGGTATCAAGCTAAATTTTAGAACCAAATTGTTTGTATTGTTGTAAATGAAATAAATTTGTAGGAGTCCAGACCACGGCGGAAGGTGAAAAGTGTGTGGCTGAGATCCACAAGCTAGGCATCACTTCCGGTCGTATGAAGCTGCTCACCTTGGAGTTGAAATCTCTTGATTCTGTCAGGCAATTTGCCAAGGAAGTCCTGGCTTCCGAAGAAGGCCAGAGAATTGATCTACTTGTGAATAATGGTATGATTTTAAAAAACATAGTTGGGCAAATATGCAAACATAAAATCAATGTAAAGCATCATAATACTTCAATCTTTTCTACATCAGCCGGCATCATGATTGTTCCTTATGAGAAGACTGCAGACAATTTCGAAAGCCAATTCCAAGTGAACTACCTCAGCCACTTTTTGCTAACGAATTTATTGCTTGACCGAATGAAAGATACAGCAGCAAACAAAGGCGAACCTTGCCAAATTCAATATACGACCTCTGCTGCGCAGTGGGGAGGAAAAATTGATTTTGATGAGCTGGAAATCAGGTATATCAGAATTATTTAATGCAAACCATACATCATTGTGGATTATATTATTCCCTAAATTCCAATCCTTCAAATTATGTTTCTACATAGTAAGGTATATTGTCCAGCTAAATGTTATGCGGATTCAAAATTGTGTCTGGTTATACACACAAAGACACTGCAAAAGCGGTTACAAGATAAAAACATAAACATCCATGCTTATGCCGTTCATCCCGGAGAAATTCCAACTGAAGTGTGGGATAACCGTGGATTCATTTTTAGAGTTTCAAGACTCCTTTTGAAGCCTTTTTTTCGGGTTAGAAAAATCTAAAACTGATCATCGATTAGATAGCATGACGAATTTTCACTAAAACTTTGTATTTTTGTTTTTATAATATTTAATTATATAATATATATATAACAGAAAATTGATGACGCAGCCAGCATTATCCTATATCCAGCATTGACCCCTGGAATGGGTGAGAAATGGGGTGGACAGTACTTTGAAAATGGACGAGTTACAGTTCCCAACAGACAAGCGGACCTCCCTGAAATCCAAATGCGATTATGGGAGAAATCTTTAGAGCTAACTCAAAACACAGAATAGTCAGAAGCAAATCAAACAAACAATTTGTGTTTCAGCAACCAGACTACTATTTAAATTGGTGACAACTGATGCCTGTGTGGAACAGCGACGAATCAAAGCGTTCATTGCGATTTTATTCAAACGTTTGCTGAAATGTTAAATGTCCGAATAAGTAATTGTATAGTCAAAAGATATATCTAGTACTGACATCTTCTTACTTTTAATTTCGTGTCAATTTTGAACCAAGTGACTGGTGAAATTTTCAAGACCATTCATTATACATTTTGACAATTTCACAAATTCCAACAAGATAACTGCCTTACAAAACTAAACTAAAAGAAAATGTCACGATGGCTAATTCGTGATAAAGACATCACATGTTTAGCGAATTGAGTTGAATAAGACAACTGTGGGAATAGTTTTTATGAAAATCTATCATTACGAAAAATGGATTTTTCACGTGCTATTTTGGAACGAATGTAATTTTTCCAAATAATTTACCGAATTGGTTAATCTGTAACAATTTTTGAAGAATAATAACGAAAGCAATTTTAATAGAGAGCAATTGCAAATATCATTAAAAATTGCTAAGTACAGAAAATTAAAAAAACAATTGGATCAACCCTATAATTTTGAAGGATAAATTTGACAGGAAGGTCAGCAGTCGGTCAGATGAAAGTCAGAATTAAACCGTTATATTATGTAGGTTCCATGATTTTTATGCATGCGAACATGAAAACGACACCTGCTGCTGCTATTATTCATCATTTAATTTTGAAATTTAAAAACAACTTATTTGTGTTCTAATTCAGTGTCTGCCAAAAAACAATTTCCGATTTATCAAAAATTCTTTTTTATGCAGATTGAGGGATTTCCAACAGTTCGATGGTGTTAAGTGATAAGAAAGATTTCAGATTTTAATACTGATAACAGCAGTGCAGAGATAGCTCATCAGCTCCCTTGTCAAAGTCAATGTAATCGACCTTTTGCAAATTCCAAAGGGGCCTACTGCCACTCTCAAGCTTCTGCAAGATTCCAACTCTTTCCTTTCCCTTCTGGTTATCACCCTCCTCAACCAATAATTTTTGAAGAGGGGGTAATCATCATAAATATGATTGGTCAAAGGTAGTACAATATGCAGCAATAAATTCATAATAATCAAATTGATAGGGAACACAACATAAATATTCCAAGGTAGAACCTTGTGACATTTGATAGTCAAATAGCCACACTCGACTCCATAAACCAATACAATACCATAAAATAGTAATTGCATTGCTGATTGAATATTTGGAGATGTCGGAAGGAAGTCAGAGCGCTTCTAAACCTCAAATGATAGTGATTCCCGCAACAATCACATAAAAACATAGTAATTGCATACGTGAGGCAAACAGTATAGCGTAATGCTGCAACACAAATGTTGAAGCAGCACAGATACGAAAATAGACCAAGAAAAATGCAGCGTATTGCTAATACGAATGGATGTTTCATTAGTGGCTCATAAGAAGTGTCAAGGAAGAAATAGTAGAGGGGATCCACGTCCTGAAGTAAAGGAGCTACAAATCCAGCGGAAGGAATAAGGAGAAGAATACTCATAAAAATGGAGACCGACAGCTGAAAATATGACTGGTCCCAAATTAATTTCCTTCCTGGCCAACCTTTCGGCAAAAATTCTGTGAAACGAATTGGTGATTTAAAAAAGGGCTACTTTCTTTTTTAATTTGAATTTTTACCTTTCATTCCCTTATAGCGTTTCCAAAACTGCAGACTGGCCAAATTAACAAGCGAACAAATTTCGTGGGAATAGTGTGCAGTAAGTAACCCAAGAGCGACTACACATACATCTAATGTTGTCCCAAATATGAAGAATATTCCAGTTAGAAAGTTGAAATGAGGATTTTTAAACTCCGCTGGAACCAGCAATTCTCGAAACATAACGTAGATAGTGTAAATTATCACTGGAAATTGAATAAAAAGCAGAAAGTACCAGCATTTACACTTTCTCCAGCCATTGACATAAAACTGTTTGCTCTTTCTGTCAAATTCTACTGGCATGTTGAACCACAGTCGAGACTGAAAATAGGAGATCTGCTCAGTCATCATCCATGCAGCAATAGATAAACGCGTTAAACGGAAATTCTTCTTCATTTTTTCACTGTTTCAGCTGGAAAAAAACTTTATTTGCACTTTAGCACGATGAGTTGAAATAAAACTGACACAAAATGAGAAGCTTGTTTGATAACTATTCTCGTTTAAGCTCTGTACGATAAATTGCAAGGTGTCCATAATTTAACAACTGTTATTCTCCGCTTCGTATTTACTCTTCAAAATATTACGTTCTCCAATTTGTAAAAATTATTTTACCCCATTAGGTAAAAGTCAAAGGTATAATCAAGTCTTTAAAGTCATGCTATCCATCTATTGGCTTCGGAGGCTAACACGCCTTAATTTACAAGCCATACCTCCAGCATTCAATTTGGTTGAACTTATATTAGGTAGTGGAATATCATGAGTTGAAGGTCAAAAAGATTTCAGTTTGAATTCCAGAAACAATCTATCTGCCGTCAGCCATTTTATTTACAACCGTTTATTGTCATAATTTACCATAATAGCTTTCAAATAGATACAACAATTATTAATAAAGATGAGATAAGAAAAGCTATCATACAACTTTAAGCAGTTTCCAACAACAAACAACAGTAATTGCAATAATATACCATGTATGACTTAAAATAATTTATGTTGCAAATAAAGTGAATTATAGTTACTTAATCCTACTCAAATATTTGCAAGATAGTCTTTGAAAGAGAAAAATAAAAATCCTGTTCATAATTCAAAATGCGTTATGACGTGGATTTCAGTTGTTTTCAAGAACGTTAAAGCTCAATATCATTGTATTTGGGAATAATTTTTGCGGAGAGTACACTCCAAATGGAACTACGCCTCCGAGAACCGTTGTATGAATCCGATGATTCAGTACTAGATGTGCCTTGATGTGAAACCGGTGCATTTTTATTGTGTATATTTTCCTAACTATTAGAGCTTAGCACCATAAAATATAGCATATAGGTGTAGCATATTGATTCTTTTATAAAATTGAGGCTGTACATGCATTTACGCATCATTATTGATAGCCACGGGGCCAACTGAGATTCATTGTTTTAAAATCGTGATTGCATGAAAAGTGAGGCCTGAACTACCATGAAAGACTCTAATTAGAGAGAACAGACTTCGCTGATGACGATAAGGTCACTCACATAAAACGCCTTTAAAGTTAAGGGCTCCAAACTCCAAAATTACATTTTTCCATTTTTACATGCGTTAATCATAGGTAGCCAGAAAACCAGACTTTTTCATGTGCACAAAAGTTATTTCTGAGTAACGGAGCCAGTTTGTCATCCGGTGAGACATCTTACAGGTGCTGCAGAATCTATTTAGATTATATCTATCTTTCCTTGCATTCTGATTTAGCGTGTAGGGGAAAAGTGCGAGTATAGTTTCATGTATATTTTAAGAGCACGAGATGAAGGTTAGCAGCTATACACATGAAGTGTGCTCCAGCACACCTTCAGTTTTGCGTTTGTCTTTTGGATCTGTAGGATCAATCTTTTTGGTAGCGGTTCTATTGTAAGCGGTTTTTGTCTAAGCGTAAGTTTCTTGTGGGAGTTTCCAGGAAATATTGGAAATATTAGTGAAGGCAGTAAATCTTTAACTTAGTCTGAATTTCTGGTTTAGGTATTTGCTAGTTCACAATCGATTCGTGGGTGATCATCCCAATTATCTGATAGATAATTGCTGCGTAGTCAGTGGTAAGCAATTTTTTAACCATATTTTCGATTATTTCACTGAAGTTCAATGGTCATAGGTTGAATAATGAGTTTAAACCATTATTCGTTTGTATTATTTTTAGCCTTTTTGGTTTGGGTATAAGATACCAGAGTACTAATTACTCGGGGATCCACCTCATCGGAGCCTAGGATTCTCACATTTCCCGTGGTCTACTTGCTGTCTATTTCCGGCTCAACTTTCAGTCAGCCTGTCCAGGAATAACCTCAATCAGGGTAATTATAACATTAATATTAAGTGGTTGATTATTTTGTACGAACTTTGGGAAGTCACAGGAAGTCCTGTTGACCAACAAAGTTCCAACGGCCACTTGAGAGCCCGATGTAGGCAAATTGCTGAACGGTTCCTCTACAAGTTTTCTTCGCTAACGACGGGTGTAATTGTAAATATATATAGTTAAAGAGTCGCGTTTTAAGAGTCTTCTACCTAATTGCGCAATCAGGTCTAGTCTAGTTTTACCTCGTTTCTCTACAGAGGTTAGTCTGACTAGGATGATTTTTAGTTAAGCCTACGTTATCATTAGCTAAGAGTACCGTTTTTCTTTTTATTTGGGAAATCAAATTCAAATGTTCCATATTTAATGATAAATAAATGATTTCCGTACTTTATCTCAATTTAAACCCATTTTTGTGCAAGTTAATTCATTACCTAGACGGCTCAATTCGTTTTGTATTCTCATAAAAGCAAGGGCTCATGCCCGATTTTTCATTAACTTCATCCAAATTCCGTGGCTCATCATCACTATATTGAAAGAAGAACTCCAATCTCCAATTTTTCGTAGAGATTGATTATAAATTCATAGGAAATCAAGGATCAAAGGCTTTCTTTCCCTTTTTCAAAATAAACGCCCCGTGACACATCACGTTAGTGTAGCGCAATTTCTATCATCATAGATAGGAATTATAGTTGCAGCCAAGTCTAACTAACAATTTATAAAACTGAATTTTTGGGAATTTTTAATAGCTTTCTGGGCTATGCTATCTGGTGCTGGACTAGTTTATGAAATCATTATTTCGAACTCGTAAAAGCTTGAATTTGAGCCTCTAATGTCACCAGCTACAATTTTAACGACATCCAAATTCCATAAACTTTTAAAGTATTACACCCAAAGCTGCAAAGTAACTGGTGTCCTTCAGCTGAAAGGACAAAATAGTCAGGTTGGTGCAGCCAAAGCTAGTACGTTAGGTGTAGCGTTAAATAAATTTACTCCACAGCGAAAGTGGACAATTTCAAACTATCATCGAGTTCAGGCACCATCAGTAGTTCACGAACGAGCAACAATGCTCATTTTCTGCTTGCAACCAATATCTCATACTTCACTTCAAACTGTGTTCATATTTCCTTTCCTGTCCTGTGGAATGGAACCCAAAGAAACGGCTATATACTTTGTTGGAAGGTACAAAGTTGCAGATCTACAATGCTCTTGTTGTAGTTCACCATATCAATTGTTTCCTCCTCCTTGGCAGTGCCATTCATCACCAAACAAGTAGCATTAGCTTACAACTCATCAAGTGGAACAATATGATAATACTTCTCTCTTCAGTTTTCTTTCATTTGGGTTCACAAAATGGGAAAGCGGCAACGGCGTGCCTTCTAAACTCACTCCAAAAGTTTGAGGAAAAATGTATAAGATATGGTAAGTGAGCGTCTTCATATTGTTTTAGTTTTAATTAAAAATGTATTCACTTTTCTAATTTCAATTGATTTTCAGACACGAAAAGTAAGAGAAAGTCCCACATTATTGAGAAAGCAGTTGTGCTCTTTTTAGCCATTACCCCATTATTGTTTGCAGGAAGCAATGGGTTAATGGTATTGATAAAACCGTGCATGCCACCATACACCGGTTCTATATTGGTAGACTGCACTTGGTTATCGTCGGTTGAATGTCTACCTGCATTTCTTCGAATAGTATTCAGTGTTTTAGTTGCATGGACCTGGCTAATGACCTCTGGGATTGCGTTTCTACAAGTGGCCATTTTGTTCGTTACAACGGGCTGTCTTAACAATTATCTGGATCGTCTGAAGGAGTAAGCCTAAGAAAATTCTGTTATTGTAAAACTTCTTTGTTTCGAATATAAAAAAACATTGTTTTGTAATTTTAGTAAGCGTCTACCAGAATGTATTTACCGGGAAGTTCAGATACTCGCAACAATGCTCAACAATTTGCAGCAAAACGTAATTTTGCCTTCAACACAAGTTATTGCAA
The DNA here is from genome assembly GCA_001718145.1 of Orchesella cincta. Lineage (NCBI taxonomy): Eukaryota > Metazoa > Arthropoda > Collembola > Entomobryomorpha > Orchesellidae > Orchesella > Orchesella cincta. The sequence goes on from LJIJ01000007.1 coordinate 754,840, forward strand.
CTGTAGCTGGAATTATGTCTCTGTACAGTCTAGTGAATTTTCACTCTGCCATGCCATGGCCAATGGTGCTATTTTGTGGGGATACTGTTGTTAGCGTATTTTCTTGTACGTTCTACAAGGTTTTTGGTGCGGCAGCCCAAGTTTATGTAAAGTCTAGAAAATTGTCTGGAATTTGGAAGAAGGAACGAAAACTTACAAGGAGGGATCGCACGAGTAAAACCTACAGAGCATTTGTGAAGTCGTGTGCTCCAATCAAGATCAAATGCGGATCGCTGAATTTTATTAGTGTATTGACACCCATGAGATTCATTAATTTTGTGATTGTCACAACAGTTAAGTTATCTGTGATGTGGAGACGTTGAAACAGTTGTAAAATTTTAAATGAATTGATATTCACAAAATATGATAATAAGAATGGCTCTATTTAAAAGACTACCTGAGAGTTGTACTTAATTTGAGACATACATAGTGCACTTTTCTTACTGTCCTCCACAACTGTGAGATTCCTACACCTACTTACTGCAGAATATAAAATGAACAGTATATTTTTGTATACAGTCATTGATGTTTGCATTAAATAGCAACCTTAGGTCGGGGTGATCAAAGACACTCAAATGTGCATAGTCGAAAATCTGCCTATGAGGTTCCATTATTTCCCAAATTAAATGGACAAACTTATAAAAAAGAACACTTGCATAATTTTGAATATTAATTTTTCTTGTAAACGAGCCCTTGTCTGTCAAACACAGTGTTTGACGAGGGTATCGCATCGCAATGTTTTTCTAATTAAAATCGAACTCATTATCATTCAATTTCAAGACAATTTCTTTCTCAGCTATAACAGGTGCAAAAAACAGAACAATGCAAAGCGTAAGAAACTTTTACAACTTTCTACTGCTGTCAGCAGTCACAACAGTATTGCTGGAATGTTATAATAGAATGATGATGTCTTTAATTATGTGTGCGTTCGAGTACATTTCAACATACGCTATTTTTTAAACCTGAAAACACTCAACGAGCTTGCAACTGAGAGCTCAATTTCGATCAAAGTCAAAACAAAAGTGAAAAGCCGTGCAAGTTTTGAGCCCTGCTGGAAATGCATAATATCATGTCAGAGCCCAATGTTTTATTTAACTCGACTGTACTTGTCATTATACAACTGAATTTTGACAGTTTATATGACACCGTAAATATTCCAGTACACGATACATGTTCGATTGACACATGAGTAAAAACGTAGACCTGTCTTGACTCTTGGTCTGCAAGAATTTATATAATACTACCCAGCCAGGTCAAATATCTTTATACACACGTGTCGGCGTTTGTGTTCCCTGCCAGTGCCATTTCAAAGATCCTTTCACAACTCAACGCAAATATTGCAAAGTATTCAATTCAAACACAGAGCTTCCGTATAATTGAGGTTGCAGTCAACTCCTGTTCTCAACATTCTTCACACTTCTCAACGATCACTGCATGCTTTCCTCAGCCCAAAAATCCAATTAGTGGATAAATATGATCGCAGCACGTAGTATTTCAAAGGTCTTGATGACTTTTATCACCTTCATTGGCATTCCATAGAAAAAACACTGTTTTGTATGCAATTTGCAACAACCAATGCTCGGTTTATTGCACCACATATTGCATATAATTTCACACTTTGTTCTCTAACCCAACAATTTCTCGCATCAATCAAAACAAAATTTTACTTAGTGAGTGTGAAAAAGAGAGAGGTTCGCGTTGGTCGTTTGTAAGACATACATGTTGTTGTGTAGATAGAAAAACTTGTTTTTTTTTTGAAAAATCGTAAAGCATGTTCATCCCGTGAGAAATGAAATGAGCAAGAAAAATTTTACAAATCCAATAATGATTGAACAATGCAACGAAACAAAATTAATGACAAGATAAAGCCAACTCAAACAAGGCTATACCCACCACATTTTCTTTTCTTTTTGGGCAGAACAAACAAAGATAAGGTAATTTTTTTCACCTAAAATGCTCATCCATCCTGTTCCATCAAATCTTCTTTTTCCCATTTTTTGACAAAGAAAGTGCTTCATTTTTTTACACCAAAAGCTGTAGATTAGTGTAGGATATTTAAGCGAGCGTTCATAATTGCTAAAGTAAATGTTTGAGCAACAAGTGAAAGGAAAAACTAATAAATTGGTAGCGACAAAAGAAGGGATTTTATCCCTATAAAAATGTAATACCAACAGAGCAATAATCTTGCAAGATTTTTTTTCTCCTCAAAACCAAATCGTTTTACTTAATCTGAAAGGGAAAGGGTTGAATTGGAAGCCGAAACCGACAACATAAAACCAGAGCGGTAGACAAACTACAAGGGGCAAAGTCGTTGATCACTCAAGGCTGCTCATCTCATTTTTCCGTCTTTTTGATAAAAATTGGCTTGAGTAACCATCACATTACGATCAATGATACGGCTCAGACTAATCAACTTGGAACAAAAAAACGAATGAGGAACAGTAGATGATGATGATGATTCTTTTCTTGAAATGTGGGCTTACTCCTCAGTCGCATTTTTACTTTCAGTTTCATTCGATACGATTTAGATACAGTCGGCACCGCTGAAAAACTAAGATTATCAAGTTTCCTGATTTTTTACGCTAGTATCAACATCAGGAAGCAGAGCGGTTTTTGAGAGAAAAAAATGAGACGAATGGGGATGTGATCAGAAAATACTGATCATCATCAGCAGGAACGAGATTGGGGGTAAAAAAGGATTGAAAGTGAAATAAAAAGCATATTAAAGCGGTGAGCATCACATCACCATCATCATCAAAAAATATATTATGCTTATGGATGGTGGTGGTAATGGTGGCAATATTTCATCCAAAAAAGAATATAAAACTGATCGACTTCTTTTTCTATTTTATCCTTCCAGGAAGATTTATATCAGACAGATTTTCAGCCCAAAACTCACACTTTTTACCAGCTCTGTATTTACTATGATTTTTGGGCAATATATCAAGAAGCAGGACGACGGCATTTTTTAAATAATGATCATCACGGTCATTAGACCATGATGATGAGGAACCTTTTAATGAATGATCGTTACAATGATGATAATCAAGTAGGAGAAGAGAAGAGAGGCAGAAATATGTATAAAAAAGTAAAAGTTTTTTTTATTATCGTGTGTCTCAAGTGCCCACCTTGTCGACTTGGAGCTTCTGTTCTAGTTCTGGGGCTGCTGTTTTATATTAAAAAGTTTGGATTCAAGTGGAAACCTCCGAGAGAGACCCTTCAAAGGGTTCTTCATGTGCAGCTCCTATTCTTACGCAAAGAGAGTTGGTTGCTGATGTGTGTGTGGTTGTAGACCTCACAGAAAGGAACTAAGTGGTATTAGCACAGTACATATAAAAACCTGATTACCTACATCAACTGCTCCTCATCTCATTGTTGAGTCCGAGTGTGGTGTTCCCTTTTCCGTTTTTTTTTCATATCATTTTTGAAAGTCAGTCGACCTGGATGAGAAATAGGTGTGCTATCAAAAATATATAAAGAATCAGTCCAGATATAACCCTTCGACCTCCTTTTCATATCAAATAGGTAGGTATGCAATACGTGTACTCAAAAGTTATGTATGTCTCCTGGAAAAGGGTAAAAACCTAGCATTTTCTGTAGCACCGCATCTCACACAAAGCGAAAATCTTTTTTATAGAAAAATACACGCGAGACGATGAGAATGAGAGACCTACTTTCAAAGTATTAAAGTAGCACAAACGATCACACGAATGGACTGGTGTTATAATTATTATTAGCGTTCTTATAGGAGGACATGACGGTGTTGTTCCACAATCTTTAAAAAATGTATGGATCATTACGTGCTCCTATCTCTCGCTCTCCCATTCCCTCAAAGACTTGTCAATAATTCGTGTCAAAAGAGCAAGTCCAAAAGTCATTAGGACCGTACTTTTATTTGGGTTTTCCTCTCTTTAGCTTTGTGCACCTGACGCCGAAAACCCGACGACGACACTGTAAAAAAGAAACCATGAACACTACGAGAATCATCGTTATCATCATCCTGATTTCCTCTCATCAGCGATAGTGTCACTCCTTTTATGAGTAGGATTTTAAAGCACCCTTGGACCCAGAAGAGGACATGTCATTAACGCTGTTTGTTACACAAACTGACAATGTTTTTTAAGTGCCGGAGCAAGATGAGGATCATCATC
>LJIJ01000008.1:600000-755649 GCA_001718145.1 Orchesella cincta
TGGACGACTTCGATTGGTACACAAGGGGAGTCGATGCATTGCAAAATTAGAAGACAAAATAACTGGAGCCCTATTCGCCCAGGCTCCGATTGATGAGTATCCTGGTCCTGCAGTTGAACCAGTTTCGGATTCTTCAAGATATTTTGTTCTTCGTATTCAGGATGATAATGGTGAATAATAGTATGATAAATGAAAAATTAAATTATGACAGGAGTATTTTTATAATTGAGAACCTGTTGCATTAAATTTTTTAGGGAGGAATGCTTTCATTGGATGTGGCTATGCTGATAGGAGTCAAGCGTTTGATTTGCAAGTAACATTGCAGGATCATTTCAAACGTGTAAAGAAAGAACAGGAGATAGCTCAAGAGCAAGAAGCCCCTACTAAACCAGCTTTGGATTTGGGTTTTAAAGAAGGAGAGACAATAAAAATCAACATGAAAATAACAGTGAGCAGCACAGTTCTTTTATTTATCTAACTGTGAGTGTAAATGTTTAAAACGCAAAATGTAATATAATTTTGACTTTCTTTTTGTGCAATTTTTTTTATAGAAAAAGGATGGTTCGGATGGATCATCTCGTTCGAAATCAAAGAGCACTACTGGAGGCATACTACCCCCTCCTCCAGGTGGCAGCAAGTTACCCCCACCCCCAGGAGGTCTTGGTGTATCCCGTGAACCAACTCCAACTAGTTCACCAACTCATGCACCGAAACCCGCTGCTGCAGCTCCACCCAACCCACCAGCCTCGGCGAACACTGATTGGGTGCAGTTCTAAACTAGCTACTTGAGCGAATTCAATTCGAATTTTTTCTTCTTTGTAAATGTAACTTCATTGTTTCTGTCGACCACGAGTGTATTCCATTACTACTTCAAGATCGGATCGGACTTTGAAAAACGGAACTCATAATTTGCTGCTAGATTCACAATGTAATAATGGATTCATTTCAATTTCAACATGTTCTCTCTGGTACGTAACTACTGATAGCTACATTATTATATGGTTGGCTTTTCCTCACACACATTGCAACTTACTACATATTGTTATTTGTTATATTTATCGGATAAGTTTTGGCATATACGTACTTAGTTAATAATAACTTTGTGGACTGAGTTGTTTCTGTTCTCATTCTGTCATGTCAATATTCAATATCACAGTTACATTTTTTTTGTTATTTAAAATCCTTCAGAATATAAGTTTGTGTAGATAAGTAGCTTTCATACTTTTTGAGAATTATTATTTTCATTGATTGATACACAAGTTTGAGCAGTAATGATGAGTGATGAATGATGATGGAACCGATACACAAACAACGGAAATGCGTACGGTGCTTTATGCGATTAATCTACGTAGTTTATAAATGTGTATGTAAAATGTATATTTCGGAACATAGCACACCCACATAGACATTCCACTATGGTTAGTTAGCTAAGTTATAATAATATGAGAATGGAGAAGCCTCATAGCCACAGAAATTAAGCGAGTAGTGCAGTGTAGTATGAGAAAGAGTATACAAATTCATGAACAATATTAATAACTACTATTATGGTGTATGATGATTATGCAATCAAATCAACAAAGTAATGTGATTGATTAAAGATTACGAATAATAAAAGAATACAAAACTATAACGATAAATAAGCCAGAGGAGGGTGCTAGCCATATTATTACGGATGCTCGAGTACGAGGAGTCGCGCTTTTATTTTTTTCAGTCTGTTTTGACAAGTTTAATGCAATAATGAGTTACACATAACGAGTTTTTCATGTTAACCAACACACTTTTTGTTACGTATTTGTTATGGCTCATAAGAGGGTCAAAAACGTTGTCTGGTGTGAATGCAAACCTTCCGAGTTTTGCATCCCTCACAGAATTGTACAATAATTAAGAACAGTATGAAACAATCATTTCACATATGACTAGACTTATCCTTACTCAAATACATAAAAACACACAGATATTTGGAAACCGGGAATACAACAACAATTAACACGTACACACATGGGGATTTTTCGGTCACAGACACAGAAACATGACCTCTTTGTTTTGCCATCAATAAATCATCATCACCTCAGCTATCATCCTCTCTCTGTAACTCAGGAATCATTCTACAAAAGTCTATATAGTTTTACTTATCATGAGAGCATAATATTCTCATCATCTCCAACCGTTGGTGATAAGTAGTACATAACATTAGTTTTTATGCAGTTTTGCACTGCACTGCTTCTAATATTAAAATTTAAGTAAATTTGTTCAATGTATGGAAATACATTGAGATATATATATATGCATATATATTATGAATTATCGCAGTAAATACCAGACATGAAGAAAAGAAAAACATTTGTTCTATAAGCCGAAGTTGGAGGTTGCGGTTTTGCAAGTTTCATTTTTTCATGAGATTCATGATGATTTATGGTAGTCTCTTGGCACGAAGCGCTCGAGGGGATATTCCCAACTTTAATGAGCGCATTGCTAACGCTCGACTGAAGTGACGCGGGGGTGGCCGGGTCAAGTCGGGGGCTTCATTTTCATCTAGGTTGCTCAACATCATGAGCAACACGCCAAGTACCAGAAACACAATGATGAGTAGCGTGCAAATATGCAATCCAGTTCCGGCTAGCAGGTTCTCAAGCTCCCGCAACGCTTGCTGGGCTGCAGCGTGATCTGGCCGCAGTTCCAATGTGTGCTAAAATAATAATGATACTAATGATTAGCTTCAACTAGCAATGGTTATATATAGCTCAAATTGAGATGAAAGACTTACTTTGAAATGTAGAACGGCTTCCTGGTGGTGGCCATAGGCTTTGAGTATTTCTCCCAAAGTAAAATGCTGCTGCCATGCGTTTCGATCCGGAGCTTGAAGCTCCAAGGAGCGTCTAGCTAAAAACAGTGCATCATCCAGATACTGAAGTGTCAGTAGCAAACGTGCCAAGTTATGCAGGACCTATGATGTTAAAAAAAGATAAAAAGTTACATTTTATCATTTGTAGTAGATGAATGACTTATTGACGTGAATAAAAGGCTGAACTGCACTCACCTCGGGGTTGTTCGGAGCCACTGCTAACGCTCTTCGAAAGCACTCGATAGCCCGTAAAGTGTGACCTTTAATCCTCCAAAAGTTTCCAATTTGGTTATAAAGTTGAACGGAGCTTGGTTTCTGAATTAGTCAAAATTAAATGTAAAAATCTTTTAAATTCAATTCATGAGCTACCAGATTTAATCAACCTAATTAGTTATCTCACCTCTTTCTTTGCCTTTCTCAGCTTTCTTTCAAGAGTGTTCAAGTCGATCGTATCTTTTTTACTACCCTTTTTTCGGAACACCATGGCCACTTGGGGTTCTGGTATGTGTGGATGGTTATGTCGGTTTGCAACCCCAATTAGTTGATCGTAGTATGTAAAGTTGGCCGGTCGCCCGCAGTCCAATACTTCCGGACTGTCATCATCAACAGTCACGGCGATACCTCCGCCCGAAATATTTTCGTAGTCAGACGACATCATGAGAGAAGGGTTACTTGCCCCACCCCCAAGGGTACAACCTCTACAGTACGTCTCATCCCCGTTTTTAATCCATGAACCAGAATTAATCACTGTGGTGGCGAGGATTTGAAGAACAAGCTCAACTTCCTCTTCACTATTTGAGATCCACAAGGAGGACGGCCTGTTCAGCCGTGAATATGGCAGGGATTCGTTTTGTGTATCACTGGACACGTGGGATAATCGCCCTTGTCCGTAGCTCAGGCTTTGAGAATTGCCACCTGATGGAGATCCTGGAGAAAATAAATTTACAATTTTATTTGTAAAAACATTTCATTAATATATTTACGTTTAAGCTAGTCATCAATCAAGATCAAAGCCCTCACCTGAAATTGACATCGTTGGTGTTGGGTCTGGAACAATAGTGTTGCGTCCATTTTCTTCAACTAACCTCCAGTGCGGAGATGACCTGGTATTTGTGTCCAAAATGTGAAGCGACAGAACATACAGCGTCAGAAAATACGAGTAGGCTGACCAGCCGAAACAATCGTGCCCGTGAGAAGGCATCCTTTCACATTACACCATCAACGGGAATCGGGTTCTGCAGAAGTAAAATTTAAAAGAGTAAAGTCAAACGCACGCCCTTTCACCACAAAACTTTCAAATGACATGTTAAAACGGCTCAACGTCCATGTTAATTAAAAGGATTTTGTGCTTTACATGCACTACGGCACATGTTGCAGCAGCAATGTCCCTTTAAATCCCTTTGTCTAATCCTGCCCCAAAGATAAAATGAAAGCCACATTCATTCTGACTATATTATATCAGAGTATATATTTTACTATGATTCATATTAGGGTCAAAAGGACCAAATGTTGAGCTTTCTGTTATAATCTAATAACGCTTTTAGATTTATTATTATAAATCAACGTGTTAAAATACATGACTTTTTATAACTTCATAAAGCACTTCCGCACATGTCATTAGTGTGAACTAAGACTTGCGAGTCAAAATACACTAACAAATCATCCGTCTCAATTCAACCCACACGCTAATTGACAACGTTAACATTACTTTAATTTACATACGGATGAAATATCAAACTAGGCCAGCAATATGTATTACTGCACGTTAAAGCAGCTCACTCACCTTTGACCTTCAAGTGCTTTATCTTTTTCTCACAAACGTCTTTTTAAGAACCATTTGAAACTTCACGAGAAGACAAGCATTCCATAAACCACTCAAAGTTAAAATTTCACAAAAAACGTGTTTTTTTAATTCTCCAGCGAAATTGACACTAAATCATCCCGGAGAAAGTGGTGTTAACCTCAAGAAATCCAGTACTGCTGAGCATCCAGAGCAGTTGAAGTGGTGAGGAATCAGTATGCTCATAAATTTTTAACCTCTCTTCCGATATCAACAATAACATTGACAATAAAACTCTTAAATCTTTTATCTCTCTTACAAGCACATTCACTTAAGTAAATGCACTATATTGAAAGCACACGAAAGAGAGCAAAAGCAAAGGAAAAAGTAGTGTGATACGAAAGGAAGATAAGTAAGTAGGGGTATTGATATCGTTGTGGTACGTATACTCATGCATATTATATGCCTACAAAGAAGTATATATAGGTGAACAGCTTAAATACATACATTCCTCCATAGTACGGATGGACAGGCATAAAATTTCAAAGGGAGAATGCACATGTATTCATGCTTTGGACATTTGATGCTTATAAAAAACTAAAGTTAGGCTACTCCGCATGCATGCATTTCTTTTTTCATTCTCGCTTTCCTCTACATACATAGTTTGAAAGAATAACAACACGATAAATACCTATAAGCATTTTTGCCATAAAGCCATGCTATATATCTGTTGTGGTTAAGCTGACTTGGTTTTGGTATAAATGGGAGTCTAGCAGTAGCGTAGTAGTAGTACGTCTCCTCCGGATCGGTTGGTTGGTTTTGCTTCTGAGATGCGATGGGATATAGTATTATAATGCCTCTTTGCAAAACAGTTCTACTTTTTCTGTGCTACCTATATATATGGGTATACCTACCTACCACGGCACAACAATGGTCTGTGTGATGCTTTCTATGTATGTTGATGATGATGTTGGTACATAGTATGTTTTTTTCCTATCATAATATCAAGATGGTACCTAAATGTATACGAACGCTGTTCTATGTTCGGCATTTAACACAATGAAAAGTACACAACATACATATGGAGGGAGAAGAGTTAGTTGGTTTGGTGAGAAATACCAAACTTGGCGTATTTACTTTAATGTAGTGGTGGACATGAGTAAAGGATATGCATGCATTTTACCCTCCTTATTCTGCTCCTATGTTGTGTACAAAAGCTCTAGGATTGGATGCGAATGTGAATGAAGAGATCTTTACTGTTTTCTCCGTTGCGTTTTTCCTATTGCGTTCTTATGCATGTACGTATGATTTTATATGATGATATAAAGATGTGAGAATAAGTGTTGAGCAGCAGCAGCAGCAGCAGAGTTGAATAGGAAGATATGATATGACGAACGAAAGAATGATACTTTTGCTTGGCGTATTGAACTTGTATACATGCTTTGCGTACTACATGTGTTGTTGATTGATCTCCATATACCAAAAAATTCCGAAATTCTAATTGGTAACCTCGGACAGAGTAGAGCTGAGTTGAAAACAAAAGCTTGAGACATGTTTTCGTCCTCATCGGCTAGCCATTTTTCAGTGATCATTATTGCTCCGGTTATAAGGGATTCCAGAACGTATCTCACAGTCTGTAAAAACCATACGTCAGTCGTGAGGAAGGTGCTCAAGATTTTGGGGGAAATGTAGGGCTCTCGGAGTTGATTCTTGAGCTTGAGGTTTTGGTCTGTCCTTCAGTTAGTGTCTCTTTCCGTTTCAAGAAGAAAGTTTGCAATGTACTACAAACAAACTGGAATGGAGCAGTAGTAGGATCACCTACTACTATGCGGGCAAAATATTGACCAGCACCAACAAGCAAAATGATCCTTCTGTGTTCTGGTCGCATCATCATGAAATGAACTTGCAGAGCATCTTTGAATTGGGTTCAAATTTCAATCTGCACAAAAATTAAAGCATGTAATCCTTAATGAGAGCAACGCGTGAATGTGTGTGGGCAAGTAGTTCTTCTTTGTGAAATAAATGGTTTCTAACCTCGAAAATAACGAGGTTTGTGTGATAGACGCTTACTACAGTGAATGCACAGGAAGCTAGTTGCGATAAAACTAAATTCAACATGTCTTCATCAACAAAAAAAGGTGGCACATTGGGAGTTGGTCAGAAAGTGGATAGAAATGACGCTTCAACGGGTGGTGGGTCCAAAGGAGATTCGTTATCAACTACTCCTTCGAAATCATCGAAAACTGTTACGAAAAAGGCTCTGGCCACCTCTACTTCGAACAAAGGTCTGCAAAACTATCAATGCATGGATTTTGATCAGTAGCTGACGCAAAAATTGAGAACCACAAAAATATATTATACACGTGAAACGTGGCCACAAATGTTAGAAGCGTGTACTTTATTTTCCGTATTTTTCATTGCAGGCGGAAGTGAGTCAGTAACAAATCCAGCAATACTAAATCAGCAAGCACTAGAAGCGCTTTACTCGGCGACATACGTTGAGGATTTTATTGACTGTAATGATAACATGGGAGATGATCTTATTCGCCAAACAACGCGGATGTTTGAGATGGGGTCTAACTATATGAGTAAGTCGGCTGCATTACATAATGAAGAACAAAAGGTTGCATAATGTTTATTATGCATTGTATTATTGTGAATGGTTAATTTTGAGATGGAATTTCTTAAATACTTTTGCAGCATACATAAGAGAATTAGAAACAGCAATGGCTATTCTTCTTGGGGACGACGATAGTGATCACATAGCCCCAGATCAGTTGATTGGAGATAAGAAGAAAGCAGTATTTAGGTTACAACAGGTATTAATTACAGCCCAAGACACGGGAGATGACAGTCTTCAAGTTATGCAGGGCATGCAGGATCACATAGAAAATAAGACTAGACAACTAGATGTTGATAGAAAAAATTTGGGTATGCATTTACTTATAGTAAAAACGCTAAATAATATTTCATTACGAATTGTGATAATAATAATTTTCATCATCTTTCCACTTTCTCTTCTAGCCGAGTATTGCAAGGAGCAAGACCCATCCGAATCTGCATTCAAAGATCCTCCTCCCCCAACCACAGAGCGAAGCATAAAGCGAGCTCGTCGCCAGCGTCATGAAATTTACCGACCCTCCATCCTCGGCCCCTCTTCTCTCAAAGCAACTTCATATCCTGAGACTGTTTCCACCAACTCAAGAGATCATGAACCGCATGTGGTTACCACTAGCAGATCTCGAGACCGGGACCGCTCTACAGACCGCAATCAGTCTTCTAACCAAAGTTCCGGTCCAACGGCTGCCCGGTCGCAGAACCTCTGCCGTCGTCTTCCGAGCCTCCCATCCCAACGCCCAGTGAAGAAGTGCAACCAAAGCCCAACGGTCGGACTAGTGAAAGAAGTGGAGGTAGTTCATCAAGAAGTGAAAGATCAGCAGCAGCAGCGGCGAAAGAAGCATCCGCGGCTGCAGCAGCTGCAGAACAGGTTATTAGCTCAACAACCGAGAAAAGTGAAAGGGCTGAACGGAGCAGTGAAAGAAGTAGTGGGTCTGGTTACAACTCCTCCTCGAGTAAAAAGCAGAGTCAAAGACATCAAGTCCAAGAGAAAAAGACGACAAAGAAAAGAAAAGCTAAACAAAGCAGCAGTAATAGTAAAGAAGACAGTTCCCCTCAACAATACACTATTGACCCGGACGAACCTACATATTGCCTTTGTGATCAGGTATGTTAATTCATGCTAATTCATCATTCAATTCTTCAGTTTTCAGTCTTTCCCCTAGCATTATTAATGGTTTGCGTTTTATTTTCACCAGGTTTCCTACGGAGAGATGATTGGATGCGATAATGATCTTTGCCCGATTGAATGGTATGTATTACTAACAGTTCTAGATGAAATTATTATTATTACGATTTTGATTCCATCTTGTAATAAATATTCCTACATATTTTTCATTAGGTATCATTACAACTGCCTCGGAATTGTCAAAAAACCAAAAGGAAAATGGTACTGCCCCATGTGTCGGGGAGATCGTCCTAACACAATGAAACCAAAAGCTATCTTCCTCAAAGAACTTGAAAAGTATAACAGAGAGAAAGAAAAAAAAGAAGAGAACTCATGAGTGAAATAAGAACATTTTTATGAGTTGATCTTCAAAAAACATGTTTTATTTTAGTGTGATTGAAACTGAATGAATGCTGATGATATTTTATGAAATTTCATATAAAGAATGCCCAATAAACAATACATTTTAATACCTATTAAATCCACATCTCAAAATCAAACTTTATCTTTCATCTCAACTTCACCCCATTCCTCATCAAATCAAAAGTGAAAGTACATCTTATATTGACGTTCTTTTTTACCGCAAAGGAAAAATATTAGATCGGCAAAACAGATGAGCAGAAAAGTGAAAGCAAGAGCATATAACAGTAGGCGAATAAACATACTATACATAAAATGCATACCTGTTCCTTCATCTCTGGGAAAAGCACGTAATATGTGATGTAAGTATTTTCAGTGTACAAAAGTACAATGCTCAAACTGGATATTTGGATTCGCTGGATTGATGATGACACGTCCGCACAAAAGTCCGAGCGAAACGCGCACGATTCAACTCTTCAGGTATTCCAGCATAAATATACCCAAAAGAAGTCCATAAGGATAATAGAGAATCTCATTATTGCGTGTTGTGTATATCCTATTCTGCTGCTTGGATGCTTCAATGTGAGATTTTTCTTGTGTATAGAGTTGTACACGTACGGTACGTCATCTCATCTCAGAAGGACTAGCGAATAGCAACTCTACACCACTGTGAGATTTGACGGGAGAAACACTTGTCTCTCTTATTGCCACGCCGGTCGAACCTTTTCAAATCAAGTTTAATTTGGCGTATGTTTACCTAACAAAAGGGTTAACTTTGGGTTAGTTCAGTTACCTCAACTAGGAACTTGTGCGATAAGCTTAGGGTAAGTATTTTATTGAGCTGGAGGTGTTGTTTAGTTTAAGCATATGACATTTAAAATGACAGCTCACTCACCTTTGATTGATTGAAGATTCCAGGTAGGTATAATAATAATGATAGTGATGGTATGGTGTATTTAAGTTTGTTTGTTTTTTGTATATTCCAGATTTTCATATTGCTTGTGGAGGAATTATTAAAGTTTAAAAATGTCAAGTAATCACCAAAGAAGTTGGATCCAGTTAGGATTATCTCAATTGCTGCTAGTCGCCCTATGTTTAATTTTTACGGGATTTGTAAACACACAGTCTCCTCAAGCTAACAAAAATACGCTTGTTTTGGTTGACAATCTTGCTATTAAAGAGACCCACTCAACGTTCTTTAGGAGGCTTCAAGGTTAGTTTAATAGCTCCTACATACATGACATAGTAACTTATCTTAATGCTAATCAATTTTTACCAATACGCCACGTTAGATAGGAAATAAATGTGAATTGGTCATTTGTGTTTAGAAAATGGATACCAACTTTCATTCAAGATGTCTGATGACCAAGCCCTCAGCCTCAAAAAGTATGGTGTGTGGTTGTATCAGAACTTGATTGTGTTTGCACCTGGAACTGACGAGCTTGGAGGAGATTTGAGTCCTGAAGCCATTGCTGAGTTTGTTGATGCCGGTGGAAACATTTTGGCTGCTGGAAGCCCTTCTGCGGGAGATGCGATTAGGGACCTTGCTGCTGAATTTGGAGTTGAACTTGATGATGTTGGGTCCAGCGTTATTGACCACTTGAACTATGACGCTCGTAGTGACAAGGGACAGGTATTTAATAAACGCAATAATATTGTTTTACTAGATCGTCATAATTTTTAGTGCAACTAATTAATTCGTGTGATAATATTGTAGCACACTCTCATTGCTGTTGATCCAAAAAATCTTGTTGATGCACCTATAATTGTTGGAAAGGAAGTTCAAGCTCCATTGTTGTACGAAGGATCTAGCCTCTTAGTTGATCCCGAAAATCCTCTCGTGCTTGAAGTTTTGGTGGCTTCATCAACATCATACTCATATGATCCAACCAAACCTATATCTGAGGTTAGAATTCTGCTGTGATTAATTACATTGCTAACAAATAGGAAGGGAAAATATATTTAGCAATAAAAAATATTTGTTTTAGTACCCTCACACTGTTGGAAGAAATACTGTTCTGATCGCTGCCCTCCAAGCCAGGAATAATGCTCGCGTAGTCTTTTCCGGATCCTTGGACTTTTTCTCTGACAAATTTTTCTCAGCCTCAGTTCAGAAACAGGTATAATAGCAAACTTTGTTTACTTGCTGTAGCTAGTGGGCCAAATTTTAACGGTTCTGATCATTGCTTAGAATGGTTGAACTTATCTAAATGCAATATATTATTATTTATGATTATGTATGTTAGGGCGGTCAACTATTTGAAAAATCTGGAAATGAAGCATTGGTCCGAGCATTGAGCGACTGGGTGTTCAAGGAAAATGGCGTTTTGCGTTTAAGCAACATTACCCACAACAAACTTGGAGAGACTAGCCCCCCTGCGGAATACACAATCACGGAAGAAGTTGTCTACCGTGCTGTGTTTGAAGAGCTCAAGAATGGAGTCTGGACTGGTTATGTATCCGATGATATTCAATTAGAGTTTGTTCGTATTGATCCATTCGTTCGCACAACACTGAAACGAGTTCCAGGAAAGACTGGACTTTACGAAGCAAGATTCATAGTCCCTGATGTGTACGGAGTGTTCCAATTTAAAATCGATTACCACAGGAAAGGATATACTTTCGTCAACAGTGCAACTCAGGTAACAATCACAGCTGTTTCAACAATAGAAAAACTTATCAAAGATATTGATAACAGCTGCCAATAATATTAATGACTGATTTTATTTCCATAATGTAGGTTTCCGTCAGACCGCTTCAACACACCCAATACGAGCGATTCATTCCAGGAGCCTTTCCATATTATGCTAGTGCCTTTTCCATGATGGTTGGAGTTTGTCTCTTGTCATGCGTGTTTCTTCATATCAGAGAGAAAGACAAGAGCGAGTAATTGTGTCTAGCGTAGCTACTGATAACACCATCCTTACTTACTTGAAGGCATTTAATTTTTGAATGCCATGCTATTCTTATGTATTAAACTATTTAAATAAAGAATACTTGTTTACTTCGTATTAACGAGTGCCTTGTCATTGGAACATTATTAATCACAAAGGTGTAATCATAGCAGAAGAAATGTGGCAAGCGACAGCTTGTATTTACTAAGTATTTTATTTGACAACTCAAGTTACTTACTTCATCAAAATATAACATAGGACGTATCGTAAACACTAATATTATGGCAGTAATTATTACTTTATCACAAAGTACTTTAAAAAATGCAATAACATGATTGATTTGATATAAATGTGTTGAAACTGGAAAGCTGAAAGAAGGCAGCGAACAACAATTTCCTATCTAACAATATTATGCTGCCAATTATTTTAATGGTGACTGTGTGCCCTACTATTCTTAATAGCTGCACAGATAAAATTCTATTCTACTACTACAACAAAGTCAACAATTGCTACTACTTCATGTTACACTTATCTGTATACTACCTAGTAAGAATAATAATTATGAGTCATAATTTATGAAGATATGACAATATTAGGAAGTATATAATATAATGTATATTTATAGAAAATGCAAAAAATATTTCCTAAACTAAATGCCTGATTCAAATATATAAGATACACTTTGCACTGGTATATTCTTCATACATATCCTACCAATTTTTAAATGGTCGCTCTTCAGTCCTCCTTCGTACCTAAGAATTAGTCATTCAACACGCTGCTAACACTACTGATACTATCACTAATTTCACCTGGTTCCTTTTCAATCTCACAACTGGCTCTATACTTTCTGACTGGCTGTGCACCACAAACTATTGGAGTTTTGTCAGATTCTTTTACGTCTAAACTCTCGTTAGTACTGATAGAACACAAAGACTTTGCATCATCATTTGTCGTCCAAAAACTGAAAGAAAATGTTCGTAAAGATATAACAGATTAAAACCAATTTCACAGTAACGACTTTCAACATAATTGGTTTAAAAAGCTTACGTTTCAGAGACTGAAGTAACTTTGCTAACTTTCTTGGAACTACAAACAGCCTCCTCATCATCTTTCTTGTTGCTTGTTGCAATCCTTGACGCTTTTCTTTCTTTCGACTTTCGAACAAAATTTTCCTCCTCTTTATTGTTGTCTTTCTGAACTACGGTGCTATTGCTATGCTTCTTACGCCGGGCCCTGCTCGACGCCTCAGATACAGTATCCCTAAATCATTAGAAACAACGATAACGATTAGACCAACTATTTATTGTGCAAATGTTTCTGCTTAATAACACGTGAGTGAAACATACCAATTAGCACTCCGTTTTTTGGGCTTCTTTCCAGGACAAGTTGGAGCGAATTGGTTGTTTTCATCTCCTCTGCACACACTTTTGGCAGAACTGCTACCAACAATAGACAACGGAGGAGAGGCAATCGGAGATGTTACGTCAGCCATATTCCAATTGTAAGTACAGTTGTCTTTGTCTTGTAAATTGCTTTCTCTGAGCAAAGCTCTTCCTTGAATTAAGGATGGAGGTGTTGTCGGTAGAGGTAGCTCTTCTAAAACCTCAATGTCACTGCGAACCACCAAAATATTTCATGTTACTCAAACATACGACTCCTCTTTGAATGCATTTCAAATAGTATGAAAAACGTTTTTCAAAACTTCAAACCTATCATCATGACGTGGTGGAGCTTTCCGTAACAACTGAATTGACGAACCACTGGATATTTCTGATCTGGCAGGAGAGGGAGATGGAGTCCGACGCCTGGTTTCATACCTTTCATCCTTTCTCTTTCGCTTCCGTCGTTTCCGTTTTCGATGGTACCTTCGTCGACTATCCGCCTCTGAATCGCTGCTCGAGTCTCGAGATTCATGGTGTCGTTCTTTTTTTCTCTTCTTCTTCTTCTTTTTCTGAGGCTCCCGTTCCACTCGTCTGTCAAATTGACTTTCCTCCTCTGACAATATTTCCCCTGCCTCAGGAGCTTGCTGCCTTTTCTTTTCTTTCATGATCATGTTTAATATGCCAGGCGGAAGACGGGGTTGTGGTGCAGGAGGAGGCGACTCTTTCACAGTTTTTGACTGGTGGTTGTCGAAAATTGTGATTGAGTCATCAGAGTCAATTACGATTTCATTAGATGGATGTTCCTCATTTACCACACTGCTTGTAAGCTGATCCACAGATACTTGAGGACGTTTCTGAAGTTCAAGAGGAGTCTGCGTTTGCCTGAATTGTGTATTTCCTAGCATGGACGTGACAACGGAGGATGCTGCATCTAAGGTGCTTATATTATTCTGCGAACAACTGCTAACTGATTGCGTATTTAGCCCACCCTAAAAATTCCAACAAAAAATCAAATGAGAAACTTTAAACATTACATAATAAATACACAAGAGGACCAGTATTGTACTGTTTTTAAACCAAACACATTCGTTTATTCATTCTTCTTGACACGTTAAAACAATTTTAACTTTGTAGAGTATATAAATTACTTTTCCCAGTATTTCAGGCAATACGTGCTTGTTTTTTAAAAAAAAGTTTTTATAATATTTTACATATCACTAGAATCCTGAATCAAACCATGACAGAAAATCTGTAATTGCTTTGATTGAATCTTATATCCTTTCAGAAACCTAACAAACATTCTTTTCTTCTTAAAGCCTTTCTATATCAATTTTAAATATAAAACACTTCCAACTTCCAAAACTTTACTAGACCTGGTCATAGTATGGAGGATAGGACGAGTTAATTCCACCATATCCCCGTCCACGGAACGGAGATTGTGCACCGCTGTTTTCGGATGATGGCATATTATTACTTCCACTGCCTCTACCTCTTCCCATCCCTGGCATTGACATCCCTCGTCCATGTCTGGGGGGTTCGTCTTCCTCTGAAGATCTGTGATGAATCATCATATCATCTTATTTTAGAATACAAAGTTATATTTAAACATGTATATATTAGCCATTGCACTTTATATTTAAAACTCATACGGCCTATAGGCAGTTGGAAGAGATGGGAAGCCTGATCCAGCTCTTGAATTTGCTATATTGTAAGTCCTGCTGAACATGCTTCCATCAACGGCGTCCCATTGGCCATCGAGTTGTCCTGGCTCTGGCCGACCAGCTGGCCGTTGTTGGTTGGAAGACGGTGGTACATTGAAAGTTCTGGTATCGGATGGCCCACTTGCTGGATTTCCTGGTGAAGCTCTGGTTGGCTGAGATGTTGGTTCGGTAGGAGTCAAAGGTGGAACCATTTTCTTTACAAAATACCGCAAGTTACTATCTGATATATCTGCATGGCCATTCGTCAATAGAAAAACAGTAAGTAAGCGTGCTATTTCTTCCTCCATAGTCCTATGAGTTGCTGCCGGAGTAACCTTCTCCGTACGAACACTGGAGACACGAGCGTCTTCCGCAGACTTGTCAATCACAGACTCATTATTTTTAACTTCCGGTTCTACGTTGCTATTGGCGGAGTTAGATTCTGCGGCAGATGCCAGTTTGTTTTTGTACATTTGGCACTGAGGTGACTCCATCATAGAATCAAGTGCATATACAATATGATTCAAACTCCTCAAAACATCTCGATGCAGGACATTTGCACGAATCTATGAATGGTACACCAAAATGCTAAATAATCTACTGTATTTACAATATGCCAACTTTCCGTTTCGTCATCAAACGGAAATATTAAAATGAAGTAATCTGTGCATAATAAATATTATATACTATATGGGCAGTGAAATTATATATGTTCTTAGTGCACGCTAATAGTGTGCCAAAGTTACATATTATGTAATGTTAACTGGAAAAAGAAACTAACCATCTTCATAAAACGTTCACGAAGTGTAAAGAGCAAAGCAACAAATTCTTCCTCATCCAACAGTTTTTTAGCTGCATTACGCTTCTTCAACTCCATTTCTTCCGCCTAAGAATTTCAATAAATCATGTTACAATTAAACGGACTTACAAAACAAGTTGAAATCTTTTCTTTTTTATAAACTTAAAGAAATACTCACCCGTGTAAAATATTCTTGAACTTTAATAGCATAATAACTCAGATGATCCTCGACAGAACACATCAGACGCAACACTTGTGGGATGTCATAACCATCAAACTCATAACTTGCAATGCTACCGGAATCCGCATTTGACTTTGCATCAATATTATTATTAACTGCTTTCGGTAAAGAGGTTTGTTGAGCTGTGACCCTATCACCGCTAGTCGCAGAGAGGTTCGAACTGCCACCGCCTGTTCTTAGTTTTTCCCAGGTGGACATGATGTCACCCGCAGTGACTGGAACAGCCGGCTTAGTTGGAGCGTTTGTCGAAGTCTTAATCCCTACATAAATCAAATTAAGCAATAAATTAATAGTCCTATATGTTTCATAACTTTCTTCTAATTTAATTTTGGACTGGATTGATGAATGCTTACCCGAGTGGTTATTGTCGTCCCCTCCATCCGAAATCGACATTGGCCTAGAAGTATGGTCGTCGCTGGTAGTACTTCTGGAAGAAACGCTACCACTTGCAAATGCCAAAATACTTGCTTTAGGAGAGGGAACTGGCAAAGGGGCTGCTGCCTGAGGAGGAGGTACCATTTGAGGAACCATTGTATTATGAGGCGCTGGTACAGGTAGCGGAGGTAATCCTACATGAGGCAGAGGAGGTATCATGGCAAGGGAAGGTGCCACTACCAAGTGAGGAGTAAGAACGGGAGCTGGAGGTACAGGTACAACCTCTGGTTTGCAACGTAATCGTTTTAGAGTATCAAAGTCCATCCCGTACTTCTTTTTGATTTCCTTTCTGCATTGAAATTGAAGGTAAAAATTCACATTCCATCAGTAAAACATATAGGTAATAATGGGTATCTAAAAAAATGCAATTTTTATTTTAAACTCAATAATGAACTTACATCTTGGTTTCAAATTCTTTTGCCAACAGTTCTTTTAGTCTTTTATTCCAAAAATCTTTCCATTCTGGCACGTAGTCGTACTTTTCCGCATCCAAGCCCTGTTCCTCAACTTCTTGAAACCGTTGTTCCCAAAAATGGGTCCACTCTTCACCATAGTTCTCATGTTTTTCTGGAACTTCAATCAGCAGCTTTTGTCTATCGCCAAAACTTTCCTTAAACCTGAAAACAGAGAAGCAAAAGTTAAAAGTATTCATTGCTAACAGTAAATATTACTTGCAATAATTAATATAAACTATTTTTAACAGCATGTATTATAGCAAAAACATACATTGCTTCATCAACTTCCATGAGCTTCCAACGATTTTCCATATCATCCGACCATTTCCCTTCCGTCATTAAAGCCAACTTTTCATGAAACTCCCGATTATCACGTTTTGTAATGGACGAAGGAGTTGGAGATTTGCTACGACTACGCCTGTGACGTTTACGAACATGACCATTCGAAGGGGAGCGGGATCTTCTGTTAGTTCTGGCTAGAAATCTTTCAACTCTTTCTGCAGAAGTGGATCTTCTACGTTCACGGTTTTCGCGAACATGTGTGGGTTCTCTTGGAACCCTTTCAACCCTGGTGATTGGACTCCTTGACTTTCTACGCCTCCGTGGTGATCTAGATTTCTTTCTTGGCGATTTTGACCTTTTATGACGAGGTGAACGACTTCTGTCACGTTTGTGACGAGGAGAACGTGATCTATGGTCTCGAGAATCTGATTGCTTTTTCTCTGGCATGGCACTTGCGGGAATTTTGATTGGAAGACCTAATTATTGCATTAAATTACTTAAAATCACTTTTAATCTCGAATATTTAGATTTTTAAAATTGTATTTTTAACACAGTCGTACCTGTTGACGTGACTCCAACCTCACCTCCCTCATCTGAGTCACGACTCTTTTCAGATGATCGTCTCTCTTTCGAACGCTTTCTCTTTTCTGATTTCTTGTCCCGATGCACTCTCTCATCCTCCTTTCTTTTCCTCTTGGAATCTTCCTTTCCCTCATCTTTCTTGCCACTTTCATTTTTGTCCTTCTTACTGGACACAGAATCCTCATTTCGATTACTCTTTTCTGCTGTTTTTTCTTTCTCAGAATTCCCAGACTCTTTGCCTTTTGCAGTTTTATCGTTCTCAGGCGTCTTGGGCTCAACACCAGCTGTTTCGTCTAACCCTATTATTATTACACGTTAAGACACAACTAGTTGAGTTGCCGTTTGTTTAAGTCATTAGTATAGTATGGAAATGTACTTTAAGGCTCACTTGACATTTTTGATGTATGTGCTGGACTTGTCACGTGGGCAGCTAACGCAACTTTTCCTATCACAAGCTGGTTGCATAGATTGCACCGCGCCTAAAATCAGTTAACTTTTCGTATTTAGTTTTCAAGTATATATCATATATTTCCAGTGCAGAACCCACTGCGCTAATCGTCCTTTGTCCTTATCCTTGTCCCAAACGAAATTTTTAGTTCTAAGTTGAAATATATTTGCAAATGTATCACCTGGTCCCGTACGGTACTTTGCGTAGAGTGTTTGCGCCCCCTAAAACCACATACAACACAAAGGTCTGGTGTGTACTATAACGTATCATATCTCAATCAACAATATCAACATAAAGGGTTAATAATATAAGCAGCAATCCCTTGATTTAAGGTCAACCTCAATATTTCATTACGAGTAATAGTAATTATGATGCAGTCACAACCAAGTCTGGCATTACCCTGAAGCTCATAAACTGATGAATTAAACTTACGCAATGTTCATTAACGGATGTCCATGAGGTAGTTCTGTCGACAGTTGCAAAATCCTCATCATCAGATCCTTCACTAAAGTCCAAATTCCCCATAAAACTACGCTCACTGGAATCATTACTATCGTTCGAATCAGAAGCGTATGCATCACCAGTTTCCAACTCATTCGAATCATGCTTATTGAACCACCATCCTATTTTCCTCATAGTTAACTTTGCCAAATCTTGAATTTTATCCGTATCTGGCAGGTCAACTGTTCTACCCAGTTCACGGTTGATATTGATGTATTCAACCACTTTATCAACTAGAACATTTGAGACTAGCTTGTCCAGAGGAACAGTTGGATCATAATTTAAGCCTTCTTCATCATTCTCGTCCATCTCATCCGTGAGTTTTTCATTAGTTACTTGTTCTGAACTTGTTTTTCCTTTACTTTCTACATCCTTTGTAGTTTTGACAGTATTCTCGTTATCGTTGTTGTTGCAATCGTCGAAATCATCACCAGCAGGTTCATCATAAAAAACTGGCTCAGGCACAGGCTCAGCATCTGCTATGGGTTCATCAGGAAGGTCAGGCAGGTTTCGCTTTATTTCATCCTCCAAAGGTACTAGAATTGGTGCTCTCCCATCGTCCCTATTATGTTTGTTATATCCCATGGCACCAATACCAACTCCCCTATCCCTCTTACTGTATGTTGGACCGACATATAAGGCGTTGTTGTACTCTTTGTAGCTTTCCTTCTCTTTGTCCTTGCCCTTCCTGAATTTTTCAAACTGTAAATTCTCTCGAGGAGCGTCAGTGACTGCTAGCGGTGTAGAAACATTTCTGGGCTCTGGTTTTGAGTACCCTGTCGTCCGTTTAGGTATGCTGTGATAACGAATAAAATGTACAGTATATTATTATTTACTTGTAGATACAACAATATTTAATTTGCATACAGCAGTTTAGATAACGAAACGTCTGCCAGCTTACCGAAAAGATCCCGTCAAGGTTTTTTCCTTGAATATTTCTTCTAACGCATCGTTTTCCTTGGACTTTTCCTTCTCTTTTTTCTTTTCACTCAACTTCCGCTGTCGCTCATTTTGAAACTCATCAAACTTTTTTGAACGGGAATCAACTGCATCCTTTTTTCTTTCAAATGATACCTTTTTACCACTACCCCTACAATTTTCTTCGTCACTACTTTTCTTTCTATCCCATTTAGAGTCCGAATCGTCGTGGTCTTTTCTTATGTTATCACCATCATCACTACTAGATTCAATAAACTTTTTCTTCTTACTAATTGAAACGATCCTTTCAGGTGATGGTGATTTCTGAAACTCCTGTGCTTTATTATCAGGAGACGATTCTTGATTCCCAACAACAACAGCCTTATCTACTGCTTCAGTATCCGGAATAGTTATTTCTTCATCCGGCATATGAGGTTCTTCAGGTTCATGACACATTTCATAATCATCATCATCACCTTCATATACTTCAGTTGCGGGCTTATCTAGCGCTTCTATCTCAGTTGTATTCACTTTATCTTCCTCAGCTTTCTTTCCTTCATCATTTGAGTCAGCGGGTGTCGTGTTGCAATTCGCTTTTTCAACATTTCCTGGCACATGGATTTCATTATTTTCACTAGTGTGTTTTTCCGAGTCATCTCGAGACTGAGGAGGCAATTCAGATGACTCCAATTCTGAGATTTCCTGTGACACATGATGATCTGTACTGATTACTTTATCCAGTTCCAAAGGTCCTTCTTTTTCATTCATGGTTTCTTTTGGAAGAGTCGGAAGACTGGAATTTGGTTCAAGCACCATTTTATTCGAATCGTCCTTAGATTGTATCTTGATTGTAGTATCTTGAACACTCTCATTCTCTTTCAAAATGTCTTTAACAGGTGATGATTGTCTTAAACTATTTTGGCAGCATGGTTGAGATTCTTCAGTAGTAATTTCGGTAGTAGTGAAAGTTGGTATTTCGGATTCTGGAGTAGTAGCTCGATCCACCGATTTTCTGTAACCTTCTGCTCTTTCAAGGGGGAATGATTCATTTTTTGCTGTTTCGTTTAGCTTCAGAATGTTATTCATCGTTTTTTTGTAGCCCTTTTTTCTGCATTCAACTTCATCATCCGATTGTTTCGGTGACTTGCTTTTCAATTCATCAGTCTTATTCATTGACTTTGTTTTAGATTTATCAGTTATTGCTAGAGTGAAGGGAGTTCCATCTTCTGGTGGTCGGGTATGGGAAGAGTTCAAAGGAGTCTTATCATCTGAATTCTTGAAAGTCAACGAAGAAGTTTTCTTTTTGAAAAAATCAACCGGCTCACACTCTTTGTTACAGACAGTTGCAGCTCCTGCGGCATTGTCCACTTTCTGGTGAGCTTTTGGGTAGTAAACCATAGTTAGTTCTTTTGCTTGGAATAGTGTACGCTCGCACGCCAATATTTTCTCCTCCAATTCAGGTGTAAGAACTGTTGTACACGCATGTATATCATTCGAAAACAGTTTTGCCATCTCCACTAAGTTATGTAACCCGACAGTACATTTCCTGATGTTATGGAACTTTTCTTGACTTGACGAAGGTAGCTCCAGCAATTTCTTGTGTAGTTTTTCTAATTCGGCTGCATACTTTGTACCTTTTCCGAACATTGGCTTATGTTCATTATCCTGTTTATTACCAATAGTTGCAGTGGTAGTAGATGTGCTGGGCTTGTTCGTCTTCTTTGATGGTTTTTCTGGCTTGCTTGGTGATTTATTTTTGTTTCCGCTGTTATTTGGTTTGAAGCAAATCTTGAGCTTATCTCGAATTTTCAAGTCCTTTACGACTAACTTCTTGGTTGGTGTTGGCTCCTGTTCCTCCTGATGGCTACTGTCCGAAGTGGATCCGTCGTGACACTCTGCGTTGCTAATATATTTTTTGGGAGGTTTTCGCTTGTACCGCTTCTTGGAAGAGGTCCCTGAAGGTAGACCACGATCATATTTTTTATGCTGGCTTCCGCTAGGTCCTGGAACCTCCTCAGCATTGTTATTTGGAATTTCGATTGCTTGCTTGTTTTGCTTGTCTTCTTTTTCATTTTCAACCGAAGGTCGCCGAGAAACGGTGGAGCTGCCTCCATTTCTGGTCATTGACAGTGCGTCCTGCAGTAATTCATCAAATTGTGCTGATTCTCTGAATTCTTCAAGCATCGACACATCGATTTCTCCACCCATAATCTCCTGAAGGAAATTTGTCATAGTCTCCTCATCATTTAACGCTAGATCTAGATCCTCCATGTCCTCCATTCTTCTGATGTTAGTAGAAGCGTAGTAAAACTGCTCGAATCTTCACATCTGTAAATACTAAAGCAGTTTGATTAGGTTCCTCATTAACCGTTTTAGTTATTTTAGCACAAACTACATGCTACTTACTAAGAACCACATCATACTTCAATCTGTGATAATTTTACACACAATAATTGTTGGCTAGTTATTCGGAGTTGAAATAGTAGACCCAAGTTTTGTGTTCAATGAAGAACACCTAATTTGAGTTTAAACAGGGTGGTGCACTGCCATTTACATCAGTACACTGGTCTAAAAGCTGTGATGGTAATTGGTTTAGCATACAAAACAACAATATATTATTGCAACGATGTACCAATGCAAATACTGCAATGAGCTTCAAGACATTTATTCATTTGGTGTGACTGCATACATAAAATACCTTTCATTGATGAAAATATACATAGTTTATAATCTTAATCTGGACATGAAAGCGTTCGCATTATAATTTCTTTTAAAAATCAGTACTTGTTCAAACCACTCTTTCGGCGGATCCCAAATCAAAAGCCAAGTGGGCAGTTTTCTTCTCTTCGGTCTCGAAACTGGTTACACAAATATGTCACAATTCTAACGCTGCCAAAAGTTGCATGAATTTTAACCTATCGTCCTGGTTGGTAGATTGACAGAAACTCCACAGACGGCCTTGTATGATGATTCTTTCACTTCCTTCGATGACAGTTTGACAGTAATGACAGTGATGGCTGATTCCCACTCCAAGTAGTACATGAAAGCTGATCAGAATTGAATTTCTCATAAAATCTTCTCAAGTTAATCCACAGATTTCCGTTTTCTCTTCTTCCTTTCCCTGATTTTGAAATTCTCGGTTTGCTACAAGTTTGAAATCTGCGAATATTCATTTAGCAAGACATTTGGTTAATATGCAAAGGATAATAATACATGCGACTAGTCTATACATCCAAACTGCAACTTACAATTTAAAAAACTTACAACGAATAGCTAATGAAATTACTTCAAATTGTAAATTACGTACATACCTTACTCAAATCTCAATTTCTACTAAACTTCCTCATCTTGTACTACTATATTTATTTGGCATGGCCTATTTTAAATTCAATTTTGAAACTATTACAATGTGAGTTAATTACATGTTTTAAATGAAAATAGTGATAATATGTAATTTCACGTTATTAAAGTAGTTGAAAGTATTAAGTTAGTTAGTTGATCATATTTTTAAGAAAACACTTTTTAATACGTGAAATCTCGAGGGAGCAGCAGCAGCTCCGTTTCTGTATGAAGCTGTTAACTTAAAAGTAATGCAGATGCAGATATGTGGATGTAGAAAGAATGCATTTGAGAAAGGGCATTATATACTTTTATTGTCACATTCGATGTATGCCAATGTCAATGCATTCTAAAGAATTTACAATTCGATTTCATGAGAACAATGAACAATCATAATTTATATTATGACAAACCCTTTAAGAGATGACGTTGTAATGTGATGCATGTTAACCCGAATAACTAGCTCTTTATGATAATCAATGAAAACAACACTAGCAAGACCGTAGTACCAGTGCAAGTACTAACGATTTTCCAGTACCAGAGAAATCAGAAAGTTATTCAGTCAATCCATGTTCACCAATCATTCAAGTGTAAGCAACAAGAAAAGTCCTTTCTTGAAGCTTTTAATAGCCATATTAGCTCTGCAACGATTGACAGTTTTCAGCAACATCCACGCATGCCTCCCATAATTATAATAATTATTTACTATTTACAGAAATGAGTTTGAATCCCAAATTTAAGGCTTAAGTTTTAAGCGTTTTCAGTTGCTTTTGCCACTTGCCAGCGATCAAATACCGATTCATTCATCAAATCCCAACAACAAAACATAACCCTATAAATTCAATCTTAAGCACATGCAAATTGCAATGTATAATCATGCATACAAATAAATATAATACAGACATGCTATTGACAATAATTTCCAATGAAATAATTTGTCACTTTTCGATCGAAAATGGAATGAGTGAACATGGATAAATTGAATTCTTTCTACACTCTAAATAATAGTCCTAAAGTAAATGCAAGATAAGCTTTGAAAATGCATCGCTTGGCTTGAACTAATCGTAAGTACATCATAAGATACTTGAATGTCAGCCGATTCCCTAATGTTTTCAATGTCATATTCTTACGATTTAAGTGATTAACATTATTAATCATTAACACCCGCATCCCCGTTAAACTACGGATTAAATCAATAAATTATTACATACCTCTTTCCTCCCTCCTGCTAGGCTATCAAATCCACATCCTTCCAAAGGATTGAAAGCACCCGTTGATTTCTGCCACCCGTGCTAAAATGTGCATGTGAATCTTATCGTTTTACGACCTCAGGTTATACTTCTTCAATCACTGTCGAACACGGTTGTTGTCTTTTGACTTTTTGTCATCAATTTTTAAACTGGAATAGAAAAACCAAAAGATGTTTCAACCAGAGACACAAAACTGTCAAAATAATGCATAAACATTCGCTAAATCCAACCCAATCAACTTTTTAAACTCAGCTGACAACAATTAGCCCAGTTTGTAGTTTTTTCGTAAAAACACGCTCGTGAAAGCACGCGCAAATATTGAGCGAAAAAAAACTAACCTGATTGAGCTTGTTTTTACCAAGATGTTTTCACCAATGCAAACTCACAATTTTATTAACTAAATGTCGCAGTCACTAACTAACTATTCGTTGTTTAGAAAATATTTTTTGTTTCCTTTTGCTCTTTTTCCAAGTTTTGTATTTGGTGCTTAGTGCTGAGGCAGTAGAATTTGTACCTCCTTTCTGATCCATTCATTTGTTGTGCTTTTGCTCGTATTCACGACGCGGTGTATCTTGTGGCTCACAGGGGTTCGCTTTATGGATATTTTGTCAGGGACTGCCGAATGGGATAAATAAAGACAAAGTAAAGGCGTATGCATCAGAAGAGGACAAAAAACATGCATGAACCGAAAACTTTTATCGCTGGAGTAGATTGAATTACAATGTTCGTTTTCAGTTCAGATGGCAAAGTAGCACTGAAAACTGACAGGAAATGAACTGTGAACGAACGAGGAAATGTCAAAGGTAACAATAGTAGTCCAGTTATAAATCTTTCAGTTGATTTGATATTTCCCGATGAGGTTTTAAATTTGAAAGTGAAAGCAACTCTTGTTTAGGGTGGTCGTATGATCGTATGATAAACTATAGATTTTTGTGGATACATCTCTTTTCTTTCAGTCTGAGAAAGTGGGTCATGCAATAGTATTTCTAATCATGACCATAGGTATATGCTCATTATAAAAACCGGAAGCCATAATGACTGTATTCCAAGACAATGTAAAGTACATGCTAATGTTGAATGTCCTCTTTTGGTTGTTGCGAGAGCTTTGTACAATGTACATGCATATTGTTACGTAATGCAAGCCAATCTTTGATCGTCCAAGTTGAGATGATAATTCATTATTTGATGGTGTGCTAAGAAGAATATACACAGCTTCACTTTTAAGAAGTGATCATGTTCTTGGCAGAAGCAAAACCACTCAACACCACAACCACCACAGAGGGCAACATATTCCTAGAGCCCCAGCTGGAGAAGAGTTAAGAAAAGGGAATGAATGCATAATACATAATATTTGCAACTGAGGAATACTTTGTACTGTTTGCAAACTTCTTGCCAACTATAGTATGCATTTTGGATGTATGAATCCAGTTTAGCAACACAAGACAAACAGCTCAGAACTTATCGTAATCATAATCCTTCTTTTCTTGGCTAATTTCATATTCCATCTGTTTCTGTTCATTAGTCCGTCCTTGTAGTGTGCCTTGCCGTGATAAATATGTGACGTGATGATTATTATGGTGAAGCACATTTTCTTTTCCATTTCCATCCGTATACGCTAGGCTAGCATCGACAAAGACAAATATCTCATTGTTTTTTCTCTCGCTATTTCATAATGGCATGGGTATGGAAAGAAGTGGAAAACATGTTTAATTGTACAGACGTAAGCATTCCATTATGTATGTATGTATATGCTTAGATTTACGTATTGATCATATACTACATCTCATTCTCCGTTCCGTCCGTCTTTTTCTTTCCATTCCCAAACCAAATCCAAAGGCTCATGGAATATGGATATTATATGGCTAAACCCATACAAACTATGTTCTTGGAGTGGATCCGTCCGTACTTCTTGCAACATCAACTCGCATCATCATCCTTCGTTTTTCTCTTATTTTCTTCTCATAGCGTGATATGATACGAGGTTGTGTATTAGGATACTTTTAAGAAAGATATATATTCCTTCCTTATACACATCTTATTATGTGCCCTTTCCTTACCTTGCATGCATTTGCATCTCTCACATCACAACAGCCCATATTGTTAGCATGCACACTTATTCTTTCCATCTCCTTCCAACACGGAATACTGAGGTAAAATGCAATGTTGGGCAAAGCACGCTTACCATTTTTGAGGGATAACAACCAGAGCATATGGCTGGATATATTAGGGAATCGCGACAGCATATCAACAGCACCAAGTTTTCCTTCAAAAAGCTCAATTCTTCTCGTTCACACACTCATGGGAGCTTGTACACATTATTATGAGCAAGTCAAGCATGCCTTCATATATTACTCATCGCATATGGCTATGTGTGATGCGATGTACGAGCAGCAGAGTAAATACCTACATTATTTGCTACAATTCTATATATGCATATGGTTGTGTACCAGACTAGTACGAAGAATTTACATTGAAAGATGGAACATGATTGGAATCATGATGATGATGATGATACTGGTGATCATGACGAGTATGAGATGAAGTGAGTTCATATGCATATGAACATGAACAAGGCATTATATATTATAATATCATCATATCATATCCAATCTAATTCCTTGTCCATGACGAGTAGTAAAAACAACGATGTACATGTGTTGCATCTAAACTTTTTATCCCTAGGACATTGGCTACACATTTTATTCTGCGATTCTACCCAAACTTCTTTCTCACAGAACAAAAACAGAGAAGAGTAGCAACAGAGCCACTAGGAGCAGAGTCGTTCGGTGTAGGATTTTGAGACGCACAAAGAAAGTAACATGGAATGGAGTTAGCTAGCAATAGCGTGTATAATATTATGGCATGGCATGGATATGAACTGAATGCATTCATTTCATGAAGCATGGATATGGATAATACGGAATGGAGGGTCCGTGTAGTTTTTGCTGAAGGAAAACTAAACAAACTCTCCATCCATATATTCCATCTCATTGTGCATATGTATGTTGTATAATATATATAGATGCTCCTATATTCTCGGTCGGTGCTACATGCTCTTCCACTGACTTTATGCGCTTTTTCCTTGCTGTATAAATAACAATATTGGAATAATATATGGAGAATTTGTAGAGGCTATATATGATAATATAAAGTATGAACCTAGTAGAGCGATGGGTATATTATAG
Source organism: Orchesella cincta (assembly GCA_001718145.1). Classification (NCBI taxonomy): domain Eukaryota; kingdom Metazoa; phylum Arthropoda; class Collembola; order Entomobryomorpha; family Orchesellidae; genus Orchesella; species Orchesella cincta. Next base: position 627,178 of record LJIJ01000008.1, read on the forward strand.
CTCTCCATTCCAATGGCGTAGTATTATACACACACACAAAGCAAGAGAGACGGCTGATGGAAAGGACGTTTGTAAGGAAATCGCATCTCCAATTCCTTCCAAGAGAGAAGAATCATCCTCATCACATAAATGAGAGAGATAGTTGATAGTTGGGGTACGTGTATAAGCCAGAGAAAAACTACTGGTGAATGATGATAAGCTGTTGGCTTTGGAGCTCTATATTATGCTAATTCAGTGCAGTGAGTGTGTAAAGGACTTGTAGGATTTTTTGTAGTGGCAACTTCACCAGCAGTACCAGTAGTGCCAGCACCTTGAAAACTTTTATCTGCTGTATTTCGTAATAATATTATTCATTTTTTCAGTTTACTGCACTCGTAAATTGTATAATGTGCTAGCTACGGGGATGTGATATCTACAGCAGCAACAGAATTATCGTAGGACTCATCATCACATCACATCACAAGGAACGCCGAGTCAAGCCATAGTGGAGCATCCTCTTCATCAATAGTTCTCGCGACTTGTCTTGTTGTCTCCCAAAAATCATGTTAATTCTACTGTGCATTTTTGATTAGTTGAGAAGAGGCAGATCGTTACATTCAACAGAAAAAGAACAGCAAACATTAAGCATCGTTAAGAGAGCAGAGAGCTGGAAAGTAAGATAGTCTCTGTACGACAAGATACAAACGACCAAGACCAAGGTTATCATCACTACATCATCATCATCATCGCGAGTATTTTTTTGGTTGTGCACCTCATCTCATGAACACTTTAATCTTGAATCGATCAGTTCAGTCTGACGCAAAAAGGAAAATTTAGCTTAAATATTATACATTTAGAGCAACAAGGAGCTTCAATAACCTGAGAACATTTTATGAACGCAGATTTTAAAGTGCAAAAATAACATTATATAGTGCAATTACAATTGTCTTCTGTGCAACATTACGTAACTCAAAGTATTAATTAGCCTATACAACTTTTCTACTTATTTATGACTGAATTGGAAGAAGGAAGATGTCGAGCGTGTCAAAACTGAAAATGCACATTTATCACCTTAAGGTTAAAGGAACTAGAGGGTTATGAAATTGAATCATAGCGTGAAACGTGACTGATTGTGGAGAAAGAACGAGTGCATCACATTGAACATCACTATTATATAACAACATCACATCAACAGCATCACAATTCTTGCGAATTTGACTGTCCGTCCGTGCCGTGGTTCAATTGCGAATAACAATATAAAATATATACTTATTCGGATCAGATTTTGATTCTCTTTGTCTATTACCGGAGGTCTAGTGTTGTGTTTTAACAGCATCAACCTGGCTTCCTCGTCACAGTTGGTACACTGGAGCCCATTCGCCGATTTAGGTAAGATTGCAAGTTTTTGAATTGTTTGTAAATTATGCCTGCAAAAGGAAATCAGCAACCATCCTGATTTCAACATTAAATCATCTAGATTGCCCGGTATTTGCTGGGATTTCTTTGTCAACAATGCTCTACATTCTTAATCCATCCTTAATATTAAAAACAAGTTCTTTTGTGCTTGTAGAGCACCTTTCATTTTCTAAATTTAAGTTTGTAGCAGGTCGCATTCACATTATTGTAAGTCATGTCACATTTAGCTACATAATCTGTATGTAAACTAGCTACTGATGCGTTTGCTCTGTGTATACAAAGAAAGGGTGATCAGGAAGTTCCTTGTAGTTTAAGAGGTCAGGGTTGAAGGAGTTTGGGTTTGAGGATGAACTACATTTATATGTAGATAAGTAATACAAATGTAGAAAACTATACCTTTTCCTGAAAGAATGGGTTTTCCAATAGAAACAACTGTAAATTTCTTATGCATACATATTTGTATGGGTGACACACTCCTTTCATTCAAGGTACAGGTCCCTTTTAAGGTAGGTACAAACAAAACAAAAACCGCTGCTGCTAAGAAAGTAGGTCGTGAATGGAAGGAGATACCCTTTGTTAAATTCCTGGACCTTATTTATATGCTCTGGGATCACTAATCTGACATATAAGTACATGCAATAAAATTGAAAAACAAGTCCACCACGAACCCTATGCACTGCTTGTACAGTTCATAATTCCGGTTGTTGAAATGAGCTAGAAACTAGTATGCTTCTTCCGGGCTGAAATGACATTGAATTAGTCGGTCACCCATGTCAGCTCCATCCATCCTTGACCAAAGTTAAAATATGTGTCAAGACATCAAAACCAGACTTGCATCTGCTTTTGTCTTCTGAACTTGATACGTAGAATTGCGGAAGAGAAAAATTTTCTGTCCTGGACAAATAATGATAACGCTATATGCAGATGAACTTGTCGACCCTTTGTGAGCGTCAGGCTGACGTAGTTTTATCATCAAAACATCATTTGACTGTTTTTGTTTGGGCAACCAACAACGTGTTTGTGAAGTTCAAGCGAACTGTCAACACTAAAGTGGATTGTGGGAAAGAAAAACATTTGATAAAGAGTTTTTAATCGGACGATGGCGATATCAGGGCAGGGCTGCTTATCATGAGAATCGGAGCAATAAATTTTGAGAGTTTAGCTCTTGTTCCAGCCATAAATGTAAATATACAAATTTTACGTTGTAAAGAGTAATTTGCAATGATAAGCCAGCCAGTTTATTGCTACCATATTATTATCATAAATCACATACTCTACTTCAAACATTAAATACTGTACGTTCACCTTTGCAGGTGGATTTGCTTTGTAATTGGAACAAAGTGTATTCACAGTCTCGCCTTTTACTTACATATTTACCACGCGAATTTGTAATATGGAGGTTGGGCCTATTATTCAGCTATGGATTTGATTTTAAACTAGAGTATTTTCTTTGTAACGTTTATGAATGACACTGCAGTAAAAACGTTTGTAGATGAGCAAAACAAGATCAAGTTCATTAATCATTACTTTTGAACGCAATTTTGCACGGTATCTGCAGCCAATGAACTAACCATGGGATGACTAATTAATGTTCAAGTGATGGCAAATTAGTTCAGTTCGTTTTTGTGTTATTGTTTCGACAACTCAATTACCACGTTTAAGCATGCCATTTCACTATTTGTCTTCGTCGTAAACGGGAAGTGATATTACTCATATATTTGCCAATTTGATCACAAGTCTTGACGTGGTCGAAGATAAAGATTGTTTAGTCATTTCAATGGGCTAACAAAGAACAGTTGGCAAATCTTGTACTAACGACATTTGAAAAGATGTAAGAGGTACATAAAGAATTATTTAAAATTGAGATATTTCTCTTTATTCAAAAATGGATATGTTTTGAAACACATAATATCTGATCCAGACATGACCTCGACGTAAAAAATATTGTGATGTATGTAAAATGTAAAAGACAAAAGGTCTATACCTATTTTGAACCAAGTTACTACGACTTGCTTTCATTTGTATTTTCTGCTAATCGATCATACAGCTTTAAATAGAGTGGAGGGGGATTATCTAAAGCCTATTTTCGCAACCAAGGTTTACATGTACGTCAACTTATTACTGGCAGAGCTACTAATAATGCATAAAATATTTATGAAGTAGGCTGTCCTATTTATAAACATTTCTCGTTTCTTATTGATCTTGATGTTATCTTAATCTGTGCTTGGAAAGTTGTCCCCTACTCGAGTGTGCATAGGTTGTTTCATTTGTATGCATTTCTGCTACTTCAAGGTTTGTGATTGCAGACGTCGGAGGATTTTGGCACAAAGTATTTAGCATAAATACGCTCTAAAAATTTGATAAGTTGACTTTGGATCAGTATCAATGACGAAGTGATGGGATGTAATACTTCTTTCTCCTTTTGCAAGACTGTTCTTCTGTTTATGACTTCGTCCGGCCGGTCGGTGGTGGCATTTGTATCTGCTCCCATTCGAAATTCAAATATGAATGGGGGAGACCATGAAGTGATAAAAAACCTTGCACCTTACCTTCAAAAGAAATGCTAGTGTAAATCGGAAGTTGCAGTTGTCCTTTTGCTGACGAATGTCTGCATGCACACTACCGCCTGCTTCCATACTATTTTTCTTTGTGACAAGGCAAGGCAACTGGCAAGTCCCATACGGTTTCACTGCAACGCTAATTTTTCTTATAACATTTCCAAATATTTGCAGATGAGATGCTATGTTACTTACAAGAAGACGGGCACTCGAAACAAAATGCTTTATAAGAATTAAAATATGCAAATAAGCCCAGCTTCTTACTTTCTTTAATAGCATTCGTGCTCCTTACATATTTATGTTTTGTGAATGGAATACTTAATCTATTTTTGATGCCCAATCTCCGTCCATCAACTTTGCTGAAAAGACTGAGTTCCATCACTTTTTAGAGTTGCATATTGGCTTGAAATGTGCAAAATCCAAGTTGTTGTTATTGATGCTGTTGGAGTTTGACGAGAATGAGATTGCTGGGAATTTAATGTTTGTATTTGCTTTTTAAGCAACATCTGATGACAAGGCTTTCCTTCATTCCATCAAAAACCACAAAGTTTGCTTTTAAACGGATGTTTCAACATGTCCTTGTTATGTGACGTCCATGTGGCATTTTTACTAGTTCCATCCCATCCATTCCGTATTCATATTCCACCCCCACTTACGTAAGACCAAACCATCCCGTAAGACTTTCCCTACCAACCAGGTTCAATGTGAGATGTGATGTGATGATGGGTCTTTAGTGAGTGAGATACGACAGGAGGAGATGTGCCGATGACATAAATAATTTGCTGTATTCATCTCATTCCTTGACGAGTTCACTACTAAAAGTTTTTCACGGAGGTAGTAGTGCTATCTCACTAATCCCTTTTCGGAACACTCGTCGCTTCTCATCTAGACTTGTAGATAGGGTTTCTGATCTGTTGCAATTTAATATATTTTCCAACTATGTCTAATATGCCTATTATATATTATGTCTCAAAAGCCAGCGTAAGTAATATAATGGGAAAGAGGTATACATGTTTGTGTGTACTTGGAAGGGAATGAAAAGCTTCTTTGTGAATGAGAAGTGATCTAAATTTTAGACCCAGAGAGGGTGGTTCTGTTCCCTCAGTGAGAGAAACCAGAGTGAGTAGCTTTCATGAAAACTTGGTATGCTTTTGCTACTTTGGGCTACCCTAAGACTACGTTGGATGGAACCTTATTCTATTTGCATTGAGTTGCACAAATATAAGTTGCTTTATAATTATCAAGTGATTTTCATTTCATCATTAAAATATTTTAACACTTGAAATTGACGATACTACTTTAAGACGTATTCTAATCTGAATCTGATCTACTGTGTATCAGGGTTAAAAAAAAGTATTATATGTTGACAACGTAAAGGACAAAAAAGTCACCTAAAGGTTATGTTTTGGTGAAAGAAACACGAACAACGAAGGATACATTTTTTCAAGTGTGAATTAAATGAACGTTTCGCATTTCTCAATAAAATCCTGTAGCCACTACAAAGTTGCATAAGAAGACGAGCATCCTTTTGTACTATTTAAACTGTTGGCCTACTCATATTCCACACATTGTGGCAGAGTATTTAATGTTTTGGAGTCATCCTCGTCTTGTTTCATGAGGCTTCGATCCGATCCCCACAGTTGTATGTTTTTGCACGATTTTTTCTGCTGATTGCTGTATAAGTATAATGGGCACACGTGGTTTGGTTTGGTTTAATGTTGGCTGTCTCATAGCGTGTCTTTTGGGAGATGCGATTTTTGCAGCACCTGAACCAACGAGTTTTTGCCTCCCATTCCATCCCACTGTGCACTATGAAAACATTCAGAATGAAGTCGTATACTTCATCTATCCACCTCATAATATAATGTAGCCAGCTGAGAATGCCAAAATGCTAAAAGTAGGAGTACATTCCAATCCGCATGAATATAGGCAACGCATACATAATATGAACTTCCTTCCTATTCAATCAACATTTGAAAAGAGTTGTGGACTACTAAAAGTAGTTGAAGAAAGTGTTCCGCTCAAACACACGTTTTCATCTCATCAGGTTTGTTGTTTATTTGCGGATTGAACTAAAGTAGTAGTAGGAAGGAACGGAATGAGACAATATTAACTTCCAACATCGCCAGCACCACCATCATCACAAAATATGCCATGCCAAGATTCTATTCAATGCAAACTTCTGTTTAACACACGGGAGATGTAAAGATAAGCTTTGAATTCAATACATTTCTCTACCATAACGAATCCAACCAAGTTTTTGAAACGTATCAGATCTTCGTCTCCATCTTCTCCTTGTATAAAATGAAGAGGGACAACTCGCAAACGCTTTTAAAGTGAGTGAGACTGATCCCAAAGTGAATATCATGTGTGGGAGCAAAGTGCTAACCAAGCTGAAAATTGATATTCTGAAAACTTTTATTGAAATATTTATTGATCAAAATCAAAAGGTCATTTCATTTCATCCCATTAAGTTTGCAAAATGGTCAAAGTTTATATTTCCAGCTAGAACCAACCAACCAACCGCCAAACGTGTGAATTGAGTTGAATGTGCCAAACAAAATTGGTTTCCGGTTATAAGGCATCACCTGCTCTTTTTGCCCATTTTTCGGAAATGAAATTAAAAGTACAATGAACCAAGTCAAAAATAATTGCGGATTCAATTGTGCCTCATTTCGTTATTGTAAATAAGTTATTACAAGCTTACATAATGGATTACATCAAATTTAACATGGGAGAAGAGTTTTATTTTGAGCTGAGGGGAAAAGCATTTTCTGTTGTGTTGTGTTGAATTATTGCACGAATATAGTGTAAGAGCTAGCTGAAAATTAAGTGAATGAAACGAACAAGGGGATTCGGACCCAATGCATGATGCATGTCATCTAAAATAGTGCAAACGGCAGCAGTATACAGTTGAAGTTGATATGCTGATGCATTCCTAAAACATTCGTAAATACATATACTATTTATAGGAGGAAAGTATACATCACTGAACATTGTACTTTTGTATTGTGTTGCAAGTTGTGGCCATATATTTATATCGCATGTTTGGTGAATGAGGGGCGTTCTTTCTCCACAAAAAGCAAAGACGAAGAGGAAATAAACTTTAGAAGAGCAAGGGCATTAAAACAGTTTTTTTTGAGTGCAGTCAATGTGACTGCTGCTGCTGTTTCTAACTATTAAATATTGCTGGAGAAGAAACAGCATTGGAAAGTTTATATACCGAAAGGAGAGGGAGTTAACGTTAACACATAAGGTTGTTTTCTTTTACGAACAAGTTGAACAAAGTTGCTCTTGTAGTAACATAACCATTTCCCAAAAAAGGAAGGGAAGGGAACTTGACAAAGCCAGACGAGTTTTCCTATATCATTCCATTTCGTCCTTGTCCAACAGCGTAAAAAGTACGAGAGTGAACTGAGTGAGTGAATCGGGAGAGAGAGAAAAAGAGAAAACTCTTCTCCACCCGATGATGATAAAGCTAGGCTTTTCCCATGTTCCTGCTGGATCAATACTGAACCAAGTTGTTGGAGAGGGGGTTTAACTTGTGCTTCTCCTTTCTTTGGTTGCATGCTTGCTGGAGAGAAGAGAAAAAACTGACTTTTTTTCAAGCTGGGGCTTTTTGAGCAGGAAAGGGAATGGAACGTGCATTATGATTATTATTGCACCCAGCCAGGAGAAGGGCGAGAAAAGAGAAGTGAGAGCAGAGCACCGGGTTGTAGTCAAGAATATTATGCATGTGTGTAGCAGCTCTAGCTTCCACCAATGAATTTTCGGGGATTCTACCGATAGCACAGCTCCAATCAAACATTCCAGGCGTTTGCTTCAAGAGAACGAGAGAGAAGAGAAAAGAAGGGAGAGATAGGGAGCAAATATGATACGGGTTTTGCTGGAGAAGTTTAAACCCGTTGTCGTTGTCTTCTCACATATTTCGCTGAACTATTCATCTCAAGCAGAGAACACAGGAGTAGGAGTGATGGTGGTGGTGGTGTAAGCTTCTTATATAGAGCCAAGTCAGAGAGACACATATAAGCGTAATAGTTGAACTGGAAGTGGGGTGGAAGTGGTAGTGCCTATATGCGGATTCATGCATGCCTGCTTAGAAATTGGCATGCTATATATACATAATATACGACATACAATAGACTGCTCTTCGAATTATACATGAAAGTACATTGGATTCCACGAATGTAACGAAACATGGAGGAACAGACCGTAGACATCGTGGTGGGTAGTCTTTAACGTATAAAAAGCTTATTAGAAAGAACCCTTTTCTCCAGGCTAAACTTTCTCGGGCTTTTCTACCCGTTGTTCATACCGTTGGATGGAATTGTAGACTTTTGTGTTGTCGTTGTCGGATTCCAGTCCGCCTATTCAGATGAAAGCTCATGGACTTATGCACATATATTTATATCGGTGTTGCTAGCAGCACAAGCCAAAAACGAAGTGTGTGTGTGCTGCTAAAAGATACAGAAAGCATTTTTCTTCTTTTCTCTCTCTCTCTTACTGCTTCCTCTTTTATCAACTGCCATTTAATATCCCAACCATCGTACATAACGAGTCAGTGTTCGTAGCCGTAGTCTCCCTTGTACCATAGACGGCGAAAGACCTTCTTCCTTTTCCTGGCTCCCGCAGTACTGATCACGCATAGTGATAAAACATTTTTTTTATGAAAATCCAACACATTAAATACGTACTGCCATATTTATACTTGCTTAGCACACTCAATGAGTCATCTTTCAAATTTTTCTGCAACAATACAACCTCACCTTGAAACTGGAGTTGAATGATAACATTGGTGGAAGTTTGTTTAGCGGTTCAGTGGTGTCAATATAACAGCACCAGCGGTGAAAAAGATTATAAATTGATTGCAAACTACCGGACACCGGAGGTGCCGTTAAGTGTTTCTGTTTGCACATATAAAATAACATTAAACGTGCAGATTGATAGTGAAGATAGGGAGATACGTTGAAAGTGTCTTCTCCGGACGTCCGTCGTAAGTTTGTTTATTACCGAACTAATGTAATTTGGGGTTGGGAACGCTCCCTCAATAACGAGTTCCATCCAAGCTTGGAGAATAAACAGTAGATTGTGTAACGTGCGTCTTTTGTATGACATAAGAAGATAACGAAGAAAAAATTTATATTATGCATGTTCATGGTGAACTTGAATATTCTAAAATGAATTATAAAGTCAGGCTGACTTTCTTTTAAGAAAATTTAATTTTTGTAGGCTGAACATTGTGGGTAGCGGATACATAATCATTTGTTGTCATTCTCTCAGCAAATAAGATAAAATCGAGTTTGGAACGAGAGGTAAATAAACTGGTGTATTTAAGACGCGTTGGATTATTGGAGTGTGTAAGCCATCACTACAGCACAAGCAAGCACAAAAGATATATGTAATGTTATCGCAATAAAAAAAACTTTTTGGTGCATGCATAGCAGAGTATGGGACCACACCGGGGAATATTGGGTGTCACAACTCCTCAGCCGTCATTATTATTATTATCGTGTTCAGAGATTTGGCAAACGATGATGATTATCAGTGCCACATGAGACGAGGAAAATGTTGCACATGTTGGATCGAATCTAATGTAAATTTGCACGGGTGTGTGTAGAGAGATCTCAAATCGGCCTAACATTAAAGTCGGTTGAGTGAGAACAGTTGAGTTGGTCACAATCAGCACTTTTAAGCTCGTCAGTTGTCGTTTCGTGACAGGAAGCCATAGTCGAAGAAAGCTACACAGAGATCGATTGGAGCGGAGACGAGTGTTTTTTTTTTCTTTTGCTCAAAACATATTTTTATATAAGAAAAGAAAACCGGAAAGGCTTCTGAGCTCTTTCATCGGTGCAAATGGTGACGGTAATTAGTAATGGACCCATCAGTGGCAATAGCTACCATCATCATCAACACCTTGCACCGCGCGCATTGTTGACCACTCCACCAGCCTTCTTGTCCCTCCATCAGCAGTTCCCCAATGCACCCTCATTTGCTAGCTCTGCAAGCACCTTGTGCTGTCTTATGTGCTCGTCACCCATCACCTTTCACGTTGGATTAGGCCAGCATCAGCATCCGTATAATAACCACAACCACCCGCCTCGACCCTTTCTGCCAAACAATTCGGTTCCGGTCCCTTTACTCGCTTGTATTCCTTGCGGTCGATGGTGTGACAACGTTGCTGGTCGACGTAACGACTGGCTCTCCGCCACCTCATCCCTTCTCTGGCCCAACCAACTATTTATCAGGTTTATTTTAGAAGAAATTTAATATTTTCAATTACCACAAATTATTATGCAAAGCGCATGAACGTATGAAATCACGAAATTGGTACACGTAACGTAATTTGGTACAAATCATTAAAAATCGTGCTAGATTCAATGCAAGTAGCCCTCACTCTGTGCTCGTTATTGTCTAGTAGTGCAAGTCGTTTAAAATTAAATTAGTTTTGAGCAATTTTCTTCGTAATTTTCCCTAAAATCCATCTATAAACTCACAAAGTCATAATGATTGACTCCTCAGTGTCGATGATGAGATGAGGTTCTACTAATCATCATCATAAATATAATATATACAATCATTCGAACCGCATATATGCTGTTCCAAGGTCCCTTCTTCACGTTATCTAGTAAATTGTCATGTTTCACAATCATTTTAGCAAGTTATAGCTTTTCGCTGGTAGCTCTAAAGCAATTAAAAGGGAAATCCGCTGAAAATATGGTCCTTGCGCACTCTTCTAACGTTGCACACATCCTTTTACTTTAATTTCATCCTGTTTTCCGTTATCCCCAAAAGAGCTGACGTGGCGTGGCTTTGGGTTTGATTGGGAAATATTATGATTCACATTTTGATTCCTATCAGAAGGGACATATTACGCATAATATATTATGGGGAATAGAATCGTTATTCGTTATTGTTGTAACAATGCATAATAATACTAATAATAATAAACTGATATGATATGGATATGACTTTTGTATGTGAATATCTATAAAAAAAGCTTGTGCTCGTGAGTAACAAACTATATTTTGTAAATTTGAACAATTGCCTATGACTGCCTAGCTGTAGGCATTGTTTTGTCGTGAACTTGAAAAATCTTGTTAAGATGCTCATTACCATCAAACCTTTCTGCTTTGTTGTAGTTCCACAGTAGTGTTTCGAGACTTGGGCATTTTTTAGGGAAAACAAACATTTTTGGTGCCCTTTGAGGTTCCTTATAGTGTCCACCTATTGTCAGATGTCTATCATATAATATGATAATTATTTTTTGTGTCAAGATCAATGATTATATCATTGATGGCCCCGAGCCCTTGGTGAAATGGCATCGTGTAGACTAATAGTACTGCTACAATACTGCATCCAAGATCCAACGATCCAAGTCCACTATTAAGTTCCATTCTGCTACTCTGATGTTATGAGCATGAGCATGTCATAAGAAATGTACAATGCGAATGTGATCAAACAAGAACGTTTGTGTTTTATAGGTATAAATTTGTTAGGTTTGATACAAACTACAACAACTTGCTACAACATGAGAAGTGGCCAGTATGCCAAACCTCTTAATAAAAAAAGCTATACACTATGCACATGTGCTAGACCAGAAGTATCCCCATGTTTCAAGTTGGTTGTTAGCAATGTTGTGAAGGGATGATTATTATTATGTAGTATTGTGTTTGTATCATAGATAAAAATGCTGCACATTTATTATTCAATCCCAAGTTGCAACCTTAACCCACTCCCCCAACGTTTTTATGGAAGCGTGGTGCTATGTTGGTGGACGCGGACAAGTTTATGCTCAAAGTATGCAAATGATTCGTTTGTCTACGTCAGTGCCACCAGTGTTTATGGAGTATATAGACGTCAGCGTCAATGAATAGGGTGACTTTTGAGGCTTATCGGGATTGAAGTCATTGTCAATGTCAGACCAGACCAAGCCAGCCAGGCCACAACACCCAACTATCCATGTCTCCATTCCATTGTGAAGGAAAAATATGAGTTTCCTACTTTTAGACCTTAGGTTATGTTGTGTTATGCTGCAATGTGATGCGATAGTAGTCTTTTCAAGGACTGATACTGATGCGCTGCAGGAAACGGTATCGTTTTGATAATTATCATGTCTATTGTTTCCTACTTGTGCGGTTATGGGTATCTCCTATTTTTAGAGATAAACTAAACTTGCAAGTGATTCATCATCAAATTGTGATAAGGTTTTAGCAGATTACGGAACAATTTTTTGTAATAATAATGAATTCCTATTTGTTTTTCTCGTAAACAAATAAGTAGCAGTAGCTTTATCTCTTTTCCCATGTCGTGCCGTACCACCTAGTTCTTGTTTTAACTTTAACACACAAAAAAGGTGACAAAATGTGATTTATGAATAGGAAAGCCATATCTCATTCGAATTTTGAAATGAGATGAATATTTATGCTTAAAAATACAATGCGCTGACTGATTGTAAGTTAATGTTTCCTATTCCATAATGATTTTAATTCCAAAGGTCACACCAAACAAAGCAGCTTTATGAAATAAGTGCTAAAAACTCCATTACTGTCACTTTGAATAGTAATGAATGGTATGATGAAAATGTGAGTGGAAGACAATAGACTTTTAGTGTTTTACACGCATTTTGCCTGCCTATAAGTATGTACGCAATGCAATAATGGTATTATTACTATGCATAACAGGAAATTTAGAAGGAGACTGTTTGTGAAGCATACGGAATCCGCTCCTCTATCTGGGTCTGGGTTTCGTTTTCTTTCAGTATGCGCAAAATCCTTTTTGCAATAGTTAATTTTTGAATGATAATGGGTCTCTTACACTAATGAGGTAACGAGCAAAATGACAGTGACCCACCTCCACGATATATGCCACCTTACTCCTGTGTTTTTGTGCTTGGCAAGCGATAAATGAAAGTGTTAGCAAGTATGAAGTACAAATAAACCATAGATCACACAAAAAGACACTAACAATACTTCATCGCATCGCAAAAGCCACACCTAATATGTAAAACATTGTATATTCTATTAAAAACGCACGTAAAAGTATAAGCACAACATGCCGATGTATGTGTATTATTATAATTATTGTTAAGTTAAAATGCAGAAAGGGTTGTCTGAGCCGATTCCATTATTATTGCGTGTAGAGCAATTTCCTTCGTGTCCTATTGTAAACTGTGAAGATTCGTCAAAGGTAAAGTACAGCGGTTGAAGAGTTGCATGCACAAAGTGACTACTAAATTGATCTGAGCGACATTACATGACAATAATATATAAAACATTGCAACTGCAAGTTTAAGTTGAAACTAGGCTACGCATAATTGCATCAGTGTCCTTAAAAAGCGTAGGGAACGCTCAAAATCATTATACCTACTCATGTTTTAGGTATATACCTGCTACAAAAGTTGTGTGAAAAAGCGAAAGTGCTATTGAAAAATTGAATTACGTGTGTGCTCTGCTCTTTGTTGAAGCAGCGTGAATAATGCGAACAAAAACGCATCGTAACAAAAATTATTTAGACACAGGATGTGCCATCATCGTCCTATGTAGTTCAGGCAAACGTTCCTGGCCTGGCGCATCATGAGTTGTGTATTTGTGTTGCAATTTGCAACTCTGTTGTTACCATCCTCAATTGAAATTGCAGCCCTGCTCGTCTCAAATAACCTTCCTTCTAACTCTCAATTCTCACTCTCAAAAAGGTGATGTGATGATAGCTGCACATTATACTCATCCACAAAACTCCTTTGTTCATCGGCATCCCCATTTTCTGATATAGTTCAGTTCACATCAAGTATCAAGCATCACATCACGTATCATTCACGAGAATCCAAAGTCATACAGGTAGTAAGAAGTGGGTAGGATATTATGTTAAATGTGTTATGTTATGGCTTGGCTTGCACACACGCTGCTGCTGTTTGGTGTAGATAGACCTCCAGAAGTACTTATCTCATCTCTTTCCTCCCACTTCACTGCCAATAATACTGCTGAGAGACTACTACCTAGCCCAACAAGTAGATGGACTCTTCAAACTTCTTTTCTCACATGCACGCACTTGATAATGATGATGGAATGGAATGGAAGGAGCAGCAGAGACGCTATCAGAAACGGAAGGCAGTTAGTTAGGAGCTCCACCATAGCAGCATCCATCCAATTCATTGGAATTTCATGAGTTCTTGTATTTCCAGTTCCTCTTAAATGAACATGAGCACCTGGGGTACCATTCTGGTGAATCTCATAGGAAATTTTTTTTTCAGGCTTGCGAAATACCACTCGTTTTTACCTGGTTCAGTTGAGGTTGGAGTGTTCATCTTGATAAGATGATGATGGTTATGTTGTGGGGGTTGAATGCTCAGTAGCTTCATCATTTCCAATTCATTTTCCATTTCATCAAATCATCAAAAATTGCAATATTAATATTGTTTCCTTTTGCTTCCACATTTTTTTTCACTTGGGTTATCACGATGAATTAAAATGGTTAATAAATAGCAATGAAACACGTCATTACCTGTTAACAATGATCGTCATTGGCATTGCAACAACTGTGCGGTAGTAAATGCAGTGGTGCGTACTGCTGATGATGATCATGCCAGTAAAAAAGATGATGATGATGATAGTGTTTGGTTGTGGCAAACGATAAAAATATATTTGTATTGATCATATCATCATGAAAGAGATTGTTAAAAGCTGTGTATTCAACACGCATACACATGTTTCTTTCCTGTACATAAATATAGGAAAGGAATAATAGTATGTGCATATAATCCTTATAGTTATATATTTAACGTCCATCAAATTGCAAATGCAAACTGCAAGCATACGCCATTTTTTGCTGTCTACAAGGATAAGGTCAACGAGTAGGAAAAATTAAGAACCAAAATGAATATTTCACTTGCATCATTGCTTATGGATGATGATGATGATGGTGGTGGTTGGGTTCTTAATCTAAATGTCAGGTTGGTTAGTTTGGTTTTTTCAGTTCAATTCCCATTGCATTAGCTAGCTCCTTATCAACTTTATCAACTGCTCACTTTGTAACTAGCGTAAGGATTACATGCTTCGAGACAGAATGCATGGTCGAAAAGGCGACAGTTATTTAGCAGAAAGAATTAGCCTTATTAGCTCATGTGATGTTGTATTACGCATGCAGCAAACCATTATGTATTAGTTTAGTAACTTTGATTTTCGTTTGAACAAAAACACTCGCAATTATTCATTCCTTTTCTTGTTAACCCGTTTGCATACATGTGTAAGTAGGTAATAGGAAAGGGACTACACTATAAGCTACTTATATGTATTATTTTGTTTGATTTTTATGTAATTGTTATAATAAGTACACACATTAAATGACAGAGCGGCTTGGTTTGTAGATAGGGATGGAATCGATCAAATGAAAAAGTAGTTTAGCCACCTTTGGAAATTCAATAACACTTCTTTTGTCGTTCTTGTAATAAACAAAACGTGATGGATTTTTGCTGTCTGAAGTCTGCAAACGACATTAGCAAGCTTTGATGAAAGTGAAATGTAAAGCAGCGAAAAGCGTTTTTGAGATGACAAACGAGACAAGCTGTGCTTTTCAATATGCACGCACGCATTCATGTAGGTAGGCCAAGTTGAGGTAACAAAGAACTTGATGATTTTTGTCGCTATATATATGCAGTTCACAGCTTGTCTCATATCGTTCAAATCAAATTCAGACTCCCTTTCTGGTTGATATTGGAAATAAAGTTTTTAAATAGGCAGGAAAGACGATTATGAGATAAAAGATGTGGTTGGCTTTGGTTATACAGCTGAATCATGCAAAGAAGATGACGAAGAGCCCTTGTATGGTAGTAGTTTGTTGCTATTGTCTATGTAGTAGTATATATCTGCTAAGTGTTCATCAAGATCATTTTTAGTCTCTTCTTTT
Source organism: Orchesella cincta (assembly GCA_001718145.1). NCBI lineage: Eukaryota > Metazoa > Arthropoda > Collembola > Entomobryomorpha > Orchesellidae > Orchesella > Orchesella cincta. Next base: position 643,029 of record LJIJ01000008.1, read on the forward strand.
TAAAGATTCAGCATGAACTTCACAATATATTATGCACCAATCATCTCATAATATTCATAGAGTCATCCTGATATATTGATATATTCCGTCAGCAGATATACAGTTGAATTTGGTGATGGCAAGTAGAAGTCGTCTTCATAAAAAATAATCCTTCCAAATTCAACATATTTTTTTATGATGAATCCATTTGAATATAACATGAAAATGCTAACTCACATGTACGTACAATTATTGTACATACATTTGTTCAAGCTGAAACCATTAAGGAATAGGGAAGACACTGTGATTTTTCAAGTGTGGAAGGGGATGAGCTTTTTTCAGCGTTGTTGCGCCTGAGAAGGAAACTGCTGTGGTTGGGTTTAGGTACCAGCAGCAGGAGCGATGATTGAACTGACCTTGTCTCTTCTCAGCTACACACACACTTACCAATTCTTCCACTATTATGATGAGGTGTGCAGACGGTGTGGTGTTGTAACTTGTAACAACAATAAAATGTATATAAAAAGGTGGCTTTCCGTGATGTTCTGTGATGTTGTTTTTTGTTCCTCCTCTCTAAACTCTCAGTGAGCAGCTATTATGGAAACATTTTCTTTCTTCTCCTTTTCTTCTCCATATGCATATCAAAACTATAATATTCTTCTTGTACACCTTTAAATGGTGAAGCCATGCCGTGCAGACAGACAGACGAAAAAAACATGTGCACGAATGAATACCAACATGAGCAGCAGCAGCGCAAGTACAGAGATCACATTACAATGCTCGAAAAAAGGTAACATGGTAGGGTTGAGAATAATTTCTTTGTGTACAAACCAAAACTGTATGCAGGTAAATCTCGACAACAATGCGTGATTGTATAATGCATTTTTCTAATCGCCTTTCCTATCACAGAGCATGTGTTGCCTTATATACAGTGGAGTAGGTAACTGGTAACTTGGTCGTATATTCAAAGAAGGGGTGTGAGATAAGACCCCTATGCAATGCACTTATGTATATATACGTAATATAATAATTATATACTAAGCATCCATGTTACGCCATAGTACTCAGCTCACGTAAAAATGTAATGATACTACTCCCTCCTACATTTCCACTAGCTAAACAAGTAGTAGTAGTATTCTTGCTCTGATGCCAAACAACATTGACATTGCATTGTTCCCCAATAATTAGTGCCTTTTGACTTGAAAAGTGATGAGAAGAGAATACTCTGCTGAGCAGACAATAGAGACATAGCTACACAGACTCTTTTTGCATCGTGCATTTACTGCTCATCATGCTCACAATGATCATTTCACTTTCAATTGGAATAGCAATAGCAAAAAAGGCTCCTAGCACATTACATTACGATAGAGATACACCTTTACTCATGCTGAGCAGTAGACAAAAGCTGTGATTTGAGTTTCCAAGTTGCAACAGTGTACTACAAGTGCCATTTACTCTCATGCAGTATTCATAACTATTTTAACCAACCAATATATCAAAAGAATCAGCAGCTGCAGCGTCTGCAAAAAAAAGTATACTTACTGTGCGAGCAAACTACTACTACTAAGCATGTAATAGTCGGGACGCTTTGTTATTTGCAAGTGTATATAATACATACATATTAAAGATTAAATACACATTCAACATCGTTGAATTTTTTTGATGATGATAGTGTATTATGCATATACTGCTGCAAATTTTTAGAAGCCACGCTGCCGATCTACCTACAACAAGCCCTAAACTGTAGAGTGCGTTCAGTCTTTGTCTATCTTTGTCCAGTTGCACATATACATTTGTTGCTTGTTAAATACTTACTCTTTTTTTTTATCTGTACAGTTTTACTTGTTTTCTGTTACCCACTTTAGTGTATAAGCCCAGTGATCTGTTAATTAATGCCAGTATGCAGTACCTTAAACCTTATAGGAATTAATAATATTAACCAACCACGTGTTACTCACACACTCAGGAGAAAAATATGTTTTAGTTGTTCATGTGCGACTGTTGTATCTCACAGGTGAATGTGGAAATGAAGTTACCCGCATGATCATAATCTGCTCTTTAAAACATGTTGAACTTTCGACATTTTCTTGCTAATAATTATTGAGAAAAGGAAAAAAGACTAATGTTCATCGTGTTTAAACATATGTTACTCACTCTGCACCTTTATAATTACAATCCCTCACATTGAGATTGTGCAACTGAATATGACAAAAAAGAATTTGGGGTGTTGCATTTTAAAAAGTGAATTTTGTGCTTGTCTTCATGCATGCAGTTTTGTTGGTCAACATCATCAAAAGTACAATAATAATAATATTACGTGAATAGGTGCAACAGCAACCAAACCACAACACAATAATACAACCTTTTGCCTTATAGCCGCAACGAGCTACGATATATTACTCGACATTCGTCATTATCGTAAATGACTCATTCTCGCAAATATCATATTCCTTTCACCGGTGTTGTTGTACTGTCGTATCGTAATACTATTTTATGGTATACCTTACCCTTTACAATGTTTGATTATGATTATTATTAACTCCCTGCCAGAAAGTAGCTGTATGTTATGTTTGCCGTGTGCTGCTCAGTTTTATTAAGTGATATTGATTTCTCATTGGGAATGCTTGAGCATAATATTATCAAAGTCGGCAACCCTTCTCTGGCATGAAATCTGTTTCAGAGAAAGGAGTACCTAAAAGACAAAGGATATTCTATTGTATTCTAAGGAATACCAATAGCTAAAAGTGTTTTCGGTGAATTTTATTATTATTATTCCTCATCCAACTCAGGTCTTGTGGAAATCGCGAGCTTAAATACATAGTTGTTGTCTTTGTCACCTTTTGTTTTGTTCAGTTGTGACTTGTTTGTATTTATAAAATATTTGAAGAGTAACTCAATATCCGTAAGTGTAATCAGACGCCGTGGAGAACGTCAACAGAAACTCTTTTACCATGCCTTGTGCTGCATATCCTTCGGATACGGATGGCTCCGCGGGGTAATAATCATTAAAATGAATTATAAAGACGCATATTTAAGTATGGTATTGATTTTCAATAATGATTTCCAAAAGAAAAATGTCAGCAACACGAAACACGAGCACACGTAAGGTTTCCCGGATAATCAATCCGTATCCATCCGGCCTGCTCATGTTTGCATGAAATCAATAGTGTGAATGTGAATTATTTCCTTCTTCTTCTTCCTGTTAAAGGCAGGTGGCAAAATGTTCAGCTGAATAATTCAGAGCGGGTAGTCGAAATATTGATATGGATATTTATCAAAATAATGGCTATAGCCTACGAGAGGGTCTGGTTATTGTTGTAGATTAGAATAGGCGAATTGTACTTTTAGCATAATGAAATGAATACCCGATCCCAATTTCAGTAATGGCTCAAGCTCAAACTAACATGAATATTAAATTACGGATATATGGTGAGCAACTCCGCTTCCCGTATGAGTAAGAGCAAAGTTAAGGTAAATGCAGAGTTGTTTTTCAACTCATGACTCACCTAACCGGGTATGCATGAGTGAAAACATGTCTTTGTGTTTCGGGGAAACGGAAGGCTTGAGCAAAAGTCAAGGAGAGCTCATGACTTATGTGGTAGTCAGACAGTGTCCGTTTTGTAGGTAATTAAAATTAAAGTTCCATTCAATGATGATGATGATGAATCAGCCGAGTAAATTACAGGTGGGCATTTTGATGGTCGCGTGTGGACTTTGGATATATGCTAAACACTATATTTATATAAAACACATGACATGATTATTTTTGTGTATTTATAAATTTGATGTGGTTTTACTTTTGTGGTATATGGTAAACGGGATGACATTACTCGCACCAAAATAATAGTTTTTAACTTGGCTCGTAGTTGCTAGTCGTAGCCTTTCTTACATACAAATTAGGAAGGTGAAAGAGAAGGAGTGAATAAGGTGTTTAGCTTGAAGAATGGCAAGGCGCACCAAACCAATCTAGCTCTCAATGTAACATTGATAATTATGAGCATTTTGTGTATTTCACAATTTACAAGCGGCCAACAAATATCGAAATATCATTAGCAGCAGCATCAACCATCAGGATGATGCCAAAGCCAAGTCAAGTTATATATTTATGCAGCTATTGTTTGTTGCATCTTTTTTCCTTGTCCCTCACAATATGTACATACACAATCACAATCAGTCAAGTCATCATCAATATATATATTTTTTCGTTAGGGAATGATAATATGATATTATTTAACTATGCGTAGACATGCATGCCGTTTTACCTTATAAAGTTCCTACGTTCATCATCTCAGGAGTTGTCTACTTGACTACTCTATTCCTTATCTGAATTCAGTATTTTTTGTATGAATGTATAATACATTGTGTATTGTATTGTGTGCAACAGTAATGGTGTTGGCTTTAATCATTAATACATATTTGGAGGTCAAGCTATCATGGTGCAAGTGATAAATGCTGCTGTGGTCATAACTTATTTGGAAAGCATCATGCAACAAAGACAAGACGTTCATGCTAATGCTAAGAAATGGTAGGGATACCATACAAGAATATGTATATTATGCACATGATGATTCTCAGAAAGTACATGAGATACCTTGGGTGTATTATAATAACAGACATTGCATGTATGATAGGATGTTGATGATGATGAGGTGTGCGTGAGTCGCTGTAGTTGTAGTCAGTGTCAAAGCTGAGGAGGCTGGGATGATATGCTATTCACAAGAGTAAGAATCCCAAAGCCACCAAAGATAGGTATAGGAAAGGAGCAAAAGGAATCACACACAACGATGATGGGAAATATTTGTCGAAATGAAGAGTGAGCTTCAAAGAAGCGTCGTTTTTAATGGGACTTACAACAAGTCAAAAAAGATCAGCAGAAAAACGCTGCTCATTTACATCATGTTCTCCTCTTCTTTGAACAAAGACTTGGACATTGGAGACGGAATTCAGCAGAACATTTTATAGATTAAGAGATTTTTTTTTGTTTTCCTTGGAAAACTACTACCATTGAATTGACCATCCTTTTTCAGCATGTAAATTGTAAAGTGGCCAAATTGGGTTGGCATTATTTTAGAATCGTATTGATCAGATCTGCATGTTATGTATTGGTAAATTCTTGGTCGTGATGTTTTCATTGTCAACGAATGAGTACATTGATAAGTTGCTTTTCGTATGTATCAATTATGAATTATTATGAAGATGATGATCAAGAATCTTGATTCAAGATGCAGTCATGCAGTTCGGTGCCTTGACCGTGACCAGTAGACGTGACGTAATACATAGTACACGGAAATGCGTCATCCTTTTTTTAGAGAAAGCACCTGGATTTTTTAATCCAACTTAATTGCATTTTCGTTACCTATCCCGATCTTTCCTCCATGTATAAAAATGATGCTTCATATCACCTTTCAAATTATGATGAGACGAGAAAAATATAATTTTATGAAACATAATACAAATGCCCTTCAAGCTTTTTGAAAGAAAGTTGCCTATAGACTGGGGTCTTTCAGGATGAATCACTCAATACAACTTGACCGGATATGACCCTTGTTTAATTTTATACATCATCCGGGTATAAGAGATATGAACACTTCATTGTTCGTTCGTGCTATATTTAACGTAAAGCGAAACAGTTTACATGGATAAAGAGAATGTCTAGTGACTCCAACAGCAGCCCATTGTACTATACAATACCTAAAACTGTTTCATGCATTTTCTTACTTTTCCAATTTTAGCATAAAGGGACGAGGTCTATTTGTTGAGTCATGTTAGTCATAGTTCCTTTCGTATTTTGTCACAAAGTATCATTATGGAGGATGTATGCATTCCTGATCGATATGATACCTACTAAATATCCGTATGAAAATGTTTTGTCACAAAAGATCCTCCTAAAAAAGTCATATTGCTTCGTATTTAGCAATAGCAGAATTTCCGATCGGATATTTTTGCATTTTGTTGACAAAAGACTAGAGGACAATCATAATATTGTCTGAAAGACTGATGACCCTGATGTTGTAGATTGTGGTTGCTTTATTGTCAAACATATTTTGAAAGACTTTTGTAGATAATGAGGAACAAAGAAAATCATTTGCATTGTAGCTCTCAATTAACGAAGCTTATGCAAAGTGGTTGCTATTCTTCTTTTTCTATTCGTTTGCACAAAGACACTTTACCAAAAACAAACTTGAAGATTAGTTGGACATTCGGATCGGAACAGAAACATCTACTGCCAACATTTGGGTAGGTGGAGTAAAAGTTTAGAGTAGATAAGCCCAGTTGTAGATCTGCAGTGATGACATTGTCACTAAAAAGCTTTAGAAATTTTTAGTTGCGCATTATAGAATAAAGAACTGGTGGGCCGAGGTCGTGAATCAATCTTGGTGTTTACAGAGATTATTTAAGGGTGAAAGGGGTTCCTTTTTTATAGTTAAAAATGGAAACGTTTGTGTTTCAGTTCCAAGCGTAAGAGCAGCCTATATTTAATATCATTCTTGTATTTGGCTGTTGAAACGTTACTGTATTTCAAATCGCTACGTGTTTGCTTATCAAAAAAGCTTAAGCATTCAGAAGAAGGATTTGAGAAGAGAGCGTTGTTGACAATTGTTCGTATTATGGAATCAGGTTTTGTATAGGATGAGAAAATATTATGAATTATCATCTAACAAATAACCGTTTTTTGAATTGCAGATCCCAGTGCCGAGCGGTTTTGAGTGGAGGTTCCGCCCGCAACTGTGGTAACTCAGGGTGCCCTTCCTTACCGCCTCACCTGAACTCCAGAGGATTGAACGGAAGTCATCCCATCCCCTTCGCGTTTCTGAATCCGAATCCAGTGAATAGTTTGCAAGGGTCTGCCTCAGGAGCTTCTGCGTTGATACCCAGTGGACCCCCTCTTGGTGATCCCAACACCCCATCACTCCGAATTTGTGATCCTCAGCATAATTCGTCCTGCCCTTCCGTATCCACACCAGTGAATATCAGTATCTCACCTTTGATCACCTCAAGACAATCTCTTCCTTACTACACTCGCGGAGGACATAAGTTTTTACGTACTCGTGCTAGAAATCGTGGAATGAGCATGGGTCAGAAAGTATCAGGTAAACTAGAGCTACATGACATTACAACGCATCTCTCACTTTCAGTTACATTATGCTTGTGTAATGGGTATGATAACTAAATACGTTTTGAAATGGTAGTTGGTGGAGGGAAGGCGGTGGGTAGGGAGACAACCCCAAGGACTCCCGGACCCCGTGAACTTGCAGAAGAACTAACCCCACCAGCTCGTCTAGATATGTTGCTCGACATGCCACCAGTTTCAAAGGAAGTCCAGGTCAAAAATGCATGGAATTCAGAAGATAGATCACTTAACATCTTTGTTAAGGTAATTGAGGTAACTTTTGTACTATAATTTGCCTAAAAGTTTGCAAACTTGACTAAAAACAATTTTCTTTTCCAGGAGGACGATAAGCTTACATTCCATCGACATCCAGTTGCCCAAAGCACAGATTGCATACGTGGAAAAACTGGTTTCAGCAAAGGATTGCATGTATGGGAAATTCATTGGTCGACTAGGCAAAGGGGTACTCATGCGGTTGTAGGAGTAGCAACTCAAGATGCACCGTTGAACTCCGTTGGATATCAGGTGAGGTTTATTATAGAATTCATATAAATTAGTTAGCGATGGCTGCTGAAGAACGAGACATTTAACTTGGATGGAGTAAGTATAATATAGTCTAATGGATGTGTGTGTTTTTCTGTTTTGCAGAGTTTAGTTGGTAGTAATGACCAGTCATGGGGCTGGGACTTAGGACGTAACAAACTTTATCATGATAGCAAAAACACGGCATCAGGGACAACCTATCCAGCATTATTAAAACCCGATGAGAATTTCGTTGTGCCAGATACCTTCCAAGGTAAAGTGCATTGATATGCAAATATACGTATTTAATATTCTTTATGTCAATATTTTGAATGTGTATGCTAAAAATCATCCTCTTCCGGTTTTGCAGTTGTGTTAGACATGGACGAGGGGACTCTAGCGTTTGTAGTGGATGGCCAGTACTTGGGTCTAGCGTTTCGTGGACTGAAAGGAAAGAAATTGTATCCTATAGTTTCAGCAGTGTGGGGTCATTGTGAAATAACAATGAAGTACATCGGTGGCCTTGACCGTAAGTTTTTTGACAAATCATGTAACTTATCATGATTTAATCATTCATTAAGAGTAAGTTCACAATTGAAAATTCACTTTGTAATTTGCAGCTGAGCCACTCCCACTCATGTTTTTGTGCCGACGGGTAATACGTCAATGTATTGGCAAGGAAAGGATCCACCGTATAAATGAACTGAATATTCCTCCTGCTATTAGAGATTATCTGCTGTATAAGTAAGTTATCACATTTAATATTGCTATATCAGAATATTTCATGTTTCTTCATATACTAGAACCATTCTAAATAATCTTGTTTAATTTGTAGGGAAAGACGGTAACCTCCAAAGCTCACCAGTCCGCAGCCCGTCTGTTTTATTCTTAACAATCAAAAGTGAGGGAAAAAATTCCTTTGACCTTGCATTTTTAGAGTAAGTGTTAGTGATATCTTGGCAAGGTGTTTACGAAAACCCGATTATTTTCGTCAAAAAAAAGTTTCTGATTGTGACATAAAGAGCAAATATTAACACTGTTCTTTTTTTAAACTGTTAGGCTTACGTTTTTACGAATCTTTAAATGAATTACAATTTACCTACGAACAAAACATACTACTACACTTAAGCCAAGATAGATCTCCTTGTAGTTTTGAGTTTATAATTCATAGTGTGAATGTACGTAAGCAAAAAGAGCGGATAGAGAGTAGACCAGTAGAGAGTAATAATAATTATCAACATGATGTGAAATTTTGTTCAGAATTTAAATTTAAATCACCTCAGTATCAGCCACAGAAGTGCCGATAATATATGACAAAGTTTAAAATGTACCACTACCAACCTTAAACCTTTTCTTCACATCAGAAACTGGGAGATGGGACTATAGGCAGCTATACTGTAAAAGATTGATAATGATAAGCCAGGAGTTTGGGTCGGTAACTGACTCCTTGCAATGTTAACATTTGTGTATAATTTTTAAAATGCAAAAAGTTTTTTGTACATTTCTTGTGGTTTACTCGTATTGTACTATTAGGGCTTTTACTTTTGCTACGTTCGTTCATTCATTCATTCATTTGCTGTGAAGACATGTGCGATTCGCTACGCACGTTACGTCATGACTTGAGTGTTTTAACTTTAATTTTAATAATTGCACTATACACTAGACTCAAAAGGAGAATATCAACTACGATTTTTGAAAATATGCAGAAAATGATCTACTAATAATTATATAGGAATTTCTCTTCGCAAAAAAAATGATTGACTCAACATGTTTTGTTTGTTTGTTTTGTCCTATTAATAATAATTATGTAAATCACCGTGCTCAGTTTGACTTTGTTAAATAGTCTTTTCATTTTTTTACCCTGTTGTGCTGCTGATAACACTACATTATAATTATACTATGATGGTATTTTTATCAACGCAGTTTGAGCTCGATCTGTAGATTTTGTAAATAGCAGTTCACTCTACTACATGCAGATAATATGCATACAAAATGCATTTAGACCACATAATTACAGCTAGGTGAACGTTTAATGAGTTCGAAGCACTTAAATATGTTAAAGAGATTAGAGATAACTGATGAGTTGATAAATTACAATATTTGTAGTCATATTTCAAGACTGCCGTGTTCATCCAATACGTTTATGATGTCAACACTTCCCTTCAGGAAGAGCAACAATGTTTTTGCTGATTCTTTTTTTTTTCTTTCGTTTTACTAATTACATTTTATTGTAATAATAATAATTATTATTCTGCTATCCTTTTTCACAATTCGGTCATGATCATGGCTAGTGATTGTTGAGTTTTGTGAAATAGCTTCCTGTTTAAACTGTAAAACAACTATACTCATCTCACTGCTCTTATTTCGGACTTTGTTTGGACAAGTATAACATTGGATGCGTTTTGATTGATGCAATCCAACAAGTAATGCTAGATAGAATTTTCTAAATTTTCCTCAACTTTTTACTGTACACTAATCTGTCAAGTCTTGGTTTCTTACTGTTGTCTATAATTGTAAGAGATGTCTTTTTGCCTTCTCTGTCCCGTGTGACCGGAACCAGTGAAAATGTACAATATGTGTGAAGAAACCTCAATTTCAACGTAATTGCACTCATTATTTAACATTACCTCAACAAGAGTTAAAAAAAAGAGTCTCAATATTGAATATTTAAGTTTTTGTGACTGGAGTTTTCATTATATAGTGTCAATGTAATAAATCGAATCTGACGTGTAGTTGTAATGTATGTATACTATAATATGAATAAACTATGAAAACTCTGTTTTAAATACATTAAAGTAAATAGCAACGAACGTGTACTACTACTATGGTATGGTGTAGGTAGGTGTACCAAAAAATCATAAAACGCCAAAACAATTTTGTCGTCTGTCTATATAAATAGGAGTAAATAATGTTAACTGGCCATTTACAGAATCATTTGTATAAGCAGGACAAATATTAACTGTAATTCCTATCTATCGATAATACGATATAAAAGTAATGTAAGAAATAAAGATGTGTATGTTTGCGAAATATGTGACATGGAATGATGAGGTATGAGACGGACGACTGCTTTTAGTGTTAAAACATAAGACTTTGTAAATGATCTTATACTCTCTGAGATCACTTTGTTTTCTTCTATCTTTGTAGCGACCAAGACGTTGAATAATACAAAAGGATCAATTTCTTCGTACATCTTTCTTGAGTTTCATCTTATGTTTATTTGTTTGTTTTAAAAGTCAGATCATACAACTAAATGTTAGGGTTTGAAAATGAAACGCATACGCTAAAACTTCCGTACAAAGAAAGAACATAATTAAACTGGCAATGGCGTGTATCACATTAAGTTAATCTGACAATACCACATTGCTTTTTCACAAGAAACAGCACCTTGTAATCATATAACTGGTCATTTATACAAAAAATACTGCATGAATTTGTCAGAATATACGGTTTAAGATTTTCCAAAAAAAAAAAATTAAAATATCGTTATTGTTGTTGGTCTGATGATGTGTCTACTAAACACCAATCTCCATCTGAGCTAGATTTGTTGGACGATGAGGAATTTTTGCGTTCTACTGAATCTTTACTGCTTAATTCAGATGATTGATCTGGAGTATCACTCGGACTTTCTTTAGGTACGTTGGCATTGGCCGCCACCTCACTATCCTCTGGAGTCTCTTTCTCCTTTGCATTGCTTTCAGCATTATTATCCGCTGTACCTTCTGCCTGCTCTTTTTTCTTCTTCACCAGTTCCGCAACATATTTGAATCGTTTCATGCATTCGTCCTAAAACAGATAATCATTTTTGAGGTGAGGACACTGCAATTTTCATAACTATCGTACAATAATGTTCACAATTATACCACTTACTTTTGTCCGTCCCGGAACCATCATAGCGATTTTGTCCCATCGTTCTAGAGCCCCTTTGGGATAGGTTAATAATGCTTTCTCCAAATATTTTTGCTCTTCCACGCTCCAGTTTGCTACGTTATCTATCTCACCAGCAGCAATAGCATCAGCTTTTCTTGTTTTGACCTTAACTTTAACTTGAGGTTTATATTCCTCTTCTTCTTCTGGTCGTTTCGTCAGTTTTTCCATTATCTAATCAAAATGAGAACAAGACAAAGTATAATTATTCATTCTTTAAACAATTTTTTGATAACTTTGCTCTCCTTATACTATGCTAGTAATAATAATAATACCTTCTTGGCCATGAAAGTTACTTCTGGAACTGGTCGCATTAAAGCGTCAGATATCTTTTCCCAACGTTCTGGAGTACCACCTGGGAACTTTGAACAAAGCTTTGCCAACTCTGCCAGATCTTCATCCGTCCAAAGACCACCACTAACGTAAGTTGGCCTAACTGATGTTTTGGAGGTCTCTTTGCTTTCAGTTTCGTCTTTATCATCTGCATCATCATCTTCGTCATATTCCTTCTCTGGAATAGCAAACGTCTTCCTTTTCCTAGGTTTTTTGGGTTGTTCAGCAATCTTCTTTTGTTCTTCCAACATTTCTTGAACACGAGCTTGTTCTCGTTCCTCTTCCTCCTTCTGTTCCTTCATGTATTGCATATGGGCAAGTATATCGCCAGGAAGATTAAAGATCAAGTACTTCACGCCTCTACAAAGCTGAAACGGAGCTATATTTAGAAGACTGGAAAAAGAACACATGGGAAATTAATCATTAGCCACAACTCGAAACAAAAGCTAAGATAACATCTTGTGTATCAGTGCATAATATACCTTGGTTTCTGTAAGTATTCGTCCATTTCTGCCTCAATTTCTTCAGCAGTTGGACCATCTTTCTGAGCTCGTCTAGTCCTTTGCTTCTGCCTCATTTTCGATTCTATGCTTTCACGCTACAATACAAAAGACACATTAGAAAGCATTAGAAACTTTAAGAATTTCATTAGCTAACATGCGATTTAATTCACATTTGAGATTTGGAAATGCATACCAGGGATAACCTCTGCTCAAAATAGGAAGCCCAGCCAGCCAAATATTGTCCAACAGAAATAATGGCAAGAAGGATAACTGAAACTTGCCATATAGCAAGTTTTCTAGCTCGTCTGAAGTAAAAGATTGGTTGTCTCCAGTTAGGAAGACCGTTAACAAGAACGTCATCGTATGACTTGCGGAGAGTATCATCCTTCAAAACTTCGTATATTCCAACGAGCTGTAAGTTTAGAAATTTTTGTTGTTGATAATCATGTTTTTGAAAACAATCAAAACGTAGAAAAATAAAACAAATAGAAAGTAAAAACAAACTTATAACATTTTATACCTGTCTAAACTTTTCACTAGCATCTGGAGCATCACTTTTATCAGGATGTATTTTAACAGATAGTGTTCGATAAGCCTTTTTAATCTCTTTCAACGTGGCATCCTGAAATTGAAACAGCGAGGTAAAGTGAAATCATCCAATAAAATACCCAAGTAGTAAAAGACAAGACAAATAATAGGTTATTTTGTACTTACGGGAGTAACCCCAATGACTTCATAGAAATTTTTCCCGACCTCTTCGACAAGATCGAACATTTCGAATTCCGCATTGTCCCACGCAAGGGCACCTCGAACGGGCCCATCATCCACAAAGCTCGATATAAAAACTAAACTTAGGACTATATTAAGGGCATATTTGCATCCGAACACCTGCATCGTGAACTTTTTAAAACTTGTACGGTTGAGTAAACGTGACTTTAAAACTTATGTACAAACAATGCGTATACTCTACTTAAAAAGTTAAGCGTTCTAAGTTAAAACCTTTACATCAGAGTAGTTAAAACGTTGCTTCACACTACTACCTTTCGTATTACATTGGATAGGAGTTCAAGAACAAAGGAAATATATAATCAATATGTTTATAGTTCTGTTCAGCTTCAATTTATTCCAAATCACGAACAAATAAAGCTTCCATGTAAATACAATCTCCAACGTTGAACGTATCTCCAGTAGTCCTGATTATTGAGCGTTTAATTTAATTATTGTTAATTAAAATAGGGGTGACGACGATTGATGACCCAGCCAAAAAGAGAGATCCGCGTACTACTCATGTCACCTGAAAAAAACAATCAGGTCGTTAATCAGCAGTTAATCCTCAGTAAAGCAATTATTATTGTGATTATATACTTTCTCAGATGACATTAGAGATTTTGCAGCGTACGTCACTTACTTACAAGATAGAAGAGCGATGTCCCCACGAAAAGAAACACATTGATTTTCCGCACGGGTGATCTTGAACAGCAAGTTTGTAAATTGGTAGCATTAAAGCATACAGCATAACAAAAGAAACTACTTCTATCATATCAATATCAACTATGTACATTTACACAATACACCAAACCAGGTGTTACTCTTCTGCAAAAGCAGATGAGCATATGGATGGACCACTTGATGTGATCGGGTGAATCATAAGACCAGATCACGAAGAATGTATTTTTTAGGTATAGGTTTGTGGTCATCATCATCATCATCATCGACGTGTTGTTGATATGAATTTGTAAAAAGGATTGAGACGCATAAAAATATTCATCTCGAAAAAGCCATCGAGTACTCAATGCAGGTGGAAGGGGTAGATAAGTTTGTTTTAATGTGCTTGGAAAATCGGTGCGTTTGCGTCTAGAAAACAAGTAAAATCGTTTAGTGCTCAATTAAAATTTGCTCTGGCAAAAGGTAAGATAATTAAATTATTGCATTAACTAGGTACTACTGGTTTCTACTATTGTTCGACATCTAATGTTCTTGAGCAATGCTAAATTAATTGTTTAATTATTGTTTATTTGTATTTGGAAATTAGTTACTGGCGTTTTGGAACTTGAAAGTGAATAGCTAAGCTTTGAGAAATCTAACGTTTGAAAATGGCTGATGAAGATTATGAACCTGATGAGTAAGTTTTTTAAGATACATAATATTTCGACCATCGATGTTGTGAATATTTACTGAGCAATGGTCATATTTTTTAGTGTCGGAGGAGATATGGGAGGCGATGATTACGATGATTTGGTGGATGACGCAGAAGCGGATGATTTGGATCAAAATGAGGTGGGTTTTTTTGTATAGAGACATGTCAGGAAGTTCATGTGAGTTTGATAGTTTGTCTGAGCTAAGTTTTTGAAATAATTTCGTAGGATGGAGAGAACATAGACTTACTCAACGTTGGTGATGGAGCTGGAGGGATAGCTGCTGGTGGTATTCCAGCTGGGAAACGTATTACAACGCCGTATATGACAAAATACGAAAGGGCTCGGGTATTAGGGACGAGAGCCTTACAAATTGCGATGTGTGCCCCTGTCATGGTGGAGTTGGAGGGGGAAACGGATCCCTTGCAAATTGCGATGAAAGAACTAAAGTTGCGAAAGATACCTATCATTATCAGGCGCTACCTTCCTGATCACAGCTACGAAGATTGGGCGATTGACGAATTAATAATCTCAGATAACTAGCACAAGCGCATTGCTCGTTTAATTATTCTTTTGTAACTTGTATTTTGAGAAGAATGAAATGTGAACTAACTTTTTCGTTTTATGAAGTGATTTAAATTATTAGGATATTCATGCAAAGTAATAAAACATTCTTGTAATTTTATTATGTATGTTTAAATACATGGTTTCTTGCATTTATTTATTCATGAAGTAAAAATCATTAAATTACACTTGTACAAAGAGAGTCGAATAATCAAAACCAGTAAAAATACTAATAAAATACACTAAATAAACTACTGTTTTAGCATAATCCACACACAAATATTGTAACCAATTATTGTTAAATATCCTTAAACGGAGATTTAGTCAAAGAAAGTACGTTTCTGTGATCGCGTTTTCATGACTTCCTTGGGAGAGTCGTCCGAAAAGTAAATTTTCTTGCCATTATTCTTGACCTTTTCGATCTTAGCAGACATTGGCGTGGCAGAATGCGGAGTGTAGGGAGACTTAAGGTGAAGTGTTTTTCCCTTTGATCTTGTGTATGTTCCACCAGAGCTGAAAACTGTGCCTTCTTCTTGTGGGCGACGTACAAATTTGGTCCAAAAGTCCGACGGAATTGTGAGGAGAGTATCCAACACCATTTGTTGTTTCTTGGTTTCCTTGAGCATAGTTGCCGCATCAAGATCATTTTCTGAATAGCCAACAATTGTGGGTCCAAAGACCTTGGCCAAGTTTCCGACTGGCATCTTTACTTCTACAGTCTCAGCGATTCTATATGCCACAACAACAAGTTATTAAAAAATTAGATTTGAAAAAAGTGACTTCTTTAAAAATAAAATATAAAGAGTTAACTTACTTTTGCATATGAAGCAACATAAATGCCAAAGTGTCCTGATTAGGAGCTGGCAGATCTTCATCGACAATCCTCCTCATTTCAGCTTGTCGTTTCTTTGCATCAGAAAGCTCAGACGCAACTGCAAAATCACGCCACATCCAGCGGCCGACTAAAGGTTCCTGAAGAGACCTAAGAAAATCTTTAATGCATCCACAAATAGCGTGGATGTCATATCGAGCCAGATTCGGAACTCCCTTTCCTCTTAAAAACTTTTCCTTGAGGTCCTTGACTTCTTTTTCAGGTCCGGGGACACGATAGAGACCAACAGTGTCAAGACCTCGAATTTCAATCTCATTGACACAATGTTGAATCAGAGCAGGGACCATAGGATGATGTGCTGGAACGTAGTCTGCGATAGTACCCTATTTCACAAAATAATATTTATAAAATAATGACGATATGATAGATAGCAGTGAGTGGGTGGTAGTGTAAAATTTATTTGTAGTCATTTTTACCATTTGATGCTTATTGCTGGGTGTTCCAGTCGAAACACATGGAATTGGCACTTTTTCTTTACATTCTGGGTGACAAGTAGCTTTGCAGTCCCTGCATTTCAATGCCATTTTGGAGAATTTTATACGTTTGCCACATGGTTCGCAAATTTCTGGCTTGATTACTGTTTTCTGACAAAATGCATGAGGACGAGTTGCCATTGCACCCCCAGTACTAAGCGTTCTTCCAAAACGAGGAGACTGAGTTGATGATGATGCTGGTACCTGATGGGAAAAGCGTTGGTTTTCAATTAGCACCGCTGGAGATGATTTACCCTTCTCCAAACCCAAACCTAACCATCCACCAGCATCAGATTCAGATTCTGCAAAAAAAAACATTTTTGTAAATCGATGTATGCAAGTGATGTAAGCTATGTAGAATTTGATGTTTAAGATATGAGATATTCTCGAGCCATTATTCTCTTACCACTGGTTGGCATTGGTGGTGCCGATGGCTGGATATATTCATGAACTGTTGTCTTTGCAGGGTACGTTTCTAAACTGGCAACAGCTTGAACTGGGCCATCCTTCGGAAAGGAAACAATAGTTTTGGCAATAAGTTGATCTGTTGAGGTCATTTCCACAGATTGTTTCTGAGGTAGCCAAAAAATTATGATAGTTAAATTCCAATTCATACTGGTCGGAAGCATCTACTAACTAGTCCAATACTTTATATTATAATATGAGATGAAACTTACAGTAGCCTGACGAGTTCGCTTGGCTGGAACAGTCAGTTGTTGTTGAGGAACAGACGGGCGTTTCGAACGACGTCGGTTTCTAGCGACAGATAAATCCAAATCATCTTCAGACTGCGTCATGCTCAAGTCTAAGTTGAACAAGAAAGATAAAGACACAATTAAACTTTGAACTTAAAAAAATAAATAAATAAACTATCTTCTTTACCAATTCTAAATTAATTACCTGTTGTCGAATTAGCTGCTTCAGAAATGGTATCCAGTCCATGAGCTGGAGATTTCATCGCTGAAATGTTGACACGTTCGCCAGTCTCCAAAATGCCAAGTACTGTAGCAAACCGTTCTCGAATGTCGTTACTCATTCTTCCATCGTTTATATAAGACTTGAGGAGAACCTTCGCAGAGTTATTTCGGTCCATAACACGAGCTTTCTCCAACTCTGTCTTGTTAATCAATTCCATCTTCCCTTCCAAATGCTTTCGGATTTCCACAATCTTTCTTTCCAAACGTGAAATTTCATCACTGTAACCCTGAGCTTGTGACTGAAGTCGCTTGCATTCCTCCTCTGAGTTATTCCACTTCTTCAGGCATTCTTCCTGGTTGACAACAAACTCCAGGAACTCTACAAATATAATGTAAACATAAACATTAGGTTTTAATAGTTAAGTTAAGACATGGCTAGATGAAAGCTAAATTATTATGTTACACACCTGAGGATGACTCGTAGTTCGTATATTGGTCATAATGACGGATCAAATCGTCGAAAACCAACGATAATGGAGCTAAACTCGTCATTGTAACCTCTTATTGAAATGCTTAACGCGTTGCTAATACCTGCTGAGTTCACACAGATGAGAGACTTCCGAGGACGGAGGAGCAATCTGAAAATGTGCATTAAAATCAACAAACATGTTAGTTTCCAACTCGTCAACTTGTACCAGCAAAAAAAACTGGCAAGTTATAAAAATACCAATTCCCATTGCTTATGAACAACAAAAAAACATAATATACTTACCGATAACCCGAAACTACGAACTGCAGCAGGACACTGCTAACTAACTTGAACGAGTCTTGACACGCTTTCAAAACTACACAGGACTATAGTGCGAATAAATACGTATTTTTTAAAAATGTCACAAATGACTGTTTATTTTCTTCATTTTACTAGGGGTTTCAACAGCCACAAATCAGGCACATGCCTATACACGACTCAACGAACAGAAAATGAGATGGATAGATGCACCCATGAGATTTTGTCAAAAAGCGTCAACGGACAACTTTGTTTTGTTGCGTACACGACGTATAGCGTATACAACAAAGTACGGCTTTTACGATGTAGGATAAGGATATGCATAGCAAACCTACTACCTACTTTTCTGGCTTTATGAGCAACGACCACCAAAAAGCTTATAGAATGAAATGGTGTATATGCTTAACACTTATAGGTATCCCAATTTGTGAGGTATCCTTCATCTTTATCCTCATGAAAAAGAAAAAGGACTACAAAAAGGCAAGAGGGTACTTTACTTGCGATTAAATATGCATGTACTATACTGCATGGGTTGGATATGTAAGGAATGTACAAACATTTTTAAGGAAATAGATCTGAAATTGGAGTGTCTTTGTTGAAATTGAAATGCATAAGCTTTAAGTACTTTATATTGCAACAGTCAAACGGTCCCCTATACATGTACTATATGGCCTATTATTGCATATTATGCTGAAAGGTGAAAAGTAGAGAAATCATCCACGCATCCGTATTCGGGTTATGATTATTGACACAGCACACTGCGATTATCATGGTGCTGCATTAATCATGGACATGAGTTTCTTTGTTCAGCATTCGGGGCATTTAGGATTCGGAGATGATTTAAGAAATATGTATACAGAAGTCGTATGAATTATAAAATAGAACATGTTGTGTCGCCTTTTGGTTTTCATTGTTGTAGTAAAAGTTGAGAAATTGTTAGCACAAGTTAAAATGAAAGCAATTTATATTTATGGTTCCACGTTCCTTGTTTAACGTACTTAGTACATCATAATTTTTTTGTCCCTTTTCGGGCAAATATCATTTTTGTACTTTATCAAAACAGCATTAATAGATTGCATTTTACGATACACCGACAGTACCGACACACGACGGGATTATGATTTTATGGATGCATTCAGGAATTAATTAGGATAACCCTGCGTTTCTGATATTTAACTCTCCATAATTGTTTTCATTCTGCAATGACATTTTGGGATAAGATCTAAACCCCTTAATTCGCACCGGTGTTAACCTACACAGAAACTAATTGTAAATATTAGGCACTAAATAGTCACTACTAGTATCTTATCTTCCGAGATAAAGCATGAGATTTGAGTTCATATTTTCAATCCATGAAAAATATTGGTGTCATCATCTCGTATCCTGTCGGGAAATCTGCATTGATGAAATGAATAGCAGCAACTTTGGTCTGCAGTTGCAATATGAATATTATGTAGGATTACCGCAATATGGTCATTAGCTTAGCAAAGTTGCAATAAAAGTCCAATTATTATGCTTCATTCATCTATGCCACGGATTCTCATAAATAGTAGTATAAAACAATCTCCACGTGTTTCGATTTTTTTTCAAGCAGAACAACCATGACCATCACGCTTAGCATTATTGGGATTTGAGATAACACAAAACGATAATGTCATTCTTCAAATTTCTGCCCCTCCCTCGGGAATAGTCACATAATAATTTGATAACAATGCTTTATCATATTGAACTGAAACTGAAAGCAGGTTAAGTTGAGTTTGCATAACAGGTCCCAATGCAACAGCTTATCAGCACAGTGGCTGACTTAGTTTGCATTTTGTCATAATGTATCGATGTTTTCCAATAAAAAAATCAATCATTAGAATGTGATGTGATGCATTACCCGTATTATCGACAGGTATCCAACCCGGAGCTTATCGATTTGGACTGTGTAAAGGAAGCAGATATGACAAGCAGTTTTGGTTTTTAACATATATATTTTCGTTCACATACTCGGTAACTCGGTATGCAATATATTTAGTTAATCCATTATATCACCGTATTTTCCTTCATACTGCGAAATCACTGATAAGATAATACAGATGTACATATATACGCACAACCTGCTTCAGGGAAATTCACGCTAGTCAGAATTTGGTTTGATATGATTACTTGACTGGCTTCTGGAGTAGACTAAATTTCATTTCAGTTTAACATAAAATTCATTAAAGTCTGCTGCATGGAATTGTAGGATTTTTGCACGGAGAAAGTAACGTGTCAATTTTCACAACCATGATGATTTCAGACAAAGTCCGTGACATCTGTGTCAAGTGCCGATATATTACGGAAGAAATAAAAAACTTCTGCTACAGAAGAAAACGAATTTTATTTCTTGGACTCCTTGTCTTGGTCTACTATCTATTGACTTTTAAAGAGTCTCGAAAAATAATTAGAAAAGCTTCTAGGCATATTAATCGTTACTTCGGTAAGGAACGAAAGTATACACAAAAAATTAACACCAAACAACAAATCACGTATTTTTTTACTAACTTCATTGCATGCAGAAGCGAAAACGAATACTTCATACCTTCGGGACGATGTAGGTTGCCTCATTCCAAAAATGAATCCCTTTCACAGTGATATCATCTCCTTGTTTGAGGAAGGGCCACAAGATATGGACTGTGAAGACGGCTTTCCCCTACTTTTCAAATCTACGCTTACTTCCGTGCTAGTTCCTAAAAAAACAGAGGAGCAAATGGCGAAATTAGGAATTGAGTCGTGCTGCTACAAAACCATACACAGGGATGGATCTGATAATGATTTCCGGTGAGTGATATGTCCTCGACTTTGCACTTGCCTAAACATGCAACCAACTTTATGAAGGGGAATATAATATGTGTGAATTTTCAGGTTATCCAAAGCATGCTATTCCGTTTCATTAGTGAATATAACAATGGTTCCAGAAGATCATGAATTTGTCGCTATTCATTGTGAGCACAGGAATTTAACAAATTTAAATCAAACTTTCACTAAAATAGTAGACATGCATGTATTTGTACATTTGAACCCAACTGTTGAAGAGCGGATCAAAAACGTTACAGAGAAAGTGGAGACTGACGAGAGACTCAATGTAGTGATGTTCGGCATTGATGCAGTTTCACACATGAACTTTGTTCGAACCATGCCAGAAACATACTCGTTTCTAAAGAACGAGCTAAGCGCAATGGAGATGCACGGATATCACAAAGTGGGGCGTATGTATTTAATTAAACAAAATTCTAACATGACTAAACCAGCAATTTACATACTAACCTTGAAACTGATGGTATTTTGGCATAGATAACACTCTCCCGAATGCGGTTGGATTTTTAGGATCTCAAACCGTCAACGAGGATGACGTTCCGCCGTGTGAAGAAAATCATTATTTTGACAATTGTTCATTCATCTGGAAAAATTATTCGCAACACGGCTACCGAACTTCTTTTGGGGAAGATGCTGCCTGGATGAGTATTTTTAACTACTTACAAAAAGGCTTTGCAAAACCTCCAACGGACTATTACTTCCGAACTTTTGGTAAGGCAGCACAATCCCACATCAGACATGAAAAGGAGGGATATGGCCGAAGAGATTTATGCTACGGTCCACGACTCACCTTTCAAGTGCTTCTGGACTACATTAAAAAGGTTGCATACACCATGGGTCGTCACAAACGCTATTTTCAATTTATATGGGCTACCGCGCTAACACATGACTACTTAAATAATGGGATGTTGGGTGATAGGCTCATGAGATCAACCCTACAATGGTTTTACAAAGGAGGATATTTAAATCAAACCGTGTTCATTCTGATGAGCGATCACGGGCGAAGATGGGGATCTATTATGGATACCCAGCAAGGTCAATGGGAAAACCGTATGCCTTTCCTTTACTTCGTTATACCCTCATGGTTCAAGGAAAAGTATTCTCTAGCTTATGAAAACATGCAGGCTAATCAAAATGTGCTCACAACTCCCTTCGATTTATATGAAACCTTGAAGGATCTCATCACACTAGATGACGTCAACAACAAAGAAATACAATTCAGAGAAATGGATTTGATGAGGGCTGAAAAATGGGGTTGGCTGCCCCGCGGAATCAGCCATTTTCTCCCAATCCCACTTGCAAGAAACTGCAAAATGGCAGGAATCGAAAACTACTTTTGCGTTTGCCGTAATCTTTCTGCTATTTCAACAGAAAACCTGGCAGTGAGACAAGCAGCAAATTATGCTGTTTACTACATCAACTCGATCTTATCAAAATATCCCGAATGTGCGTTTTTGTCGCTGAGCTTCGTTAAAAATGCAAAGGCTGGAATGACACATTCTGGAGACGAAGACTACCAAATTAACTTTGAAACTAGTCCAGGTGACGCATCATTTGAGGCGGTCGTCTTGCGGGATAAAAGTGGGAACTGGACTGTTTCTGGAACTATTGATAGAACTAACTCTTACGAGAGCCAGAGTAGCTGTGTGGATACCAGGTTGGGAAAGTTGTATTGTTATTGCACTGATCTCAGCCCGGAATTCAAACTTAATAATACTGTATTTAAAATATAAATTAAAATTAGCCTGTTAGGTATTGTAAATAAATACTCTTTTGGAATGAAAACGCATTGTAACTTAATTATTATTTTATCACACCAACTTTGCAATACATTTTAATAATTTCTGTAACATGTTACAGGTTTGAAAAAAATTCTGTTTAACCAATAATTCAAATTCCTGAATGCCGTCTAGAATAGATGGAGGAGCTTAGTGTTTGCAGTCTATTCTACAATTCCCACCTGATGCGGTGTACCGTATAACAAATTAAACCTCAGCTCATTTTTCAATGCACTTTTGCTTGCGTTTTAGTATGGTTATAATGCTTTGGTTTAATGTCCATTTAAATCTCATCAAATAAGATAGCTATTTACAGCTTGTCTCGGTAACTTTGTGGACATAACAAAACGGTTAATATTTATTTGGCTGTCGGTGGGACTCGTATTGTCATGAATTTCATAAGGCTCCATACTGTGCTGTGGTTTCTGTGTAATACTTTTATCCATTGATGTCAAATGTGATGAAATAGAAACCGAACTTTTATGATAAATGCAAATGCAACGTACTGTATCTGGTAAAGCATTGTGGACTCAACTTTACAAGCTCCTAGTGGAAAATGGGAATAAAACGTATCACTGATAAGGCACGCTATGGCTTTTATGACAATCTTGCTGAATTGTCAAGGAATACTTGCATCACAAAAAAAAAACAGTCAGATTCTCATTTCTATATACTTTACACTTGGTGTTAAGTCTTTTGAGAGAATTCTAGCATCCTTTTAGGATCTAAAATGAATACTCCTTTCATTCCCAGAGTTTTTCTAGCCGTTTTCTTCACTTTAGGATGGATCTACATAATATGTATACATAATACCTCTGAATCCAATAATTTCGGCGGAATCATATTTAATATTGACAAAGTGGAAAATAGTAAAATTGTGATTTTGGTTTGGACTCCGTATTTCGGACGGCGAAATGGTGACGCTCTGTCAATCATGGCCATTCACAATAATTCATATCCGGAGTGTTTTCGGGATTGTGAGATTACATACGATAGGAATCGGGTTTTGGAAGCACATGCTCTTGTTTTTCATGCGTGGTCAAAGGACTTGGCGATGTAATTATTTTGTTCGTTAAACATTTTAAAATTCTGTTGTTCATCAATTAAAACGATTCTCAAAGGAACGTAAAAAACGAGCGAATATCATTAATCTCATTTCACCCCATAGGTCAGATTTACCAAAAAATCGGACTGTGAGCCAACTTTGGGTATTGCTGGAGCAGGAATCTCCCATTTTGGCTAGAAAGGATTTGGACTCCTTCTCGGGACTTTTTAATTGGACTATGACATACAGGTAAATGTCATTGAATCGTTTTATTACTGTTTCTGCATGCTTTCTTGGAATTTTATTTTCCTCTAGAAAGGATTCTGACGTCTTTCATCCATACGGCAAGATTGTTTCTCTTGTCGATGGTGTCAATAAATTAGACAGTAAACTGGATGCTTTTCTTTCGGGCAAGACAAAGCTCGTAGTTGGAGTCATTTCCAAATGCTCAACCGATTCTAAACGAGAAGTCTTAATCGACCAGCTGAAGAAACAGGGTGTTCCAGTTGATATCTTTGGTAAATGTGGAGTTGAAATTTGCCGGCATGGTTCTGATTCTTCTTGCTCGGAATCAGAGGTTTGGACAAAGCTTTCCCAGGATTACAAGTTTTACTTTGCATTTGAGAATGCCATCTGCTTGGACTACGTCACGGAAAAGTTATTCAGGACCTTGGAACTTGGATTAGTTCCTGTGGTCTATGGAGGTGCTAACTATTCACAAATTGCCCCACCAAATTCATTCATTGATGTTAATGACTTCAAGACGCCCAAAGAATTGGCTGATTTTCTCAGATATTTGGATAGAAATCCTGAAGAGTACAAAAAGTTTTTCGAGTGGAGAAAAAAGTACAAAGTTATGACGGGTGATGGGTGGTGCACACTTTGCAAGAAACTTCGCAATCATGAATTGAAAAGGAGGTTGAAGGAGCGTCTTGTTCCAAAAACTTATGATAAATTAAAGAACTGGTGGTTTCAATACCCTTTTAGCTCTGCAAAGGAAGAAAGAAAGCTGGCGTGTGAAATACCGAGAATTTGGAATGAATGAATGAGTTTTTATATTTCTAAGAAATTGTTGGGTTTAATGGACGCGTAGTAAACGAAAGCCTATTGTTTTCTCACGTTAATTGGAATGCCAATAAGTCCATATATTTCTTCGCATACTAAATAAGCATTTCATTTGGCCAACAGCTCTTACTTGTATTTTGAAGTTCACACATTTTATATCATTTTTAATTTTTAGCATCTGTCGTTGCATTAAAAAGGTAACAAACATGGCACATCGAAAAATTTTCATTCTGTTCTTCGCAGTGTTTCTTTTTCTGATTTTGTATACAATTCTCAATGTCTACGTATCCGTGGAATTTCGTTTGCTGTCCTCAGAAGATGGAAAAGAAGGACTGAGCTGGAAGTTATCATTGCCTGCTACTGCCTCACAATTATTTAATTTTTTTAACGGATCAGCCGAGCAGGTGTCTCTTTTCTTAAACGGTAAAAAATTAAAAAACACAGTATACTACTAATTGATACGTACGTACTTAATATATTCGCATTGTAAGCATTGTATAACTAAACTTGCGACAGAAACTAAGGACGCAACGCTCGACACTTTAGTTCTTCGATATGATGCTGCCTGCCGCATTCCAAAGCTGGACCCCTTCCACAGTTCCATTAAACACCTGCTATCGAAAAGAAGTTTTACATGCGAGAAGGAGGGATACTCACTGCTCTTTAAATCAACTTTAAATTCGACACTAGTTCCTCTAAAAACTCTAGATCTAATGGAAAATCTTGGAATTAAGTCATGCTGCTACAAAACAATATCCAGAAAGGACGATTCTGATAAATCATATGAGTGAGAACCTAACTTATTTGTAACTAAAGTAAATGCTAGTATTTAATCATTCGTGAATTATAGTATTTGTTTGTCTTAGATTGTCAGAAACGTGTTATCCAGTCTCGTTGTTGGAGTTCACAGTGGTTCCAATAGAGCATGACTACCTTGCAATATCTTGTGAGTTCAGGTCAAACTCTTCAAATTCTACATCCGGAAATGGGACGTTGATATCCGGGAATGGAACGTCGACGTCTGTGAACGGG
The DNA here is from genome assembly GCA_001718145.1 of Orchesella cincta. Lineage (NCBI taxonomy): Eukaryota > Metazoa > Arthropoda > Collembola > Entomobryomorpha > Orchesellidae > Orchesella > Orchesella cincta. Next base: position 668,933 of record LJIJ01000008.1, read on the forward strand.
ACGTTTACTAAAATAGTAGATATGCATGCATTCGTGCACCTTAACGCAAGCGTTAAAGCGCTGGTTCAAAACATAACAGAAGAAAGACTGAAAGGATCTAACCAAAATTCAACCCAAAAGCTTGTAAATGTACTGGTATTGGGGTTGGATACATTTTCGCGCATGAGCTTTATTAGGCAAATGCCGAAATCACATTCATTTCTTTTAAACGAATTGGACGCAGTGGAAATCAAAGGATATAACAAAATCGCACGTAAGTTTCTTAAACCACGGCTAGCTTTTTTTTACTCCAAAGCTATTATAAGATCTATTTTCGATACTTTTATTTTGCAGACAACACTTTCCTAAACGTGCTTGCTACCCTTACATCCCTAAATGACGTTATGGAAAAGGACATTAATTCATCCTGCAAGGTGAACAACATGTTTGACAACTGCCCCTTCATTTGGAAAAACTATTCCCAGCACGGCTTCCTCACATCTTATGGAGAGGATGGAGCAACAATAGGAAATTTTAATTACTTGCAAAAAGGATTCAAAACACCTCCAACTGACTTCTACCTCCGACATTTTTCGTTAGCAGCTGACAAACTCATAAAGCATTCACGCATGTGCTTTGGTCCACGATTTTCCCATGAAGTACTTCTGGATTACATTCAAAAGTTCACGTATGCCATGGGCAGCGATAATCGCTATTTCCAATTTATTTGGTCAACCGCGCTCGCACATGATTACTTAAATCATGGACAGTTTGGAGATCAGCCCCTGAGATCGACACTAGAATGGCTTAACAATGAAGGGTACTTAAATCAAACCATATTGATTGTGATGAGCGATCATGGACACAGATTTGGAGGGATAATGAAGTACATACAAGGTCTCTTGGAAAACCGTATGCCACTCCTTTACTATGTTTTGCCTTCTTGGTTTAAGGAAAAGTATGCTCGAGCATATCAAAATTTAAAGAGCAACCAAGACCTTCTCACAACGCCATTTGATCTGCATGAAACATTAAAGGATTTAGTAACATTGGAAAGCATAACGGCAGAACAACTCTGGCAGAGAGAAATGATTTTAAAAAATCATGAAAATAACTCAGCATTGCCTCGAGGAATCAGTCACTTTTTACCAATTCCGCTTTCCAGAACTTGTAGAATGGCAGGAATTGAAAATAGCTATTGTGTTTGTCGCAGTCTCACCGATATCTCAACTGACAATTTGGCAGTTAGGCAAGCTGTTTATTATGCAGTTTATTTTATAAATTCAATTGTATCAAAATACCCCCAGTGTGCCATTTTGTCGTTAGGCACTGTGACAGGTGCAATGGCAGGTGTAGGGATTTCTGGAGAAGAGGACTACCAAATAAATTTCGAAACAACTCCGGGTGACGCATCATTGAGCGCAACCATCCTCCGAGATAAAAATGGGATCTGGAGGGTGTCTGGAACTATTGCTAGAATAAATCAGTATGGCAATGATAGCCACTGTGTGGAAAACAGGGAAGCAAAGATGTATTGTTTTTGTAAAGACATGGCTTCAGGATTAAACCTACAACCGTAACATTAAAACTGCATTTATGTCAATTAAGTAGCTTACCAAATAATGTAGAAGCATAGTGAAGTCACAACTCATAATAAATTCTCTGAAATAATTTAACAAGTAAAAATGGTTCATGCTAGTTGTTTTCATGTCTATATATTTAAATTGAGCAGACACTAGCATAATATTGTAGGTAAACACTGACATAAAACTCTGAGAGTCGCTCAGTAATAAATATTAATTATCTCATTGTGCCTTGTTACAAGTAAAGTGAGTAAAAAACATCGGGACTTTTTATGATCTAAACCATTTGGTTAACATCGAAAGAATCATTTTATGTATTAGTTTGTATAATTATATATACGAAGAATTTTAAAATGCATACTTTTTAAATACTACTTTCAGTGATATCATTTTTTGTATCTGCATCTATTATTTTACATATATCGAAGATAAAATATCCCGAATCCAAGATGCTTACATTGCTTTTATTCGCAATACTGTGCTTCGTTAAAGTGAAAATAAGTATGGCAATGGTTTGTGAACCATTATCTTCTTCTGTCTGTATTATCAAAGGTAACGTTCAAACAAGAAATAAACACAATAATATAATAATGGCACAATGTAAAACGCTAAATAAATTGAGATTTTAATGATGTAAGTACTTATATTGTACAGATGTATGCAACCCCAGTGGTATATTAGAGAGAACTTGTGAAGGAGAAATTGCAGTAAGTAAATGTGAAGGAAGTTGCCCCTCAAAGGTTAGGCCATCTGCATTGACTTCTACTGGCTTTTATCAGGTACGTATACTTACGATTAGTGTACTGATCACGGAAAGGTATAATAATTTTTACAAATTAACTGCTCGGTGACCCGTACGTAAATCATTACGATTACAGGTTCTTCAGTGTTGTCGGGAGATAAATCGTACGCGATCGGTCACTCTAAACAAGTGTTACGACCCGGATGGAAAAGTGCTGATGGGAGATAACGAGAAGTACACTATTGCCGTAATTGATCATGTGGATTGTAGTTGCTACAGTTGTGAAGCAGTTCCCAACTTATCCTTGGAATCCACTGTCAATTATCCTGGCAATAATTGTACAGCTTTCAAGACATCACCAATTGAGCTTGATAAGATTCCAAGCACGGCTGCTCGAACTCACAGAAGCGAAATTGTTGTGCCATCACATCTCTTTGCCCTGATAACATTGGTGGTTGTAACATTTTTGCATAAAACTATAATTATCAGTTCATGAACTCTTTCACAGTTATGCACATCGACATTCAACATAACCTTCTTGACTCCTTGTGACTTATAATTAAATACATTCATGTAAGCAAATCACAATCCATCACTACATAAAAAGATTTTTTTAAATCGCACCATAAAAATCTATATAAGCAAACTATGAGTACAAAAATATAACGATTATGTAACTGTGTAAAACATAAAAAGCATCTATGGACGTATATTCAAGGAGTTTATCGTGAAAAATGAACTGGGTATTTTATCATTTTGCAAATTACATAGTTCACTGCATTACAGTATCCCCTTTATAAATATTGTTGCACATGCCATTTAGAAATCGGAAATTGTTTATATAAATATGTATATTAATACTTTTATATACATGAGGAGTCAAGGGTTATAGCCATTTCTGGGTTAGTTTGGTTTACAAAGTAGTAGTAAACATACATCATTACTGTATTACCTATGATGACGACAAATTTACTCAAACTTAGTAAAAATAAATATCCATTGCTTTATAATCTACAAGATGTAAACTGACAATAATTGTGTTTGCAATACGAATAATATCTCATGCATAATAAGATATTACTAATAACTAAGTACATATAGCTATGATTTACTGTCTCGTTTGCTTTTGCGAGGAATCGTTTACTAAGCATCATGATTTATTTATTTAGACCAGGAATCGTCACTGGGAATACTGTTTGTCATTAAACAGAATTAATCTGTCATCTTCAAGGTCAAACTGTTTATGAAAGTTCGTAACACTTATGTTGCATCTTACCTTGAAAATGGCGAAAAAATAAGGCATACATGGAAAATGTTCTGAATTTTAAATTGCCGGAGTAATTTGAAAGTACAAAGCATAATTTTATTACTCCATAAAATGCATACGATACTAGGTAAATTGTCTGCTAAGGAATTGCTTTTATTAAATAGTTTCATAGCACGTTCTACTCATAAAACCGTTAAGTATGTAGATGGTGAACAAATTTCGAGGAATATCCTTTCACCTTTTAAGCAAGGAATCTTTTATATGTTTCAATATAGTAAATATGAGTGTTGCATCATACATGTGATAAGTTCGTCATTTTGTTAAGCACAGCCAAAACTGTTCTTAGGAAATGCGTCATGCAAAATACACGGAAGAGCCCAAATCCACATAAACAAACTCAACTTATAAATTTGGAGCCTCCACAACTCAACTAGTTTAATTTGGTTACTTAACTAACTTCTTTACGATTCAAGAACAAAATGTTCGTCATCTTAAACGTGTCGCTACTTACAGCATGGACTTTAGACTATTCTATATATCGTTGCTCACATCTGTTTATAACAAAATTATTATGTAGTTCCAAAATATTGAATGTTATTAAGGTAATATGTTTGTTTTGACGAATGGTCGCGTTTTTTTGGTATCTCGACAAAGGTTCAAAGTCCAGGGACCCACTACAGTATATGGGAGTGTCTCCCAACTCAAGTAAAAGGAAGGAAAACCCCGATATTGCAATTTGTATGCATCAGGAACTGAACGTAACGTCGTATGTCGTTTTGCAAACAAATGAGGAAGTATCCTTGGAATAGTTTTTACAGATGTACATATTATGCTGTCATACCATTTGATTTCTATGAAACCTACTTACATTCCACGCTATGAACATGATATCTCTACGAGAAAACGGGTTTCGGGGTCATTCCGTGCCGTTCTTTCCATTCGGCTTTTGACGTTCCGGTACGGGTAGTTTCGCCTCTGATTCAAGCATGTATGCATGTGCCTCTAATACCTATGTCTGGTTCATCACTTGGAAGAAAGGGCTATAGCCTCTCTTCTCCTCCATCCTCCTTCTATTTGCAATTCTTGCGAAATGTTTGTAGAAAAACTCTGCGAGCGACAAGTGAACAAGAAATATCCGGATTTCTTCCGTCCACCCTAAAATATTCTAAAGCATTTTACATTTTAAAAGTAAGCTAGCTCTTTTTCCTATTAACTCATCTAGTTCGCTAATCCACCATTTGTTACAGTGTATCCTTGGGTCTAAAGAAAATGTGGAAGTGAAGCCAAAAAAAATCAGCATAAGACTCAACCTACACAAAAAAGTGAGTAAACATCGTTACAGGTCAAAGTCCAAGTCTTTCTTTTGTTAAATAAGCCATCCTCATTTAACATTCTTGCTTTTGCTTTGGCTCATTCACTACTTTGCCTGTTTGCTGTTACGTTACCCAACCCAATCTAATTCATAATGGTTGTTGATATTTTTTTCATAAGCTAAAAAATACAAGGAGAAGAGAATTGGCAACGTATGTAACACAATACAGATTCCCTTCATTAATAATAATTTAGTGTCAACCCAAATGCTGAGCTGTGATCTCATTGGGTCAGTAACATTCGCTTGAGCTACATTTATATAACCATATATTTTTAGTAGTCATCAACGGGTTTATTATCAATTCCCATCCTGATTAGTTTCCACGTGTTAGCGTCAGCAAACATAAGCAGTCATACATTTTGACAAGAGCCTTTTGCTAAGTCAAGGACCAAAAGTAACTCTTAATCCATCACAACTTGAGAATTTTATCATGACATGATTACTTCACCGGTGCAGTGCCTATTTTAAGATTCATTTGTGAAAGAGAACAAAGAATGAAACTGACATAACACCATGCTAATAATTTCAAGTACGTCAGTTCATGAATATTTGACAATGAAGCAGCAAGCTGAAAACATCACCTCATATCGCTCACTCTATTGTTGCATGATCGTTGAGAGCTTAAGCTAAGCTAGGTTATACAGTAAACAATGTTTGTTGAGATAATTGGGCCGTTGTTTATCCCTTTGCAAATATAAAAGGTTAAACGAAAAAGCCAGAACTGCATAATGGTCATCTGCATCAGGATCAGTCAGGTTCTCACCGCCTTGCATCTCACTCATTTACATTTTAACAGAGGTAAAAAAATTTATGTATACACACAACTTGTTTTCATTACACAAGCATTTTTTGCATGCATAATTACTGGGTCTGTTTAGTTTTTCTCATCACAAAGTCTACCACAAATCAGAAAGCTGTGCTGCTCTGTATTTAAGGTTAGGCATAGAATGATTATGTTTCATAGGACAGGGATACACTGGCAGTTTCACTGAGAATAAATCAGAATATTTGAGCATGTTCTCGTAAGACTTTAACCGCAAACAGAAATGAGAAGAAAATTTTGCAAGTTATAATTTTTGCACACATAATACCCATCTTAATATTTTATCATGCTTCATTCCAACCCGTCACCACACATATTGGATCGCATCCCATCTCTCGTTCGTGGGTGATTTCGCTGCACTGCACGTTGTATAAAAGCTCATATTAGCTTTTGCTATCATCATCGCGCGAGGTTACACGAGCAGTTGGTTACATGACATTTTGTTCTTATTCTTTTCTTTAACATTCGTCCGTTTCTTTAGAGGTGATCAGCCTCCATAAGCGTGGATCAGTGGATGATTTTCGTGGAAGTTCTGCGTGCATTTGCAAAAAGAAGAAGAAGGAGAATAAGTACAATCTTTGGCTACTGCACAACTGAACACGTTAGCCAGATAAAACTTTTTGAGAAGAAGCCGAAAAAGCTGAGCTGTATCTCATCACTTCTTACATCAGTTCAGAAGTTCCTTGCTACTTGATTTCTTCTTTTTCACAAAAATCGTACGATCATTGAAATCATCTTGTAATCATTTGAACTTGTAATCCCTTTGAAATACGCCACCAGATTTCTACTTATATGGAAAATTATCTCTAGTAAAAATTATATCAAGATAAGGAGCAACAGTTAAGCTCTATCAAAAGTTAATTGCGTACGTAATATCTCCTCGCTCTCCCTTTCGAAGATAGAGTCAAAAGTCAATCAATTAGTTGGATATTTCTGACCATCAACCGGATCAGTTGAACCATTAATGATCAACATCAAGTATCATCCCAGGAATGTAATACAAAACCAAACACAAGACGAAGACCACAAAGAATTAAAATCATGTAGGGAGTCGTTGTTACCTACATAAATACATGCAAATCATAACTCAATCAATCAGCTACGTAAGCAAAGCAAGCGGACGTAATAGGAATAACACTAAACACTCCTCCTAACTGACACCCAATAAACATTGGAATCATCATCATCATCATTATAATTCGCAAGTTTCGTTATAAAAGTCGATTACCCTGGCTATAGTCAAAGGACGTCAACTACACCAAAACCAACCCCAACTTATGCATAGTGAAGTAGCACTGGATAAGAGTGTGATTATACGCTATACGTCATCAAATCACTTTTTGGAGAATTTAATAAGACTCAAAAGAACCTTTCGTGCTCATAATGAAGTAATAGCCAAGAACAAGAAGTTAACCAAGTGTTCCTATAAAGCATTGGAGGCGCAACGCAAAGTATTATTATTCCTCGCATGTAAAAGACTGGACATGGAGAGGCTTTAGTAACTCATTTTTTGTAAGCTACTATATAAAAGAGAGGATTCAATGGTTCGACTACCACTTTCATTGAGGATACTACCAATACCCACAGCCGCAACTAATCACGATTACCACACCAAAACATCAATGTGCAACAGCAGCATCCAAAAAAAGAAGTAGTAGTTGCAAAATTGTATTGTATGTGATTGACCGCAGAATTGTTTGAGTGTCATTATTACAAAGAGTTGTATTACCTTCAGCAGTATTTTTCTTTAGTAAAAAAAATAATCATTTCCACATTGACCGTGTGTGACATTCTTGTGCTTCCAAAACAACGAATAAGAAGGTGCTATAAAAAGGTGTGCGCAGTACACACCTCAACAAGGAAACAGTTTGAGAGAGTTGTCCTTAGAGGAACCTGAAGCGAATACTAAATTAATTAGTCATAAAACTTGAGCGGAAGTTTTGTAGACTGAAAGCTAAGTATATAGGAAGAAAACTACTTCGTATAATTTAGTACTAAAACTAGAATAACTTGACGACAAGTGCAACAGTATAAAATTAAAGGGGAAACCGTAACAGCTCCTCCACTTTGATGAACAAAACAGTTGAGAACAAAGCTAGTACAGAACATCATCATCATGGCCCCAACATATTCACGCTCTGGTGACGCAGCCGAGGAAGCTGTCACCTTTCCCATTGGAACGGCTTCAAAATCATTATCACAAAATGGATCGAAACCTGATGCAGCATGTAAGTCCATTGTCTATTTTTATTATTGGAAAGCAGGTCATTGTCGTTCATTTTAATAATAATTCAATTTTTTGCTCCATTTTGGAAACAGCTCTACCACATCAAGAAACAGGAACAGCTCACGTTATGGCAGCCAAAACCAAAACAGTAGCGGATTTTGATGAGAAGCAGCAGAGGAGCAGCAACAAAGGTGCTCGCAAAGTGATCCTATTGAGCAGAGTAAGTTGGTTCATAATTCTCATGCATAATTCTTCTCCGCTATTGGTTTGACTTTGAGTAAGGGCAAAAGTAATTAGACTCGGAGAACATAATACTTTTATATTCATGTTTGTTGCTTTTTACACGAGTTTCGTGTTAATAATGTTCCTGATGCACGCCCACCTTGTTTGTAGTTCTCAAATTTAATTTCCTTTTCCTTGTTTAATTCAACAGCATGGAGAAAGCGAGAACAATTTCAGTGGCAAGATTGGAGGCGACACGAACTTGTCTTCAAGAGGCAGAGCATATGCAGCGGCACTCGCTAGCTACATTAACTCCTTGGATATTCAATGTCCCGTGGAAGTTTGGACGTCTGGATTGAAGAGAACGATTGCCACAGCAGCTGGCGTCAAGTGCAATCAGCGAAAGGCTATGAAGGAGTTGAACGAGTTGCATGCCGTAAGTTTATGAATATATGAGATGTATTTTATAATGCAAAACATAGGTATACTAAGGAGTGAACTGTGGAAATTGGCAAAAATTTGGAATTCAGCCAGTCTAGCTTAGTTTCAATCATAAAGAGCTTGAAAAATTGATATGAGAATCAATTAAGGCGGATTTACACACACAAAATAACATGTCCATCAATCCTTGTCAATTAGGATGATTGTATCTGAGCAGGTGAAAATAATAATAATAAAATTGTTTTTGTTTGTTTTCCCTTCAGGGTTGTTGCGAGGGCATGAGTTATGAGGAAATCCAGATCAAATACCCACTGGAATTTGCAATGCGCGATCAAAACAAACTCACATACAAATATCCTAATGGGGAATCATATGAAGATGTCCTGGCTCGAGTGGGCCCCGTCATTGGGAACATTGAGGCAACTACTGCCACACCCCAAAGGAGTGAGAATGATGAGCAGAAGGTGTTGTTAATTGTTAGCCACCAAGCTGTCCTCCGCTGCTTTCTCAGCCATTTTTTGGACATTGCGGAATGTACGTAATTTGGAAAAGATCTTTAACCTCTCCTTGAGAATTTCAAATGACAAACAGAATGATAATAATTATTGCATTTGATAACTCAACAGCGGAACTTCCATACATTGAGGTTCCTCTTCACACAGTGATCTGGCTGATGCAAGATGAGGAAACTGGAAAATGGTCTGTTTCATACGTGAGACTCCCAGTGGATTGCGTCGATACATTCAGACCCAAGCCCCAGGTTAATAATATTTTAAAATCTTATGCAATCCAATATTATCACTATTTATCACGTTTGTTCAGTTGCTCATCTATGTGTACCCCTGCCGTTTTTCAGAACTGCAACCTTCAGAGATCTGAATCGGACGCTTTGGAAACAGTGCCAACCCATTACTGATCATGAGGGTTTATGACAAGTGGCAATGCATGGCATTTCCTCGTCTCTCAACCGGTTGCACTAGACTATAGATGTACACTTTGTACTTACGTAACTTTAGTAGAATGTACTTTCGCGGAATGATGGAAGGAAATAACCTTGAATATCTACAAAGATCATCTTAAGATCTACAAATAGCTTCACAGTGCACACATATAACTTGGTATATATTATGCAGATTAAGTACTCTATGCATGCATGTGTAACGAATTACATTTAACGGTATATACTATTATACTAATGCACATTTACGTATTTATCTCATGCCGGGGAATGCGAAAATATGATTTTGCTCGCACCTGCAATTTTAAACATTTCACGTTATACTTAAGCATAATTCTACAGTATATTTTTTATTCATGCCAGAACATAGATTTCCTATTGTTAAATATTTATTGTATTTCAAGAATGTTTTATGCTACTAAAACTAAAAGCATTTTAAAAACAAAATCATAAGCAAAAGCACTCTACGTTTTAGAGTTAGTCTCGCCAGTAGTAAAAGGTATTTATGTTTGATATATTATTCGTATAAGAGCTGTGTGGTATTAGTTTTTTAGTTTTGTAAAAGTACCATGTTTTATTTTATGAGGAACATGTGATGAAATCCATGTTTTACCAAACTTTATGCAACATAAAATGTTCTTATAATATTGTTAAAAGCTTTGAGTACCTATATGTTCACGAGAGATGAGGTGAGGAACGACGGGCTGGGAAAGGGATGCCGATCATGTCGTATTTTTATAGTGTGATAAATACAAATATACAACCATAATAAAACCTAATAATTGTAATGAAATATCGCTATAAATTGAAAACTGAAAGGTTCTCCGCGTTTATTAGCACTTGTCTTATCATTATCTACTGATTCTTCTGGATTCACGAGAGATCATATAAACAAATTAACTATAGAAGCCGAAGGGCAAACAAAGTTGAGCAAAGTAGAAATAATGCTGTGGCCCTGTAGTTTTTAGATAAGGTTTGATGAGCAAAATTCAATTTGACTTTCATCAGACCTTTTTTGTCGTTGAATTTAATAAATCGTCAGATCAGATCAGCTATAAATACATACAATTTCATTGATTCCAAATCAATACAGTTTAGAGTGCGCATCTAAGATATCGCTTGCATTAGCAAAACTGCGCATTTCAAAACGATAATGTCAATTTGCTCTTAAAAGGAAAACGTTTAATTTTAGCATAAACAAACCCAACATAATAGAATAGTTATATAATATATCATAGAGAGGTTATTATTCTTATATGAACTTGATAACGTAATAATATGTAGGAAGGTCTTCTTGCAGGTCAACTCTCAGCTTAACAGCACATCTCATTTCAGCCTTAGATAAAGAGCCAATGCTCCAGTTATTTACATACAAATCATGATGATGATGATAGTTTGAAAGTGATCTTGAATGAAAGCTGAAGGAAATTTTTTAGTGGTTTTTGATGGGGATATTAAATAGCAATAAAAATGATGTGTCATGTCATGTCGCTCATGTCATGTCGTGTCGTGCCAAAGGCGAGCTTATAAAAGTGTCTGCAAAAATTTGATTGGATTGGTCGGAAGAGTTGATAAAAGAGAAGCCATGTCATGTCAACAATCAACATCAACAAAACCAAACCTCACCACGATTGACGATGATTGCTTGTTTACACTCCAGAAGTTGGGATGTATCCATTTTAAAATTTGCACAAGAAATATGATGAGCTGGTAAAAGGAGTTACATCAAGCTAATAATAAGCTACTACTCTGCTCCAGTGATACCATTTTCTGGAATTAAATATTTGAGCTGCTAACCTCTCTCTCTCTGCGATAATGTTCACCGCGACCGCAACAACCTTCCTTTTCATTTCCATCATTTTTGGTACACGTGCGCTCCGAGCTGTATTTCATGTTTGCTTGCACATTTTACATAATATTCATGAAGGATACGATGTTTACTCACGACATCATGAACTAAATTAATAATGACAAGTAATATGATGGCTTTTGCCTTTATGATATAAAATTTATAAGCACAAGAAAAAAGTCTTTGTTTGAGCTGTACAAAGAGTTCATTACAAAAGTCTTAAATTTGCAGTTCCAATATTTGTTCAAACACTTGTTTAAATACTCTTAACTTGCTCTCTTCTCTTCGTAATGAACCGACCTAAGAATAACAACAACTTATCTGCTGAGTAGAAAAGGTCAAAGAAGGTTGGAAACAATCCTTCAGTTTTTGTAACTTGTGTGTATTTGCTTTTATTTTAAAGGTTGTAAACAAGACCCTGGCATATGTTAACAAATAATATGGTTGAAATGGAAGAAAGAAAGAAATTTATGTTTAATAATGCTGCTCTCACTGCTCTGTGCTTCTTAAGACAGTTGATTTGAGGAGAGCAAGAGGGATCCCAACATCCGGGGGTAAAACTATGTTAAATATCGGAAACAGACATCGGAAATTAAACTTGTGATTGAAGAGTTGTGGCTTCTGCTTTTGACATATTATGTGCTTTGAGCGATCACTGCACTAAATTCCTAGGAAGAATGATTTGAAGAAGAAATCCAAAGCAAATATATTACAAAAATGAAATGCATGCAAGTTGAATTTTGTCGTAATTTCAACGTCAACATGGATTATATTTTACATGTAATTATTTGACCTCAACGATAAAAAAATTCTTTTTCTTTATCTTTTTGAACGTGTTGGGTTGAATTGAAGGTGTCCTCCGTAGTAGTTGTCATATCCTATTACTATTTTCATCTGCAACTTGCAGCAGATGCTAAAAGCAAGCAAGTAAGAATCTAGATACCTAAATCATTGTATAACTCTCTCCGGATGTTCCACCACAAAAAAATCTTAAACACATTACCCTCTCTCTTCTTCTCCTCCTCTTTTCATGTATCATTTAAGTGAAAGAAAGCAGTCTCATTGTTTTTCTTGTAGGATTTTGTGACTTGTTTAGAACCTCCTTGCCATGGATGAAAACTCCAACCATACGCCACCAAAGTTGTGTGGTAGGACCAGCGGAGAATATTCCAAGAAAATGAAAATTTCATTCGCCTACTGCCTCTCCCCTATTCATCATCAACTTCTTGTTTAAAAAGTAAAACTAGCAAAAATATCGTCATAAATAGTTTTTGATGTTTAGAAGATAGATATAAAGAGTCGTCTTTTAAAAACTCCCAAATTCAGTTTAGCGCTTGAAACTTGTGGAGGACACAAAGACAACCAAGTTTATATGTATTTGTGTGTGAGGCAGGCTTGGCTTTGGCTACCACCAACAGTGTGGCTTACAAAAGTAGTCTAGGCAAAAGTAATTGAATTACTCAAGTTTAGTATCTATCTCTTCGAGACTTTCTCTTCCTCGCTATACCACCACCATAAACTGTACTCGTTTAACTTCATTGAGGTTGTGTTTTATATTGAGCTTCCTTTACAAATGGAGTGTGGTAGCTCCGCCATTTAAACACTTTTAACTTCATCTCCTCCCTTTATATATTTACTTTGGCCGGATGCGGCAAACAACATCACATCTTGATGATTTTGGAAACAACATCAGCATCAACATCATGTTGTTGTACCCGGCTTTTAGAAGAGTTTTAAAGGAAAAGTAGTTCAACAATCAGAATAAAAGCTTGAAAGAAGAGTAGAGAACATCTTGTAAGTAGTTGTAAGTTGCCAAAGAACCAAGATAGTAAGGTACAAAAGAGACAAAAGTGGTGGGAATGTACATATGTATCACTGTCCCCAGCTGAAAAGGAAGACTCGAGATTAATTGACTTTTAGTCTTCATCTTATCTTCATAATCTGCACCAGTAATGACGATGATATGATGAAGAACAGCGTATAATATGGATGATGATGATGATGACATTTGTATGCGTGGGAGGTAGTGAAAAACGAGTGGGGAGAATTGACACAGAAAAAGTTGAGAAGAATCCCCAACTCTTTTGTCCTTTAATTCTTTCAGCTCACAATCAGCTCAAGTCAAGACTCTAACTTGGTTCTTTAACTTTACTAATGATGACGAGAATGATAATGCTAATGTCAAGCTTCTTGCAAGGAAAAACAAGGCTGCTTTTTATTTAAGCTCCTCATATTTTTATGCATTGGCTAGCACTACCACCAGCTAGCTGCTAGCCCCATAAACAAGCTTATTGTTAGCATTTCCCATGGGCAAAGGTACAAATTGTACTCAAACTATAACTTCTTAAAGAATTTTGTATCTTGTATCACAGCAAGAAATTCCTTTTTCTACCCAGAAAAAAGGAGTCAACGCTCAACAAGGAAAAACAAGAGCACACAAATGTGCACAGTATATTACCAGACGTGCACATTTGTGTAGTTTTCTAAAAAGTAAGTATGCCAAGCGGAAGGAAATTCACAGCGGTTTCCCTCATTACCCTGATGCAGATAAAGGAACAAGTTGTACTTGTAGTATTTATTATTGCATGAGTGGATGATGGGCTGTGTGTACTACGTACGTACGTACTTACATGTACATGCAAAACTGCTTTTTACTTTACACATATTATCCCGTATTAAAATGCAAATGTCTCTAATACTCACTTGACTCACTGACTTAAATTATGAGAAAAGCTTTGCACACTGAACATGTGTGGTAGAGTCCGTGGTTTGGTTTTACTTCTCGGATGTTGCTCCTGTTGTTGTGGGAGAAGACATGATGAGACTTTTATATGACAAAGAATACAAATAATGGAAAATCAAGCTGAGCTCCCATAAGCTCACAACGAATAATACCCAATAAATAATATGAGCTCTTGCTTTTTCCTTCCAACCAGCAAATAAATAATGCATTAGTGTCACTGGTGAAACTTTATGCTCAAATTTGTGCGTAATTTAACCTTAACATTGTGATTTGATTGTTTATTACCACTTTTGCTAATGCAGGATCCATGCAAGCTCATAATCATGATGTACGTGCTTAAGACAACCAAGACTCTGTTAATTTGTTGGGATCAGTTAAAATGCTAAAAAGGCTGTCGTCAATAATGAGGGGGAGGAAAAAGTTGTTAGAAAATGACAATGTCAATGATACACATATATTTCTCTAAAGCACATCATCAGTCACCCAACTTTCCTTTGAACAATGGAGATAAAACAGAGATAGCTAATTGCACAAGTAGTCTCGCTGATGAAAAATACATGTTTGAAGTGCACCATTCTTATAATTACGTTTACTTTTACAATTTGCCAGATTAGCTCCATTATGTTTGATATGGATGTGAAAAAAATGATGGTAGTAATTATAGCATATTTTTTAATCTCACTCTTCAATCCAACAACGTCTCGTCCCAGAAAAAATCCTCTCCTTTGTCGTCAAACGCTCTTTTCTTGGGAGGATGCACAAGTGAGGTTGAGGCTTCCCATCTATTAAGCCTAATTTCTCCATTTTTTTCCTCAAAACCTCATAGCTTTCATATAGTCCCAGTCATAAAATAGGATATCAAGTCGAATCATTTGGCTGCGCTTCTTTGTTAAGCGCACTCGCTCCCACCGTCTCCTTTTAGGGCTTCTTTATTGTTTGAGTGGTGTGGTTGTGGTGCATAGAAAAAATAATATAAACTCTCGAGGGAGTTGGAGAAAAAAGGGAAAATTAATTGACGAGTTATATGAATAACCTATCTAGCTACTTTTATGAACCTACCCGGAACGGGAAAGTGGTCTGGTGCGTGGTGCTGCTGGAAAAGCTTTGAGAGTGCATCCCTCAATGCCAATCCCATTGTTGACTCTAATTAGTGATTATTACATAACTACAAGTTAATTGCTTTATTTGGTGGAACAACCCGAAAAGCGAACAAAGTTTGAAAAGTTATTATCATTGTCAAATCGCCCCAATTTTTGGGGAGCTTCATAACATCGGATCAACTGTGCCAAGCGAAAAAAGAAGTGAAGGTTTTACGCCAAAGTTGAAGCTGCGCTAATCTCCTCATTATAGTGAGAATGCAGTCGGAAAACCCAAGAGCATCTTAATTAATATACTAATTCCATCCTCCAATTTTATCCTTGGGGCTCGATTCATTTGTGTTTTATAATCTTGCACCAAAAGCTCAGAAAAGTGGAATAATTTTGAATTAAAGTGGAGACAAATAAGAAGGCAGCCAGCGTCAAATTATTATTGTCTTTAATTTCCGCTCCAGCTAGTCAAACAAATATTGCAGAGCTATATAATTCCCTTCACCAACTTTTCGAAGGATCATGTCACCATTATCTCGACTAATCCAGCCATGTTTTCGTGGTGGAGGAGTTGGAGGTTGCAAATACAACAGTGCTCGTCATCTAGTCGGGATTTCCCTCTGTTTTTATCTCATATTTAATTATGCGCTTCCCTCCTCCGGTCGCTACATGTCAACGGGAGAAGCCAAGGCTATGAATTTTGTCTGCAGACTTGAAGGTTCGTTTTATTTGCTTTCCAAGTTAAATCTCATTTCAGTGCAGAGATCCGCATTTTATATCACATTGTAAACAGATAAAAAATATATTGAAAAACTTTGGGAGAGAGAATATTGCGGAATTTTTTATGAACTAATGGTTTTAATTAAGAGAACTCATTATGAATGAGATGTGAAGGAATGTCGGCGATTTTACAATCCCATTACATTTTACACTTGTTTCAAAATTATTGCAGATCCTGACTTGGATAATTGCATGCATAACTTCAAGCCGCATCCGAAGCAGAGAGCTGGCTCCGCAAAATCAGAGGGTGAGTTTGAGCATAAAACTGCAATAATACATTTAAGTTAAATAGATATAAATAAATATATCTAATACCACAAACAATCCACTATAACCCGACCGACTGACACTGATTACGATTTTGGAAGTAGAGTGGGACATGGTTTAAATTTTTAAAATAAAGAAACCCACGCAAAACTTTTTTTTGAAAAGTGTCTATCGACATTGAATGAAAGGAAAAGAGAGCTACTGCTCCGATTTGGAGGCATGATTGTACTTTTTATATGATAAAAAGGTAAAAAGAAAAAAAGTTTTGACCTTTTTTTTAAAGAACTAGCCGCTTATAAGAATAACTCTGGTATAGATATATATATGTTTTTGAGTATGTTCTTCGAACTTCGAAGTGTGGAGTGATACACATCACATCACCATCGCCGTCCGTCGTCATCACCATCATCTCGCTCGCTCACAATCAGGGAAAAAGCAAAGGGCATTTTTTGGGTTTCAGTACATTGTGGGAAATCAAAGAGTCAGTCAGTTGGGAAAAGGGTTGAGAGCGTAGTGGAGAATGAAAAGAAGAAAGGAGCAAGAAAGGAAGAGGCTTTCACGTTTTCCAGGGATTAGACAATATGTTCAACTCTTGTGTGTACACTACATACATGCATATTATATGGGTACACAAGTCTGCTGAAAATCAGTACAAGGTTTTATTTTTATATACATTTTTTTCTGTTTTTCGGATGCAGACTCCATTTATTGGTATGAAAATGCTCAATCATCGCTGCGGCGGAAGGTTGGGAGTGAGACAAAAATTGAAAAGCTGGCAAAAAATGTTATTTTCTTCCTCGGTGATGGAATGAGTGTACCGACGATCACAGCTGCCAGGATTCTAAAAGGACAACTGGAAGGGAAGACGTTTGGTGAAGAGGCTGAACTCAACTTTGAGCGATTCCCCAATGTCGCTCTTTCCAAGGTTTGCTCTTGCTCTCTCTCGTCAACATTTCCCTTTTCTTCTTCTCTCCATATCCAGATCTCTACTTTTTCCTCTTGTGTTGACAGCTCAACAGTCAGATTCACGAGTTTGATATTTATTGCAAAATGCTCAAGTTGTTCTTATGCATGAGAAGAGAGCACGGCAGAAAAGTACTCGTGCATATATAGATTTTATATTGGTCACATGCCCACACAACAATAAGCATAAATGAAATGAAGATAAAATTCAACCATTCTGGGAATCTTGAACGGAATACAGAATACAATACAAAATATTCTTGCAGTCAAGAGCCTTTTCTGCCATTCAAAAATCATCAAAAATCTTTTCCCTTCTCAAATAATCCAAAGAAGTCGCAGAAACATGAGCTTCTGAGCAGAGGAGAATGTTGTAAATAGTAATACATTTATTTCTTGCTAAATTCAATAATCAAGTTTGTCACAAAATGTTGACAGCTTTCCCACACTCAGAATCAGTTTTCAGAATTGCTACTTATTTGGAGGATTGTCATTTATCATGATAATGGGCACATGAAAACTCATTATACAATTGAGATCCCTTCAAGTTGTAGCTAATTTGATAGCAACTTGATAATTGGACGCTTGTCTATTAAAATCATGAATAATATTCTTTCTTCCTTTCTCCACACAGACCTTCTGCATGGATAGTCAAGTCGCGGACTCGGCATGCTCAGCTACTGCCTATCTTTCTGGAACTTTAGGTAATAATGAGTGGAAGCTTTGCTTCCTTTTCTTGATAATTTTTAGTTTGTCGAAATGAGAAATATTATGAGTCAGAGTAGAAAGCAATTTCCCTCAAGAAGATGAAAATTATTGGCACATGAAATGAACAATTATTTTTATAATTTAAAATGTCATGCTTCATTTGCACATTTCAATGTATATCATTCAGGAAATATTGCGACGGTTGGAGTGACATCAAAAGTATCGTTTCGAGACTGTCGGAGCCAGATGAACAAGACCAATCAAGCAAGCAGTGTGCTCGCATGGGCTCAAGTAAGACCTTTTTTTTGTGAAAAATTATTTTTGCAAAGCTCCACTTTTGATTTTAAATCTCGAGTCTTCACCAATCGTATTAGTTGTCATATGTCGTAAACGGTAGAGTGGAGTGGAATCATGTACAATTGAACTGAATATTAAAAAACAGGCTCGCGGAATGTCAACCGGAATAATCACAACGACTCGCGTTACCCATGCAAGCCCAGCAGGAGCTTATGCAAGTATTGCAGACAGGTACGTAAACATCTTGTTTTTTTTAATTTGATGGGAATGAATAAGCCAGGAAGTATAGTCACAGTTGCGTCCTTGTAAATATATATGTACAAGGAAAATGCGTTCAACTTCAACTCGAAAAAAATATTCTTGGGAAATCACAAGTTTTTTATGAGCATGAAAATAAGCCTTTCTCTTCGTTATCTGACTTCCCTAGAGACTGGGAAAATGATAGGATGATAAGGGATGCCGGAGAAAATCCTGACCGTTGTGATGACATTGCTGAGCAGCTTGTTCTCGGAGAAGTTGGGAAACGCATAAATGTGAGCAGACATAAATAAATACATAACATGATGCTATAGAGGGGAACACGAGCAAATGCTTTTTTTAGCTTGGGTTTGGTTTTGTAGTCACAATTTTTATGAATTTCTATGTTTGATATTGTGGCCATGTCCTCCTCGTACGTGCGACTTCGTAAACAAATACCTTTGGGAAGAAGGAGATGATGATGCTGTAGTATATGATGCATGCAAATATGGTAGACACGCTTCGCGTCCTTACGAAGACGGATATGAATACAGTCTATTTGCATTTTCCGTTTTTTTTTTCTTCACAAAAATTGCTCTCCTCGCTTCTGATTTTGACGACGATGAACCATGGCTCATACCTATATAGTGACTAACAATGCATTTCGTATCATCTCATTTCCAGGTTATTCTTGGAGGAGGCCGAAGAGAGCTGATGCCCATCACAGTGCGCGACGTCGAGTCCAACCAACCTGGGAGGCGAAGTGATGGCAAGAACCTGATTCAAACTTGGTTAAAAACTAAAAAGAACCCAAAATCTGCAAAGTATGTCTGGAACAAGCAGCAACTCTTCAATGTCAATGTGAGCGAGACGGACTATTTACTGGGTAAGTGAGTGACTGCTCTTAATGGGAATTTGCTTAGAGAAACTCATTTTCCTCCTATACATAACATGTACATTCTCCACCAACTTATTATGACACCACAGGAATATTGGCACGAATGACGAACAAAGTCGTAAACTTAAGCCAAAGCCAACTACTACGTTGTATATACATATCTGTAATAAAAGTTACAATCATAATCATTACTTCACAGCAGCAGTTGTGCTATATACTAAAGCCAATATAGACAGGGAATCCCACACAATGCGTATTATTGTGAGTTGATATCATGATATGAGAAGAAAAGGCGTCATCATAAAATGAACCCTTTCAAAAAAGGCTTCCCAATTTAAGCAGCAGTTGTAACAATAACCCTAGTCTAGTCTCATTTTGACGGAGGGGGAAAAGAAGAGTAACATGCTAGCTTCCTTTCATCATATTAAGAAGCATTTTGGTGTAACGCTAATAATTCCATGTAATAATCCCATTTTCTTGTAGACATGTGGATTTCATACGCTATATTCAAATTATTTATTTCAGTATAAAATGATGATGATGATGGGAAAAATTTTCATTCATTTCATTTAGTTCTTGTTTAATGTATGCAGGGTTATTTAGCTACGACCACATGGACTACGTCACTGACGCGGATGCGAATGCTGATCCGAGTCTACCAGAAATGACAAAAGTTGCTATTGATATCTTGAGCCGAAATCCTAATGGGTTTTTCTTGTTCATAGAAGGTATGTAAAATGTCGAAGCACTCTTCATTTCCATTCAGTTCCATTAATAGCTCCGTTATATCCCGTATGGTGATAATGGGAATAATACACACACATAATAAATAACCAGGCAATTTGGTGGAACCATTCGAAGGAATAATAGAAATATTGATACAGAGCAAAAATAGACTCAATTTATGAGCCCAAACCAATAGAGAAGTTCTATCTCTCTCTCTCTTAGAGTTTTGATAGATATGGGTTGCGTGCTGGTTTGGTTTTGCATGCCAAAGTAGGAGTAAAATATGCTAAACTTGAGCAAAGTAAACTAAAAGTGAAAGCTGGATCTGGATGAGATGAGGATGACGTTAAGTCTCATTTCTCTGCACGATTTCACATTCATGCTAAAGTCGATCTCACGGGGAGAGTTTAACAAGTCAGTCACAAGTTTTGGGAAAGAGCGTGAGATGCTATGGGTTTGAGTTGATCCAAAGAAAACTTTCTAGTAGAGAACTTTGTCAGTATGTTTTGTTGAATGACACCCCATTCACTTCAATTTATGCTGAAATGGTTCCACCTTGTCATTTATTGGGCGTGTTGAATGAAATATGTTGAGAATTTTAAGGCTCACTAACTCAATTTTGAATTATTGACATAAAGTTTACACCAGTTTTTATTTATGGTGGCGGTTACTAATCTCCATCTCTCTTTCCTTTTGCAGGTGGCCGCGTGGGTAAAACATCACAAGCGATATGATATTTATTTTTATTATAACCACATTTTTCCACTCCAATTCAAATTTAAAACTGAGGTTTTTTATTGCCAGATCATGCTCACCATTCCAACAAAGCACAGAAGGCTTTAGTCGAGACGATCTCGATGGATGCCGCTGTTTTGACAGCAGTTGAGAACACTTCCGAGCAGGATACACTGATTCTAGTCACTGCAGATCATTCCCACGTAATAATAACAAGATGGCAAATCTAATTACTACATTTCTTGGTGTACTCAGTACTCAACCACCAAACACAATACAAGACAGAGTTGTATTGATTTTTCGCTAAGATTACGTAGTGGAAATGTTTTCAAACTTTCTCTTTTCTTTCGCTACATATTTGTGTATTGTTATTGCTACATCCATTTTCCTCCTTCTTTTCGTAGGTAATGACAATTAGCGGATATCCACAACGAGGCAATCCCATTTTGGGCTTCGCCGGCATCTCCGATGTGGATGACCTCCCGTATACCACGCTCAGTTACGCTAATGGGCCCGGCTACAAACATCCGGTGGAGAGTGGAGACCGTTATGACCTCACCGATGACCACTTAGGTGAGTTGGAGAAATATTAGAGCCATTCTTTTTAAGCTACTTCCAACTTGCCCACATTAATGGCGCTCGGACTCGGTCCACAAACGCGATGGATTTTATTGCACACATATATACTACGTAGCAGAAGGAGTTTTGTAGGTAGATGCAATGAAAGAAAAAGCAGGTTATTATGATCATCATGAAAGTTGACTATGCCTTCCGCTCCCTTGTTATTAGTCCATCTTGTTTGTATTTGTATCTGGTCGAGAATGGAATGGAAATGTAGTTGCTTTTCTATTTTCTTTCATCCTGATTGTGAGAATGAGCATCGAAAATGCGGTAGTGCAGAATGAAAGACACTTGAAACTATCTCTCAAGAGACTCTACCACTCTACTGGTCTCAGCCAAAAGCTGTGTACTATCCAACACTCTCACTCACACAATCAGAAAACAGTATAATACAACCATACCTAGTGAGAGAGAGACACACACACAAGAGGAGAAAAGTACTAAACAAAAAGGTAGACTAGTAGTGTGGTGAAGAATGCAATAGAATCAGTTGCCGGAACGGCAGTTTATTTAATTACGTAAAAAATGTGGACATTCTTCCCATTTCCCTCTATTGCTACAAATAAATAATCCTCCAATGTTCCTTATACTTTCTCTTTTCTTGGCTTTAGACCATCCAGATTACACACAGATGACGGGACTCCCATTGCTATCTGAAACACATGGCGGAGATGATGTCCCCATCTACTCGAGGGGTCCCTTTTCTCATCTCCTCACGGGGGTGAACCACCAGTCTCTCATTCCCACGTGATTGCCTATGCCGCCTGTCTCGACCCTCTGGTCAAGGGCCACATGAGGGGAGCCCATTGTCCCCCAACTTATGCTGAACAAAGCAGCAGTGCATCCTCCTCATCCGTCGCCGGCTCATATGTCCCTCCATCAGCACCCATTATAAGTGGGTCGCCGATTAAAACTCGTAGAAAAGCAAGGATATGAATAAAATGATGATGAGGATAATCATGCACGAAATGGAATGTCAAACCCATTATTCTTGCTGACTGTTGGAATTTACACCCATAGGCCCCGTTGTTGTTATGTTATTAACCTTAATTTGTTATTGTTATTGTAGGCAATCATATATATTTTTGTAATTATGCCGTTTACAAATGTGTAAGTGTGCCAGACCCGAGGATAAAGCTGATTAAACGCAAACATTATACTCTTATCTTGGCCGCTGAGCCGCAGCAGATACTTAAGATTAGCATTTTATTTCATTTCACACTTGTCTTGGGTTCGCGTTGGGGTATTGCATGTTTTTTCAAGCTACACGTGCAGAATCCCACTCACTCTCCGCTCAGCAGCTAACGGCTGTTTTTTAGATTTATCGAGAAGGGAAATGGGAGAGGAAGAGAAAAAATGTTTGTGCAACATTTGCATAAAAAGGATATTTACAAGGACATGGAAAGTGATGGTGACTACGATAAAATTGGTGATATTCACGCGTGGCGTGAATTATTATTTGGCAAAGGTGATATGCTTTCCTGGGATTTGCTCCCAGAGTCGAATACATTGCAACTCGTAACGCATATGTTTTTGTGTGAGGGTGATAATAACAATGATAGGTTTTTCTAGTAGTGCATTCCGAAATAATAGCTTGGCTCTTTCCCTACCACATTAACACGCTTGGGCCTTGTATTTGTATTGTTCCTTCAGTTTCATTACGTTACTCTGGATCTAGAGAGTCACAATAATACTGTTATGTACTTATGTAAAATGTGTTTGAGTTGGTGTGTGCGTATTCCTCGTAGAATTGTGGGATTGGATGAGATGTGAAATATGGATCTGATGCTTCCTCTGTGAAGATATGTGGATCCTATACCACCAGCCGTGATGAAAGTCTCTCGGAAGCATTTTCTGCAAAGAATGTTCATGGGATTCTCTGCGGTTTCAATATTAAACTAGCATCTCCTCCATCACCGGATGTGAGTTTCACCACGGAGAGCTCACAAGCCAGGGCTTTTTCTTCTTTGTTGACATTTTTACGGAGATGGTGACGTCATGTCACGAGCTGGAGTTTTAAAAACTATTGTGGTGCCTGGACCAATGTGTTTTATATGAATTGTTGGGTATATGACGACTTTGCATTGCCTACGGTGTTATATTAAATTGTAAACTCAAGATTGAAGCAATAATAGCGTTAAAACGTAATATTATTTAATATGATGACAACTACTAGAAACTAAGCTCAGTTTGAACCCAGGAAATTGTTGATCCAAGAAATCAATTTTTATTTCACACCATTTAGCCTCCGCAATAACTTGGAGGAAAACTGTCATAAATCTTTTATAGCCTTGTGCTATGACTTTTAAATGACTCCTACATGCATTTTAAATCGGCAGCAAGACATTTGATCCGTTTTACTGCTTGGTTTCAACAAGTCGATATATTTGAAGTGGTTGAGGTAGATAAGACTGCACAGTTCGTACAAGCTCCTCTACTTGCTTATTTTCCCCTAAAGTAAATTCTTAAAATGCAATCGAAACCCTCCAAAAGTATCCAAGACATAAAATTAGAGCAAATTTTTCCATGCCAGTAAAATTGCAATTATGCATAGCCCATAGCACTTTTGCTCGTTCTCGGCAGAATGTTTTGACTCGAGCTCCAACATTCACGCATTTTTAACAAGGTTGAGGGGATCATGAAACTGTGTAAATTACACAATTCCACACTCACTAACTCTACCAACTTATAAACGAGTGTACGTGTGCAACATAAACTGGCCTGGCTTCATAGCCCATGACTCCTGGCTGATAAAGAGTTAAATTCTTAATGGTTTCTATTTCAGGTCCATATACATAGACATAACATGTAAGGATTCATAGAATTTGTAGCTTTTTTCCTGACTTGGTTTGGTTTGGCTTGGCTTAACAGACAAGCTGTTGGATTGGAGTTGTTGGGGAATGATACAATCAGGAAAGAGTAACGCAATAACGTCATGTTCCAGTCGGTGAGCTGCTCTGGATCTCTCGATGATTTTGCATTGGAATACAGAACCAACACCAGGTCGCTTCCCCCTGATCCGGCACGGTTGAACGAATTGAATCCAATCCAGAACCCAGTTCATCATTCTGTTCCGGCGACAGGAAAGAGAGATATTCATCTGTGCGTACTTCACTTTTCTAGTAATATATTCACAGGGAAAAAGTTTAACTCGGATCGAACTTTGCCTTTTTGTCCCTCAAAGAAAGAATGACGTACGTATGTACACACACAAAAAAATCAAACAGTCGTGATTTCCATGTGTGTACTCAACCTGAATACACATACGCAAATATTTTTTTGAATCTCATTTATATATTTCATCAAATGCTCTGGCATCGCATCGGTTTGTCAATAGAAACTAAACGACAACAAACTGTTTGATAAATTATTGAAATGTGGGCCACTCTGGCTGGAAAAAAAGAATGCAAATTTTTTAAGAGCCACAATATTTTTACCTCAATCAAACGAAACCCTACCCTTTTGAATGAATCTTTACAACCTATGCCAAAACCAGAACGTTCTTTTCCTTGATGATAGAGACATTCCCATAATATATAATATCATCATCATCATCATCTTGAAGACATGCTACACGATCGGGTTAAAGAGCGACCCAGAGCGTCATAGCAGACATTTGTGGTCCAAAGAATCCAAAACGACAGCACATTTGGACACCGGCCAAGGAACCTACCAGGAGCAGCAGCAGTTGTTAGTTATTTGCATTCATACTCTCCATTATTAACCCACTCGTCTCACTGTCTGCTTTGGTGGTGGTAATAATGGTGAGTATTTTCTGTTCTGCATAAAGAAAAGATTTAAGCCACCGTCTTTCCAAGTAGCTCATCCGTTTCTAGCTCATTCATGACACACGATATTATTCCCTGATGAATTTCTCATCCTCATGATTATCACACTCAAGTTTAGCACGTAGCATTGCGATCTTTCCACGTCGTTTCTCCAGGTGTGAGCAGAGCTAAGTAGGTGATGGGCCAGGTAGCGTCTGATTCAGTGTCTGTCTGTCACCATTTGAATTATCTACTTCATAATGGCAGAGGTGGAACTCGTTAAATTACTCAGAAACTTCAAAGGAATTACCTAATCCTTGGAGATGTCCTTTGGGATAATAAATTGCCAACATTTTCTACGAAAGTGTGCGTTATGGAGGGCATTACCTGAGGGAAAAATGAGTTCCAAAATGAGATGATGATGATGTTGAAGGTAATGATGAAATATTCACGTGTTCCGATGAAAAAGTGGGAGAAAACATGGATTTTATTAGGCTAGGTCGTCTTATGACACTTTATTCTGGTTCATTATAACTTGGATAATAAATGGATACACAAAGTACTTCTTTAAAAGGTATTAGTCGATGAGTGGAAAAATCTGTAAAAGTTGGGAAACGATCTGCTAACGAGGCTTGTTGACCTTTAGCGTCGAACTTTAGAAAAGTTTCAAAGTGACTATTGGCTAAAATACGAGATGGATGAAAATGATGGCGACAGAAATTTTTTATGTGTGATCTTTGTATGGTACTTAGACACGTTAAATCTTCAAGTGATCTACCTCTTACCTCATTATCGCAAAGAAGATTATCTTTAACTATAGCTGAACTAAAATATAGCAACCTATATATTTCTCTAACAAGCTTTATTTGTGAGAAAGATGAAGTGTTTTTAACTACCTGCTCCATTTTAATATGAAAGCATAAACTTTTTGCGTATGAAAGTAAGTAAAACATTAAAAGCAGATCATAAACTTCTCAGCTTTTGACATAAAAGAAGGATAATATATTATTATGTTACAAAATTACCAACAATATGCTTCACTGCTTCATTATTCGCGAGCATATATATATATGCTCGGCGAATAAGTTTTGGTTATTTGGCATTCACAAATGGGGAATTTGTGACAACGTCATTTTTTTCCAAGTGAAACTGCCAACAAAGCCTATGGTTATTAACTAGCTGGCTGACTGACTAGAAACAGATAAAAATACGAGTATTTTTCCTTGAAGTTCTCATTACGTGGCCTTCCCATTTATTTTTTTGTGTTGTGCCCATTTATCTTAAACAAATGACGAGAAATGGGGCTCAACGTCCGCAACGTTACGGGAACCCTGGCAGTCGGCGGTGACTGACAGAAATGTGTAGCTTAGTTTAATTTATGTAGAGGGTTGTTCCTGCTTCGTCTACAATTTTTTGGAGCTGAAACGGAGGACAAAGTATGTAGACATAATATATATACAAAGCTATTATTATTATGCATCCCATGAGTAATGAGTGCAATTATGAACGTTAGGCAAGATGAAAAGAGTAAAGAATGTTGGGTTCACTCATATTTTTTTGAGGAGCATGCAAACTGCAGACGCAGTCCGTATTATATTATTCTTTTTCTAGAAATGGGTTGAGAACGTCTCGAATTCATAATAAAACGCAGTAGTACCGTATTCTTTCCATGAAAAAAAACGTGCATGCGTTTTCGTCTAGCCTTTTTGAAGTTGAGGGCAATAATACTAATTGACTCTGTCTTGTTGAGGAAAAACTTGAGCCTTTTTTTGTGCAAACAAAAAATAATATTCTTTGCATTTAATTTGGGGAAAATGTTTTATGTCTGCTGCTTTTGTTCTTCTACTAGCTGGAGTAAATTATTTTAGAAAAATATTATACTTTCATTAACTTTTTTATTGTTGCAAGATCATTCAATGAATATTAAAAGATTTTTTATGAAATGCACTAAAAGGTATTGTGTTGTTTTAGCATATATTGCGCTATCTTAACAGAAGTCACCTGCAGAAGTCAACTATTATGGTAGAACTACCTTCGAAGCAAGAAAATCAACCAAATTAATTCTGATATGATGGATGATTGAGAAATTATTAGAAAGTTGGTTGTGATTTTTACAAAATTGAAACTGCTTGGCAGTGCAATGCTTTTAAAGGGAAGTGAAATACTCTCAACAATTTGGAGAGTCTAAGAATGCAGGATATTTGCAGTAGTTTCGTAAGAAAAATAATTTGTATGGGGATTTCACAAGTGTTTGAGTACCAACTTAACTTTCCTGCACCTCAAACTTTACTGTATCAACTACAAATGTTATTGTAGTGCACCTCTGACTTTCTCCATGCGAAATAATTTTCTTATTAGCCAATTTCACTCTGTGAGCGTCATCCACGTAGTAGAAATTCACGTTACTTAGTTTACACTCTACTGACGATCCCCTTGAGGCTGTCACAGTTCCCATTGCACTGAACCCCACATAAATAATGCAAGTTGAAAGTAGCGTCATGCCATTTTCGGTTTGAGAAGCCGAGACCAAAGCAATATACAAAACGTTTATTTTGTCTCATGGATAGATATAGTCAAAAACGTTATGAAAGAATGCACACGAGGCTGTAAATGATTAAAATTTTAAAGGTTCGACACAGTAGCTGGAATTACTCAAACCGTCATCAGCAGCAGACTTCAGAAAGGAGCCAAAACCAAACCAACGACTTTCTGTTTGAGCAATGAAATTTTCAAAAGACTTTTCTTGACATCTTCCAGTCCAGGTTAGTCAAAACAAAGCGTTATTTGAGTTTGACGTGCAGTAGGGAAATGCATCCTTTGAAAGTCAAACATTTTTTTTTGCAATTTCCTCAACTGAAATGAAAAGGAGCGCTTCTGGCTAGCCATATTACAAGTGCATCGCTATTTCACTTTGGATTTGCTTTTGATCCTAAATCTTGGTGAAAATCTTGTGCATACAACAAATTCTAAATCATATTATTCATCGACGGATCTCCTTCCTTCTCAAGGTTGAGAAGTGACGGATATTATGTTGATTGAGTTGATGTCGATCTTTAAATCCAATTTGAGACAAGCCAGGCAAGAAGTTGAAGTCATGGTCATGAAGTTCATCGAGAAGAAGGTTGTCTGTTGGAGTCGTCCTGTGGTTTCTTGTTTTCTGCTTCAAGAGTTGCTTCGTCTTCTATTAATATAACGTCGCGTCAAAAGTCTCCTTTTTACCACAAACCACAACCTGCAACAGAGACGAAATATTGGAATTCTTATGATGCTACACTACATCCCCACGGTCGGCGTACCTAACAAGGTGAGTGAGGTTTAATTTATGCAAACAAGATCCCAACTTTCGGGAAAATGCCCAAAATGTTAATTATAAAAGTGGGAGAAAAGTGTCTCTTGCAGTAAAGAAATTAGTTCTAATCAAACTTTCTCATACATTGATTGAAATGACCTTGAATTTGAATTGAAATTGAACCCTTGCTCAAAATCCCCTTTACTATTCTTCCCCATGAACAATTTCATTAGATTTTATGCATTTTCATTTATTTCCATTCCGAAATGGTCATGCATAAAATATAATGATTTATATGGAATTAAACTTCCAATTTCCTTTTTCTACGTTGCAGCCTGCCCGTGCATGTTTCCAGGTAGGCCTGGCCAGAAGCCGTGTCTGGTCATAGAAATATAATATTTCAGCTTTGAAGTTCCAGCGTATAATTCCTCTTGAGTAGCAACATGCTAATGTCCATCGTGAAAGGAAAACACATAAAGTAGGAGCGAGGCAAGCCACAAACAATTCAAACTCAAACACGAGTTGGAAGACCAAAACCAGATCATGAAGCCATGTTTTCTTCTCGTAGCTTTGTTTGTACTACTTACTAAAATGTGTGTTTGAGTATGTGATGCGGCATGAATTTCACCCAAAAATATAACTCACTGACTGACTGACAAAGCTCCCATAATGCTGCAACATAACCATGAAATTCAAGGGTTCTTCTCAATACCTCAATATATATATGGAGCCAAGCAATGTTTGTCTCTGTTCTTTCCCCTAAATCCCCATAAAGCTTTAAGAACTCGTCAAACTCAACTACAAAAGAGCTGGCCACGTTTATATAATGAAATTGAGGAGCAGAGCTGTATAGAAGCTGCGAGAAAATGCTGGTGCTCTCTGTCCTCTCGTGTTTTTGAGAATTCTCACCAATTTTGACTTCTCGAACAGAATTCAAGGGAGGAAACGGTTGGAGCAAACCGAACACTCATCACGTTCGATTTTCTAATGCCAGCAGCACCGTTTCCTCCTCTAGCTCATTGACTTTGATGTGAAATGGCTACAATACGAATGTGTCGGGCTCCACCAAAACCCCAACCCGGTGAGATGGGATGTGTGAGGCTCCACAACTGCTACCTTGTATTTCTTGTTACTTCACAGACCATTGTGACGGTTATACTTCCTCTTGGACTCCAATGTCTTGTTCTCCCTCTTCATCACGTACACAATACAACATGTATTGCTTTCTCCTCTTTTTTTAAAGAGGAGTGGATTTCTGGTTGTGATGCGGTCCATGTGAGATGTGCCTGGTACCCTTCTCGAAATTCCGTTAAGTACTTGAGCATACAGACACTATCCCACATAAATTGTTGAACAACAAATAGTGAAAGTAGAACTACTGAAGCATTTATTTAAAGCGTCGAAAAAAATATTCCCCTTTTAATATAAATGCTCATCGTTCGTTTCGTGTTGTGCAATATGGGAGGTGATAATTTCATATTACTTTTAATGAACAAAGGATTGATAGGATCTTCCCAAGGAGGGAAGATGGCAGGGAGCTCCGTGACTCTGCACATTTATTTAGCAAGTCAATCAGTTGTGCTCTTGATTGCTATTTTGCTTTTGAAGGTTAATTGGACCAATGAACTCAGTACCTGGAAGGTTCATTTGTGACTTGACTTTGCTCATCTATTTTTGGAACGTTGCGCTTACCAAATAATGCAAAAAGAACAAGGCCTAGCGTGTTTCAAACAAGTTACATATTATTGTTTATTAAATTAATGAGTGGAAGATCTCTACCGTAAAGTTACTGCTTGTTTCATGGTCAAATCAATTGTGATCGTAACGGTGTACTTCTCGCACAAATAAAAATTCGACTTTCAGTGAACATTTGACACGCATTGATGGCACGGCATATTTAATTCCAGGCGAATCCAAGACTGAGTTATGCTTCCCTTTTTACATTTAGTAATGGAGAGCAAAGAGTGTAGAAAGTACGTTAATGTAACCTTCGTTTCTAAATTCTTGACTGACTGACATACATGGTGAGAACTGACATGACGGCATGGATTATATTAAATTAGGGTGTCAGTTTGTCATCAGCGTTGATTGAATAGAAGTTAGCAATTATTCAAATGTGTATAGAACTCCCAAAGCCTAATTAAATTAGATGGGAGAAATTTCTGTCGCTTGATTCATCGTATCAGAAATGACACACGAATAGTCAGTCAGTGACGTCCGTACCTGGTAGCAGAGATATAATTGAAACATTTCTTTCCTTTTTTAAGTTTTGGGGTGGTGAATATCAAAAAGGGAAACTTTTTTTGGACCATATAAGACTGCCAAAAAATTATTATATAAAAAAGAAAACTACACAAATTGGGGTAACTCAAGAATTGCCAATGTTGTAGAGATGCTGGTGCCACTAGTCATTTCCTGTTCGCATATTCAGCTTTCTCCAGAGCAGAGGCTATTTGAATTGAAGTAAAATTGTAAGCAGTCTGTGATGTATTAGTTTCGTTTTGCGACATGAAACGCATTCGGAATATATATTTTCTGATGGGAAACAACTATATTAAGCTACAGCGATGGGATCCTCGCCGATTTTTTTGCTGCATTGCATATAGTATCGAATCCAGCTAGCAACGGGCTTCCTCTCGTTGTCCACGTTGGCATTACAATACAAATAATATATCATCATCAACATGAAGGGAAGTAAGTAAGAAATGGTGCGCTGGTGCAAAAAGAAGTGGCAGGAAAAGAGACTTGGAACAACTTGGACCCAAACTGGTAGGAAATGGAATGACGTCAATAAAAAAGGATGAAGCGTGATTCTAATGAGAGAGCACCAGTACCAGTGCCTAATGCACTTGCAAGTTTTGTCGTAGTCCGCTCCGCTCCGAGGTAAGTACAGGTCTTGTTCCCTTGAGGGAAATTCTTTAATTTGATAAGTCCCGTAATTTGGAAAAATTGGACCTTTGTGTTTATTTGCTGGATCAAATTTCACCTCAAAGGAGCCAGCGTTCAAGTCATACCATACTTTAAATTAAGTATCGTAACGTAACAGCACAACACAACAGATGGGAATTACTTGCAGGGCCGCTCCATCCTGTTTGCTCAAACTTTTAATCCCTTTACAACAACAAAGCTAGTCACCGAGGCGAGGAATTGATCTTGGAGTCGTTAGCGGCGCCATTATATTAGCACCACGGAAGGATGGATGGATATATCTATGAATACACAATACCCAACTTTTGTTGATGCTTAACAGCATGCGGAGATGTAGATCAGATCAGATACCCCATTGTTAAGGTTATTTGGGACGAATTTATTACGCTGCTGTACTACCTAGAAAGTGAATGAGAACGTTTTAAAATCTAGGAACCCCTTGTTTACAACATTCCAATATCCTTTATTCCGAGCCCACGTACGACTGGGTCCTGATCATTTCCTCTGCTTTGCTGAACGAGCACAATGGGTTTAAATAAGTACTTGAGTATAAGCAAATGATCAAATAAAACCTAGAATATGAACGTTCCCTCAGTGGATGAATGTCAATTGCATTTCAAATTGATCCTGAGAGCACACCATTCCCATCTCGAAATCTGTTTCATTTCGGGAAATGTCTTTGTCACCATCATCATCATCATCATTTTCCGAGCAATAATATGTTTATAATTAGAATATAAATTGGAGTCACATTGTCTCCTCTTGCTGAGTCCGCAATATTTTAAGTACGTATTAGATTAAAGACCTAGAACAAAAAAAATCTCAGAAATTCAAGATGATTCTTTGAAAATTGAAGGGATAATGAGCACAAAAAACAGAGCCATTTTTGCCGACCACTTGGTTATAATATTATGCGCTTCATATTATGCACATGGATAGGATGCCATCGTCATCATTTCGCGGAGAAAAGAGTGGAGACGCATCCATTAAGTTTCTTATCATTACGAATCTTTTTTATACATCCAACAATATTCTATATTAAGTAGTACGTTCGTATTAACAGATACACATTAAGATGTACATAGTCTGAGTCAGCATATACGTCAGCAGCATAAAAGTAAAGAGTAGTGAATATAACGTAAGTACATTGATAGTTGTAGTCACAAAAAGCATTACATTAATATATTATTATAAGTGTGTAGAACTAGGCCCAGACCCAATAATTTTAAATGAAGAGAGAAGAAAAGAGCGAAAGAGAGAGAGAGAATAAAATGGTAGCGTCGAAACGAGACACAAAGAGAAAGTAGATGTGAAAGTGTGTTAAAATGCTTGAATCCGATGGTTCTCTCTGTCGCAAACAAGAATATTTCCATTTGGTGTGACAGCCACTCCTTCCATTCCCTTAAATTCACCATCACCACTACCCCAAGCACCAAATGAGTGAAGGAAAGTGCCGTCCGGATTAAAGATTTGAATACGGTTGTTCCCAGAATCCCCTGCAAAAGGGAAAAATAATCATAGTGTTTAGCAAATATACATACAGGGATGGAACTACCTATACAAAGTACACTTTTTGTGCATAACCAACTTTTGATCTACAAACTAATTCCAGCACAAATGCAAAAAGTTAATGGTAGACTTCTTTCCCTTCTTTTCCCAGTCAAGAAATTAATGCTCTCCTCACCCAAAAAAAGGAGAGTGAAAGCAAAGACCAGAACGAGAAATGATGATGCATGCATGCAAGTTTTTTAGTGTGTCCTCCAAATTCTAATTTGGGGACACCTTCATCGTGCTGCTTCTGGTTCTGGCATTGACTGACTTATTTAAGCTGGAGAAAAAGAAAAGTAATAACGTGAACAGAATGTTTGTACAAAACAACACACAAACAGATGTATCCTGTTCCTTTCCTACTTTCTACACTTCAAAGAGAAGTGCACATATTTTACTTATTTTTTCATTTTCTTTACTACGCTCCCTATTTAGTTTTTTAATCTTGAGTTGAGTTGAAACCAGTGAAAGTCGAAACTACTACTGGCAAAGACCGGAGTTTGCCTTAAATACAAAATGTCCTACATTTTTTACTCATTGATTATGCTTATATAAAGTATACTTCACTTACCGACAACGATGTTGCCTTCGTCCGTCACGGCCAAGCCCCTTGAATTAAGGAAAAAAGAGATTATATTAGACTAATTAGCATTGCAAAACATATTTTGAATATGATACAAACGAAGGCATTTTCAAGCATAATTTTAAGACAATCACATCATTTTTTTTACATAGCGAAACAACACACACTATTGTTCATAGTACAAAAACAAGTCATAAATTATCAACAGCATTTTGGCCATTCGCAACTCCATGTTCGGTAATTTTAGAAATAAGTATGTGCATCGATTCGATCACTTGTTTAACTATAGATACGTTAATGATTATTAGAATGCCCCATTACCTCCACCAAAGAGTTTTATATTCTGATCTCTCTATGAAAGTACGTAAAAATCTTAAAAGTTAATATTATTATGGTTGTGTTTCTAGAGTTTCTTGTGTAAATACCGAACATGATGCTGCAACTGCACCCTTCTTCTGACAAATATAATATAATACACAAAATTATAGGGAACAGAACGTTTGGCAGTTTTCATCGGTTTTCACAAGAATTCGTACATATATTTAATTGGGGCATGAAAATACGTATGTGATTTTTGAGTATCAAATAGAGGATTGCCGATACTAAAAAGTGTCGTTGTGAATTTACGTCATCATCATCATATAATATATTTCATCGCACAGAAAAAAAGGGAAAAAGTTGTACTGACCTGGACATCTGACTGATTTGATTCGATATCGAATCAGCAGCACCAGTAGCTTTCAAAAAGTGAGTGCGTGCGTGAGTGAGTGTGCATTAGTTTGTGCTCTCAAAAATATCATGTTAGCACATACTTATTTTAACCTTATATTTATTACAGAAGAAGAAGTACAGTTTTTTCTTCGGTAATACTTTTTTTGCCCAAATTTGTTTCAAAGAGTTCTTTTTTTTGTACAAAAATATAATTTTTTTCTTTGTTCATTATAGTTCGTTCAATGCCGTCAAAAAATTGGCAAACGCTCTCTCCGCCCAAATAATTTCGCGTATTGTTTCGCCCGCCACGCCACCCAATTAAGCAATTACGAATTCTAGATGGGTCAAAACTTTCAGAAAACTACCTTGGTAGCTTAAACTGTCCTTCTTCAGATCCTTCAGTTCCAAATGAAGACAAAACTTTTCCATTGACATCAAAAATTTGTATTCTGTGATTATTCGTATCAGAAACGACTACTTTGTTAGTCGACGTGACAGCAATGTAATGTGGATGCTCTAGCTCTCCGATTTTAGAACCAATTGTACCAAATTTGCCTACAAACGTGCCATCACTTTGGAAGACTTGAATGCGATGGTTCTCTTTGTCACACACGTAAATAAAGCCCAACGCGTCAGTGCAGAGACCCCACGGATAATTAAATCTCCCGTCGGAGGAGCCCTGACTTCCAAAAGCGCGGAGGAACCTTCCACTTGGGTCAAACACTTGAATGCGATGGTTATATCTGTCACTGATGATGAACTGGCCGATCCTGTTTACGGCAACTCCAGCCAAACAATCAAATTCTCCTTCGCCATTTCCATACTGCCCAAATTCCTTCACGAAGGAACCATGTTGGTCAAAAACTTGGATTCTGTGGTTTGAAGAGTCTGCCACAACAATGGAGCCATCAGGACCGGAAGCAATGCCACGAGGCCATGTGAAAAGCGCGGGATCAGAGCCCCTGCTTCCAAACTTGAACTGCAGTCTCTTCTTGTGTTTGTAGGGGTTAGTTGAGAAGTGAAAGCGTGGGCTCCTTGGCTCCTCAGTTGGAGAGCTCACGCTGGTAGAGTCGGTGCTTTATCTTTGCCATATTTATTTTTCAAGTAGCGAGCCCATGAGCTCAAGCTCGTGGAGTCTTCCGCAGAAGGTGTTTTGTAGTCGGGGTCTCCGCCCGCAATTGCTGTAGACTTGCGACGTTGGTACTTGTACGTGATTTTGGGGCTCTCGGGCTCCTCATCCTCTTCATCCTTGGTGAAATCAATGCCGGCGAGAACGTCGTGGGAACTCTTGCTCCGGTTGATGCGGGCTCGACGATCCCGTATGTTTGAAAGTCTGCTGGACTTTGAGTCAGCTTCCAAGTTATTGGCTGCGCTAGTAGTACCGTTCCTTTCTACAAGACAAGAGAGAAAAAGAGGTCTGGATAACTAATTGGATACCGGGTTATACTTACGTTTGCTCAGGTAACTCCGTCTGGTCATAGGCCCAGAGGATGAGGATACGGAGGGAGTGGTCGTAGACGAACCATATCTGGAGGAGGGGGTTGGGTGATCGTCGACGTCAAAGTTGTGACGAGAGCGGTTCAAATATTTGCTAGCAAGACCGGAGGAGAAGCGGGAAGATGGGGTGTCATCCGCGGGTGTGGAGTAGAGGGAAGTGCCTGTTCTACTCCTGCTCAGTCCGGTGGTGTTTGGGGTGTAGTCCGCTGCAGAGTATGATGATGGATATCTGGAGAAAGTTGGGAAAAAGCATACCATTTAGAACACTGTTCATTCATAGTAATTTTTATTAAATTATTACAAAAAGAGTCGTACCTGGAACTTCCTATTCCAGCACTACTTGAAGAAGTGCTGGTAGTCCCTCCATAGCGTCCCCTCGTGGTAGTTGGCTCAGGATCTGGCTCTCTAGTTGTCGGTGAAGATATCCTACTCCTACTTCTATATGCGCTGAATGGTGAAGCTGTTGATGTTTGAGTTGGTGACTGTGGCTCAGCCGCTTCCGCCCGCTTTCTCGCACTATACAAACTTCCTGGGCCGGAGGAACTCGTGGTGCTCGCTGTCGAGGACGGGGTATCCCTTGCATTAGCAGAGCGCGCCAAAAGTGGACCAATATCCGTCTTCTCCATCCTTGATTTTGGCTCCGGAGCAGTGGTCTTCTTCGGTGGTGTTGGAGGAGGGGAGTCGGACTCCTCTTCGCTCTCACTTTCACTGCTTTCGCTCTCACTCTCGCTTTCTTCCTCCTCTTCCTTTGCAGGCTCTACTGGCTTCTCTGTGCCCTTGTTAGTTTGATACCGGTTTTGGTAGGAGCGTGTGGTCCTGGAGTTTGTGGAGCTACCTCCGTTACCCGTTGTTGAGCTGGCCACGGAGCTCGTGCTATCCTTCCGGTGTGGAGTTGCTGTCGTCGCGGGCCCATCCGTCTTGGAGAGGAACCGGTTCTTGACCTCTTCTGTTGAAAAGATAGCTCCTAGAATTGAACCCATTTAAAGAAACATGCAAAGAAAGGGTTGACTCATGCTAGGAAAAGTTTAAGTTGGAAAAAGTCAGAGTAATTTGTTTATTTAATGCATGCATCCATCTCAACCTTCATTCTAAAATTCTATGTCGTGCGAAATACGGAAGACAGTTTTCATAAAAGAATTAGAATTTCTGATTTATATACGAGCAGCAACCGCTACTGCTGCTATCTTCAAAATTTCAGCCATTCCCAAACTACCTCATCCTACCCACAGCTTCAGTCATTAACTTCATAGTTTCATAGTATATAGCTTTGTGGCGACTTCGCCATTGTCAGCATATCATGGCATCCTATGCACTTATGTGTGGACATAGTGTTCATTACAGCTGGATCCTCGCATACCATGAGCTCAACCTAACGGGTCCAGGATATTTTAGCACATTTTGCAATTTAGATTACATCATCAGCTCCTCTAGTGAATTGAATAATACATGATGGCCAACACCAGCTACAAGAGGCCCATTATATATTGCCCCCCAAGTCCCTATATGACTCCAACTCATCCAAGAGAAGCCCCTCCACTAATAACACTCATCAACATTTATTGAAGGGCTACAACTACAATTTGCTGAGTCTCCTCCTGATGTAGATATACACTCATGTGCTTCCCATCTTTCTCTGGTCATTAATATGCTGCATGTTTAATGTATAATTTGGAGAGGAGAAATGCATATTATGCCAAGTCTGGTTCTGACTCGAGTCAAGAACAACGAACACGAGGCGTCAGCCGGCCTCTACAGTTCATGTTGACAAAGTGAAAGCATTTCCTATCCACAACATTGTAATCAAAGTGAGAGCACTTGAAACCCGCTTTGTTTTCACGCTGATAAGTGTATATAGCAAAGCACTTGATACTTGATGCAGCGACAACTCAGGATGAAAGTAGAGAAGACTCCTTTCTCTTGCAACATGACAAGTGGAGGCATATTAAAATATATAAGCATAAGGGTTCTTGGTCCTTTGTTCTTGAAACAAATAGAAATATAATAATGGGCAGCTTCTCAAGCTTGTGAGTGTGGATGGAACTAGGCTCTTGAAAACACCTAGTCATAATATTCATTTATATAGTATAACGCAAACCAATGTGCATCATTTCTGGTAGTAGTGCATTATCAACAGTTCAATTAATCCTTTGCCTTTCTCCACTCAACCGTTTTATTAATATATCTACATCCATATATTTTATATTTCAATGCAATCCTCGCTCAATAATATGCCACTCCACATCCTATCCTCCTCATCCGTCCTTGCTCGCTCTCTTTTGTGTTGGGGACAAGGAACAAAGGGGAAAATGAGCAAAATAGCTATACAGATTAGTAGTTTCCTTTGCTAAAAAGTGATTTTGAATGGCGACAAAAGTGATGATGAGAGATCCGCTTAAAAAAGAATAGAGCACTTCATATTTCCTCTCATTCTCATTTCATGCCACCAAAAAATATAACCATATAAAATATTATAAGCATAGACAACTCCAATGTATATCCAAGATTGAGCATTATGTATTGCCATCCTGCCACATCCTCTCCACCATTCATGCTCTCCCGACATTGTTCTCTCATGAAGCGGAAATTGCATAGGGAAATAGAAATCGTGGAGGACTATATAGGACGACGCACACAATCCCATTTTATATTTGTTTGCCGTCATGAAATGCTGGTTTCTGTACGTACATTGTCTACCGTCATGTCATCTATTCCCTGATGATCATGTAGATGACAAGTATGCGTATGCTGGTTATGAATCAGAATATGCGTGAAACTTGAACAGTTTTTTGCTCTCACAAAATAATGGTAATGAGAAATATAGTGACGATTGGACTGGCTATTTGACGGCGGGATTCTTTTATCATGTTTCACCAGCAGTTGGAAAGGGAAATTCTTTGAAATAACTGGCGTAAGATGAGACTAGTCCAGTCCACACATTTATTTCATTAGAAGGAGTGTGTCGCCCTAATAACGTTTCCTTTTCGGGGTTCTCCCCACAAAAGCCACGAACATGTAGGCTGCATTATTACATCTTTTGTCCACTGATTTTAGTGAAAAGTTTTGAGGTGGGTTTCACCAACTTGGACTCTTCAAAGAAAGTGAAAGCTTTTCAGCATTTTGCTGTATTGAAGTGTGTCCCATACTGCTATCACCGGCCAGACTCATTTATGTATGTTTTAGAAAGCAGCTTGAGGCTTGCTCTGGAATAAGATGAAAATGAAGCATAAGAAAGTAACCGGTGTGTAATAATAATTACTATACTTTGGAAAGATGAGTTTCTCACAAGTTTCCTGAGAAGAAAATATAAGTTGCATATTATATAAAGTCTAATGGATACTCATCATTTCTAAACTAATCACAAGTTCTGATTGTGATTGCGAGTCACTACTTTCCAGGAAATTTAAGACTGTTCTCTTTTCCCAAAAGGGAAGGATGTAGGCTAAAATAATTAATTTTTAAAGTATTCTCTTTCATTTTTAGACGAATTAAGTGAAAAAAGATTCAAATGGTAAACTCTATATAAAAACTTATTTGACCATAAGGTTTTCGTCGAATATCGACATCACTACTACGCTTGGCTCGGTCGCTGCCCGTTTCATCATAGCTGCTGACATCAAAAACTGAGAACTCAATTTTTTAAGAATTTTTGGTACGCATGTTTATACATGGTCTTTTGTTTATTGCAGTGATGTTTCTCTGAAGACTATTTTTGAGTTCGCAGTCGGAAGTCACATCAAACATTTTGAAACCCATTGATGTATACTTAATACTGGGAAAGGAAGTTGGATTTGGTCTACAATTTTCTGAGAATCACATCACGATCACGAAAAATATCACAGAATCATCATGATGTGGAAACGACAGCGTGGTTTGGTTTGGTGTGCGTGGTAATAGCTTTACTAGAATTCTGGTAAACAACAGCTATACACAACACAAGATAACTTTGCAATAGTAAGCTCTGTATCACCAACTTTTCTGTGTTGTCGTATCCCATTTTATCGCCATTCCTTCATAACTTTTGAAGCCCGTATTAGCGCTAAGTAAGTGATGCTTACTTTGGCACTGCCACAACATGGCCAACTTTCACCAGAAAGATGGAATAGTTGTAGGATACTCTTAAGAAAACCCACATCAAGTGAGTTCTTGTTTACAAAGTATTTTCGGGGAAACGCTTTCAACACAAAGCAATCACATCAGGAGAAAGTGCAACGAAAGAGATCAGGCTCCCAGCAGCTAGCCGGCCGGCGTGTAAGCAAATATGGTTGGAAAATTGTTACGGATACTACTATTAGCCCCTCGTTCTATGACGTTTTGTCTTTAATGTAGCGATATAACAATAACTTTGTATGTGAAAAATGTATAGCCAGACTTTAACTATAATTCTGCTCAGAATAAAGAAACATTTTTATGAATCCATTTTCCGAAAAATGGTGGCGAGTCGACATAGTGAATACATGGCCTGGAGGAGCTTGTGCAAAATACAACAACTGCCTCGAGGAAAACTCTGCCTCTGCATACATAAACTGAATGGAGCATTTTGAAGCATTACAATATCCATAAATTGAATCATGCAAAAAGATACATGAACATAAAGAAGGAGCAAGTGGCGTTACAACGCAACAACACAAGTATTTTTGTGCCAGCTTAGCACGTAGGGAAAAGCTGTAGAGATTCAATTCAAATCCTCCAGGAATCCATATGTCAAGCTGGGTTGAATAAAGTGCAACACAATTTTCCGTTTCCGCTCTCTTACAAATCACTCCAGCAAGCCTTTCCACCTATTTATTATGCATGTACGCACGTTCTTGTGAAGAAGAGAGAAAAAAAACGAATCTCAGGGCTACTGCTCCTGTTGTTCCTTCCCGATTATAAAAGCTTGACTGAGCTCTGCCCTCATTCAAGGCTGAATTACCGATGCGATGGAAAGATGCCTCATATTTTGCATTTTATTTCGATTGTATTCTCTTTACATACACACTTTCAGCTACAGTTATAAGAAAACAAGAGGATCAGCACGAAGTCAGTGACTTTGAGGTTGCTGTGGGACATGCACCATTTTATGTTACAACCGAAACAACTCCAGAAGAGGTTTCTCCTCTTTCTCAATGTAATGATTCGTACAGACCCACATTCAAAGCTCAATAGGACGTAAGTTGCGGTCTGAATTCGTAAATGGTGAATGATGATGATGATGAAAACTAGTGTGAAATGCGAATTGAATGGATTGGGCAAAACGAAATGATGAAAGGAAAAATGTGAGGTGAGCTGATGTGATGATGGAATGAGAAAAGAGCCTGAGCATTTGCCCCTGTCTTGCTTTCAATTTAATATTCATTAAAGTAATGTATAATGCTAGTAGCACCCACTATGGTTTTCAAGCTCACTTGCTCCTTCTCGTATTGCATTCTCCACAAAGAGAAAAGTATGGGTGCACGTATCCTATCTAAATCTAAATACAGATGTTCATCACGATACACATCTCTCTCTCTTCTTCGATCATATCATATCATGATGATTGTGATATTAGGAACACGTTCTCAACTCCAGGGGAATACATTGTTCACATTTTATCATCCATTTCATCACCCTACCGCGCCACCAATACCAGAAACAGACCGCACCACATGCCACTACCACGTCCATACACAGAAATCGAGATGTTGCAAATAGCTGGAGTGCCTATCTATATAGTTTCTATTTGCCATGAGATGACGCCGATAGGGCAAGCTAGGATTTGATGAAAGTAGTGGTGCCTCTGGTGGTGGCACTTTGGTGCCATTGGGCAAAGTCGAATATGATATAATTCACCTATTTCTTGCCTCACTCAACATCAACATGAAGCAACACGAAACCAGAGCAGAGAGCCGCTGCCAGAGATCCTCAAAGAATGGGAGCACGTGAAAGGCAAAGGAGAGTAAAAACAACGTGAATCTCATAGTAGTAGATCTGTGCAATATTTCCAGATGTGATGCTCCAAGAAAAGATGTAATGTAAATAATATTTGACTGATATAGCAGCCACCTACTCAAAACGTGTGTGTTTCTGTCATCAGTCAAGGAAAACCTCTTTCCGAGGAGAAATAGTCAAAAGTTTACGCTCAGAATGCCCCTTTCATGTAAACCATGGTGCTCAAATTGACGCAGAAACTTTTGTGAGCAGCAAAGAGTCGCCTTTTTTAGCAGTTCTTTTCTTCAAAAGAGAAAGCACGAGTGAGTGTGACTATGCTCGTGATGATGACGTTGATAGCAGCATGTGTACAACAAATGTAAGGTCACAGAAGCTTTTTTCAAGTGCATATTAGCAACTTTGTATCATTTTTCCATTCCATCTCCTTTGTCCTTTGTGGATGAGAACGATGATGATGGTGATGATGATGACATAACATGGAATGCATAACGTATCATATCCTGACAAAAAATTGTAATGGAATAATAGAAGTGAAGAGGTGAACAAAAAAGGTCCTCTCTCACAGCAGCTCTCTCGAAATTCCCTTTCCTGTCAGCACAACAACATGTGAAAAAGGCTGGCCCGCTCACAAACTTTCATCTTGCTCTTGAGATGAAGGTGAAGATACGAAGGAGAAAAAAGTTTGAGAGAAAGTGAAGTAAACAAGTACGTATCATGAGATGAGATGCACACACGTGCCTATGCCGACACTTTTTCCCCTCATGATCCAAAGCTATTATAGGACACACGCTATGCCATAATGCCATGCCAGCTCGCACCTACCTCTCGAGAAGAAATGGGAAGAAAAAAAACAGCCATTCTTCGAGGATGAAGTGAATTTTTTTTAGTTGGAGATGCAAACATTAATGTCGTGGAGGAGGTAGTAGTAGAGAAATGGACACAAAAGTAGGAGAATAAATTGGTTCCTTCAAGGAACTTCCTTGTAAAAAAGACGATAAGACACAAACAAGAAGTGAGCAAGACATACATGAATGCTATGGACAGAGAAAAGTGAGAGTATCATGCAGAGACACAGAGTTGGTTTGGTTCTCATTCAACAAACAACAACAACAAGACAACAGAAAGCTGAGAGAGAAACTATGTATATTATTGTAATGTGTGCATAACTACATTATTATAGTATATATATATACAGTGTGTTTGGGACGAGACGACACATTAGTATAAACAGGCACAAGATCAAGACTATGTATATACAACAGAGAAAGGTACAAGAGAAAGTTGTAGAGCATTTGTGTAGAGAATTTTAGAGATGATGATGATTCTCATTGTGAGAAAAACTAACCTGTTCCAACGGGGCTGGATCCGGAGCTGGAAGCAGACTCGCTCGTGCTTCCACTGTCCTCCGACTCTGCTCTCTTCTTTTGGGTAAATCTATCCGGTGACACTTTTCGCACTCGGCTGGCTGCCGTTTCTGACACTTCACTAGCGTGGTCGTCAACCACCGCCGTTGCGGTGGTGTATCCAGGGCTCCTTGGCTCATTAGAAGTTTGCCTCCTCGTCACCGCCGTCGTTGTCGCCTTCTCTTGCTCTTTATTTTGCTTCTTTTGCTTTGAAATCTCGTCCTCTTCACTCATCTGCCTGTTTCTCCAGGGAGCCACCGCTGGAGCTGTCACCTTGGGTGGAGCCACCACCTGAGGTGGAACAACTGGAGCTGGAGCCGGTTTGGGTGGCCGCTCAGACTCCGCTATTCTCTGAATAACTCTGGAGCTATCCGCCAGCCTTGTGACCCCAGAGAGGGGTCCTTTACTCGCGTCCTCGGTGTCCAAAACTCGTTCCCTCTCTTTAACTGGGGGCTGCTGCGTTTGGGTTTCAAATCTCACTCGATTAGGCTGTGGCTCTGGCTCATCAAATGAGGAATCCAGGTGTCTTGTAAACCTTGACCTAAATCTGGATTTCCTTTCCCCACCACAACTGTCATCATCCTGACCATATGTTCTGGCCGGCCGCTGGTCTCCAAACTTTCGGCCACCACTTCCAAAACTTGGTGGATCATCCTCATCTGGTTGACCACGGAACTGCATCGTCAGCCTGTGATCCGACTTGCTCCTCATTAGCGCCGAGCCCTGACCCTGGTTTATATGGGGTGGAGCAAGACTATTATTTGAAGAGGAGCCTCCACCCAGCACATTTTGGGTGGAGGAGGTAGGCAGATGGAGATCGCCGAAGGTGTTGAGCGTGCTCGCCAACGAATTAACATCATGGTTGGTATTAAACTTTATTCTTCTCCCGTAGTCACCAGGCTCATACTCAAAGTTTCTGATGAACTCCATCGTTTTGAGGAAA
This sequence comes from Orchesella cincta, assembly GCA_001718145.1. Classification (NCBI taxonomy): domain Eukaryota; kingdom Metazoa; phylum Arthropoda; class Collembola; order Entomobryomorpha; family Orchesellidae; genus Orchesella; species Orchesella cincta. The sequence continues at coordinate 713,032 of LJIJ01000008.1, forward strand.
ATGTCTTTGGTGTCCATGAGCTCATTATCTTGCCATGTGACAGTGGTTCCGTTCTCTGTAATCATGTACTTTTCCACCAGATCAATGTTAGATTGGATGTTTGCCACTTCCTGCTCCAAATTGGTGCGGAGTGTGCTCAGCTGCTTGAGTTCATTTCCCAGGTACCGCTCGACTTCAATTTTCAAGTTTTCTGTACGATCCTTCAGAGCTTTCGATAAACGTCTAGAGAAAAAATGAAAAGGTTGCAAAAAATTATGTCATTAGTCCACGGTCATTTTTTTCAGCTTCTTGGCTACATATATAGCTCATCATCATGATCATCACACTTTTACTGCTTCAAGACTTTTGGGCCATGTGAGTTTTTGGTTGTGTCAGAGGCAGATGATGATGACTGAGCATATTGTAAAAATCGTTAGCTCATAATCTCCTGTTTATAACCGGCTCTCTGCCATAAACTTCTAAACTAAACACTTTTTATGTCCTTGGTCATGTTCTCATCTGCCAACCGGGTTTGCACGTACTTTCCAACCGAGTCATATAGTCATGCAAGCTAGCCCAATTTTTAACAAGATGTTTCTCGGGTTTGTTTTCCCGAGAAAAGGAGAGCAGAGATCAGCTAACATAACATGAGATGGGATCCCAATAAATCAAACTATTTGCTCTATATTTAGGTAATGTAATTAGAAGTGTAAATATTTGAGGCTAAATCTAGAAAATTATACGAGTCAAGGAGCCTAGTTGTTTGCTCTCATTATTTCGTATGAATTTCTATTTTGGTGTGTTGTGTACCTGTAAATATCATCGATTTCGTCCATCACACTAATACTATTGGTTTGTAGTTGCATAGTGTTCTTTTCTACAGCACTAAGGGCATCGTTCAGTCGATGGAGCACTCTCCGCACTTGATTACCAATCCTCTGAATTTCCCGTTTGAGCACGTCAATGTGAGCCTCCTTGCAGTCGGGACAGACCTTTTTGTCGCAATGAGCACAGGGCGAGCAATACTGCTTCTCACTACAGATTTGGCATCGCTCCATAATCTGATTTGACGTGGGGTCAGGTAGCTCACCCGTCAGGTCTACATGCAGCTCGAGGAAGCGCTGAAGTGTCACATTCGTGGGGAAGGCTTGAACTCCCTAGCCAATACAAAAAAAAAGTTATTAACGAATTTCATTAAACTGATCAGGATCCGGTGTCCATGTCCAACACAAACAAACTTTTTTTAATTTTGCTCAGCATCTTCCGCCATTCATTTTGTTTATTTTCTTTGCAATTTAAAAGCAAGCTGTAATCACGTAGGTATTAGCTCTGAATAGCAGTTAGAATGCTGAGAATCTCATCTCAAATGGTTATCGCCAGCTAGTAATCTAATAATATTTTGTTGCTCCAAACTAGCGTCTCCAATTAGGAATTAGCTAAGGATAAATAAGCAGTGTCGTTGTAATTAATTAGCGGGTCGTTACGCTACACACACTAAAAAATAATGTAGTGGGCTATGCTGTACATAGGTTTTTTTTGCTCAAATCCAATTAGTGACATCAAAGCCGTGGGACCAAAAAAAAGCACCAGCATCATCATATTATTATGCCCACCCATCCCGTGTGTGAAACTGGAGGAAACTAATCGAGTTTTAATTAACGTTCCAGAGGAAAATGAGAGTTAAATTAGATTCCAAATTATGGAGGTAACCTACTCCCCTCAATTCAATAGCTATTCATTGTAGGCTTGAGAATCATGATGATAATGATAACGATGATGATAATTATGAGTTTTTCCTATTATCTCATTAATGCTGCGCACAAAAATAATATTATAGCATTTTGTTTAAAATTGTAAGAAGCAGTTGGACGTTTCCCATACAATTTAAGAATACTTTCTTACTTCGAGAAAGGCCAACGGCTTGATTTGTTTATGCTCATGATTGTGCGTCTTAATTTAATATTATTTGTTTTTCTCTACATTGTGGCAATGTCATAGGCATCATGGAAGGGTATGCCACAATGCACTATTTATCGACAAACAAAGTTTTCGTCTTCTCCATTACGAGTACAACACCAGAGTCATTAGTACTGGAATTGGGTAATTTAAGTCTTTCTTCTCCTGTCGACTAATGATGGTTCCCTACTATCTATTTATGCATCTTTCTCGTGTACATACATGTTGCTCTTTTTGCTGGAAAACTCATCACTTGGTTTTGTTTCTGAGCTCAGGATTGAGATGTATCTCTTGGAAAAGCAAAAGTTGTTACATCTTATGGTTCTCATTTGCTTTTCTTGAGTATTTCCATTTTTATACGTAATAACAAGTGCATATATATGCAAGATTAAATACGGCATAAATTCTAATATTTGCATCCAACATTGAGACCAGATTGCTTTTTGTTCCCGTCTTGTTTAGTTGAAAGCCACGCTTGTTAAGCTTTCTATAGAAGGGATTTCCCAGCTTTTATACCATGAAATCTTTGCCAACATTCATATCTCTTAGTCTGGCTGATATGCACTTTTTTCTCTTTCCTACTTAATTCGATGCAAGGAACACTTGAAAGTTTGTAATGAATAGAAAAGTGCCATTGAACTTTTTTGTCTCATTCTCCGTTTCATTTCAGCTGCCGGTTTTCTCTCTCAATAGGGACATCAACATCAAGCCGAGTCACATTCTACAAGAGTCAACTTCTGTGCCAGGATGGCTGAGGAAAATGTCGTAGAATTTTGTCAACTTGTAATATTGTGTGCTACGCCATGACGCTACATTGACTTCTGTCGGATCAATGTACACATGGTAAAATCGTACATGCTTTGCTATGGGGTGAACTTTATCGTGACGATTAGAAGACCCAAAACAACGCATCAAATAATGTAATGGGAAAAACATCGCAGCCAAAAAAGTCATTGCACTAAAAGCTGCATCCTTCCAACAAACATTCCGATTCATACATCATCAACCAAACCAAACACACGTAAAAATGGAGGAGAGAGTAGTAATGAAGGATAATCCGGATGGCGCTCATATTATACAAAAGCTATAAAGGAGGAAGTGTGCAGTAGAATTTGATAGAGTTGATATGATGGAAAACATCTAGGATTTAAAGGTGAATTGCATCTCTCTACACAAACAATACATAAAATGGGATTGGGCAGCAGGTTTTACAACTTGGACTGCCGCTGCTATTACGGAATTACTTTGTTATTAGGTGTTGCTCTCTACTCTACGCTCTACATTGGGATGGGGAATGGAGTCAACGGTTTCCCTGTAATTCATGCACTTTCCTGGTGCCCTCCTTTTATGGGCAATGAGCGAAAGGGAGAGAATCTGATGGGGAAAGCTGTAAAACTGGGATTTAACTGCTTTTCCGCTGGAGAACTGGGGAGAGGAGAGTTATATAAAGTCAGAGTCGCATGTCAACTCAATTAGTAGATATTACATAGGGACATATTTTTCAAACATGTGGAAAGTCCCTACAAAATCTACTTTTAGGGCTGTGAAGTTTATATATGGTGTGCTGACGACAAAGTTGGCAAGCTTGTATTTTGCAGACTAAGCCTCCCAGAAAGTTTCGGCGAATTAAGGAATTTTTGTTTACATGCACAAATAATATAAAAAGGTAAAATTGATGGAGACACGGGGAAAATCCAGAGGATCACAACTCTGGATTGAGAGGGATCCCATCTCAAAGCACATGTTATGTAGACATTATAGAGTCCCTGTTTGTGTTTAGTTTAGAGTTTCAAAGTGATTTCTAATTTTTTGCTGAATCGGCTCGTATATTAGACTTGTTGGCAAAGTGTATAGAAATAAACTCAGGATCAGAATCAGCCCCGAGTCAAGATATCTTAAATTAGGCTGTATTAATTAAAAGGTTAGTAAACTTGGGTACACAAAACGGAGATGAAAAAGTTGTCCGCTGCTAGCTCTCTCTCTCCCAGATTGTGCATAATTTGCTAGATAAGAGCAAATACCACGAGCGTCCAAAACGCCATGAAAGGAAGAAAAGCAGAGGAGATGTTGTTTATTAGTTATTTTTGTAAACACGGGGAGAATAAGTTGTTACAAGGGACTAACAACTCGTTAGGATTAGAGTTTGCTTGCGACTTTGTTCCCCAAAAAGTTTTTGTGCTGCGCTCAGCCCCACAGTCGTCTTCCTCTGATATTGATAAGAAGGATACACTTTGCACGTGTGAAAATCCATGATTCATGATAGTAGTAAATAGGGAGCACATTCTTTGTGTTAAGCTTGCTAATTCCAAATTAACTGTTAGGCACACAGCAACACACCACGCTAATTTGAAAACATGAGTAATGTTTGTTAAACACAAGGGAAAGTTGTTAATAATGATAGACGGTAGACTAATGCTGTTGTGGAGTTTTTCTACGTCTTGTCTTCATTTAATGCACTTACTTGGTAGCCAACCCTGTGTTCTGCGCGACATTCTGGACATTTGACCTGAAAAAGAAAGAGGAAGCACATTGAATATTTTTCGGAATTCTGTATATTTACCTAAAAGTAATTGGAATGGTTATATATATCACTTTGAAACCACCTGAAAAAACACTTCGTTTGTTTAAATTTCTCGCAAAGCATTTCGAGGAAAGTTTTTTATAGCCTTTTTCACCAAAATCCTTTTTGAGGAGAATTCCCAGATTTTCATATTTATATTCGCTTAAGGCTCTTCAAAGGCGCAAAATTTTTGTGTACAAGCAGTTTTAATTCAAAGAGATGAGCCGGCTTTCGTTAATAATCTGTATTTTATGTGATGATCATTATCATTATAGTATATTCATCAAATCAGAATCAGTTTCCGGGGAAAAACTGCCAAAGTCGGATTCCGTTCTTTGTATCTCATGCAAAATGACGGGTCAATCAAACTGTCTTCTTTTGAGGGGGTTTTATTTTCTCCCAAAATCTGTGTATAATCTGACAGGTTCGTTAATTTGATTGGATTAATGTGTCTCGAACCGATAGGATTTGCTTTTCAGTCACATTCCCATTTTATATGCAGCTATCCGTCCGACATGCACCCAAATCGAGTGTGATGTGTTGTACTTATTGGAATATCCTATTTCCTTTCACCATTCCATTCACCCTATTAAAGAATAAGTATCGGAATTGCTATTCCCTTGTCATTCCATGCAATAGCACTGCCGCTATGATCCATTTCCTGAAAATCCATCTGCCTTTCCCTTATTGGATTTTTTTGGGAGAGAAAAAGAAGACTAGCTCATCCAGATTGTATGTACTACATTTACGTCTCTCGTAAATGATACGCTGATAGACTTTTTTTTTACCTCGGAGCATTCTTTTGGTTGTGAATGCAATGAAAGTAAAATTGCAAATATTTGGTTGACATGCAATGGACAAGGTCACCCAAAAAAAAGGGCAAAGGGAAGTGAGTGAATTGGGAGCCACATTGCATGTGTACATTAGATATATCCGCATCCCAAAGTATTTTACGCGTGTAAACTTTTCCTTGCTGATGATGATGATGACGATGGGAAAAACTTTGTATTGTACTTTTAGTATGGAATGGCGAATCCCTCCCACTTTCTTTCAATTTGGCTGAATCACTTTTGTTCTTAATATCATATATGTGATGGGCATTAGCAAATTTTACGTCGTACTAAAAGATTACAAGTACAGATTGGTCGAGAGCTTTTATTGGACAGCGTATGTACATATGACGCTAATCAGGATGTGGCTAATATGAAAGGAAGAATTAGTCTACGTGTCGCAGTGGAAAGTTTCTTGGGAGCAAGTAGCAAGTTCACAGAATGACTTGGCGCACATATGTACTACATGACATCATGAATCTATGTATATTCTCTATTCGTTCCAATACTTATGAAGGTTTGTGGGTGGCTTGCGTCAATTTTTTATTCTTGCATTCGGGATTGGAATTGAGGTTACATGGGATTTTTACCCTATGATCATGAGAATCTAGAAGTGAATTCCGATCATTGGCGTTTAAGTTGAACATGAAAAAAATGGGAACTAGATCAACATGTTGAACCAATACACTCTCAAACTAATTAATACATATAGTTTTTTCTTGTATTCCGTTGAGCAATAATAAAATGGCGCAAGGGCATTGAATAACAAGTAGGTATATTTAATTTGGCTTTGAATTTAATGACAAACCTGCCGTCGAACATAGTCGACTAGGCCCTCCATACAGGGCTCCATGCAGAAGGAGTGCTGACATGGGAGCAACTTTGGATTTCTATATCGGTCCAGGCAAATGGCACAAGTCAGTAGTTGTTCAAACTGATCCATTTTGACTCAAGTCTCTAGCTCCAGATATCACAAATCCGATGAAAATATATAAAAAAAACTGAAAAATTTGTTTTCTGCACCAACAAATTAATACTCTACAAAACTAAAAAAAATCTTTTAACTGAATTAATATGCACGTAACGTTCCAAACTTCACAGTAATATATTAAATGACTAGAATCTTCTGTTTCGTCGTCGTTTCCGTAAAAAAAATTGAGTTCGTTAAAAAACGGTAAACCTAAAATTAATAACTTTTTACAAACTATCAAGAACTATTTTTTCCCAAGTTACAAACGTGTTCCGGGGACAAATATTCTAAAAAATTCCACAGTTTATAGCACTCCTGCTGCTCATCTACGACGGGATGATGCTGTTTTGCTAATCGCTACAAAGATGTTTGCAGAGAGATGATGATTATTGTACAGTGTGAAGGAACAAAGTGAGTGAGTATATGAAATCAAGTCTTAAAATGTGCAATAAGAAGCATTACTATCGTAAAAAGCAGCGTAGAGTCAAGTCAAGTCTTTTCGAAACAAAGTTGTAGAGAACGGGAAGAATTACAATTTTGAAGTGAACCCACGACTTCCGATGTAAAACGGGATACATAATACGCTTCCTCTTCGCTTTGCCGATCTTCCGAAATTTTTGATGAGACAACGGGCTAAAGAGATATACGCTCAAAAATGCAGTAGTAGTTAAACGTCGTGCTCCGAATATTCATCCATATAGTGTATCTCTACTTTATTACCGAAAACCAATCAGTATCAGTCTGATTCTGGTTATCTGTTGCATTGCTAATATAATATTATATAAATCGGAGTTTCCTTCCTGTGTACGTTTTTTTGCAGTATGCATGCTTGCAAGGAATCTTACGTATGCTCCCGTATTCCAAATATTATATCAAGTGTAAAAAACTCCGCTAGCATCATCATCATCTTCTTCTTCTCTGCTTTGAGCAACCATTTCAAACAAACTTGGCACAGGCCACTATAGGAAAATCTAAATATGGACGGAGATACTCTATTTTTGGGGTTAAAGATGGTGACGACGACCGGTTTCGCAGTTGTGGTGTGGTGGTGTTCTGTTCTGGCATACCTCTTCCACGTACTAATTCCGCGTATGAGTTCGAAAATGTGTGTTGCGTGGTTTGGAAGACTGAATGTAAATTCGTTTTTTTCTATTCCATGTAATATTATGTGGTTTATGATGTAAAGTTACGGGAACACTATACAGCTAAAGAATGCTTTTCTTATGAAATAATGCTTTTCCACATCATTCTTCGTATATATTTTTTTACACAAAGTATACTTGTATGCATATATGAACCATTAACATTTAAATCACTACTTACAACTCACCTCAGTACGTAGGAATCGGGGGAAGCTCCGAGAAAATATGTGAAACGGCTTCTCTTGGGATGAATAGTCTGGGAACTTGTTCGAAAACGGAAGCTCTCTACGCTGCATATAGAGTAGACTACAGCTTCACTCTACCCCATTCATTGACCTAATCACATGTGATGTGATGTCGTGAGCTATAATATCCTCCACATTGCGTGTGAATATACTCTTTGACTCCTGTGGAGATACGTATGCACTTGTGCATGGATCGTATCGTATGGTATAATATGGGCAAACATTATTATTAGGAGGAGATGGAAAGTATAGGAAAGAGGAAGCCAAGCCAAGTGCTTCATAGTAGTAGTCATAAGGTCCGTGTGTAAAAAGCCGGTTGACAGGTTAACATTAACTTTTTCACTGTGAGGGAGCTGAGTCGAGAGACATGTATAAATTGGCGACAGTTGGGAAGGAAATGATGGCCATATAATAGCAAGTAATTTTTTGTGTGTAGCGTAGCGTTCATGTACAACACAACACACAACTTTCGCAGTCACTAACATGATCATCATCATCATCACCACTAGCAGCAGCAGCAGCATTCTGTCCTCCATCTCACCTCCTTCTTCCTCCCACTCCACGCTTTTTTATCTGGGGAAACAGATATTATGCACACAGAACATCACATCACATCATCCTCTTATGAATATTGAGAGATGGATGGAAAATTTTGAAAAAATTATCAACTTTTGGATGATGCCGTGGCGTACATCCAACTCCTTCTGCATTAGAGTAGGAGTGAGTGATTTGGTGGTGGCTGTGAGTTGAGTATACTTTTAATTTTCCTATTTCTATTTAGTTTTTACTCATCTTTATGGGTTTGTGCATGCGGGGTGAAATATGTATAATGCAATAACAGTCATTGGGTTTGGTGATGAAAGAAGTGATTGGAAATAGCGATTTTTTTCAAGTTAGGAATCCAGCCAAAACCAATAGCATCTTGTGAGCATCAGCTCCAGCAGAGTTATTATAGAAAATTTACGACATCCCATGATATTGCCACCACACCATCATATATTTCTTCAGCCAACCGATACGAGACACAATCTTCGTCATCAACAGGAGGAGATCAGCAAGCAATTTATAGATTTATAAAGCGGAAGCTGTCCAAGATAACTGGAGGTTATCAAAAAAACAGTATCAATTGAAGCAGTTTCTTTGGTTTGTATTATTGGTATTCTCAGAGCGCATTATTTATTGAAGCATTTATTAAGATAACAACTATTTTGGTACAGAGTATAATATTTATTACCAAGTTTCATCTCGATCCGAAGTATCATAATATCATGTGAGTTATTATTGTTATTATTGAGTGATATATGGCCTTTTAATAATACTTTATTGTTTCTCCATACATAAATCTATGATGATTAGTAACGATTAATATTAGAATTACATAACAAGTTTCAAGTTATTTTCCATTATCTTAAATTTCAACTCGGAAATGTTTACTTTGTATGCCGTTCATGTAATTTATTTTTTTCTTATTAGTTCAACTAATCTGCATTGTATTAAAAATTTGGATTGATGTCATCAATAATTACGCCTTCGTGAATTAGAAGTCTGGCCGCAAAGAATGCGCTTGAAAGCTTTCCTAAAATCCGGCGAGAACAAGGTGTAAATGATCGGGTTGACAATTGAGTTAAAATAGCCCAGCCACTGAAACGCGCTGATGACATAATCGGGTAGATTGCACGCCTCTCCGCAAACTGCCAACCCCAACGCCATCACAAAAAAGGGTAACCAACAAACAACAAACGCGCCCGTGATAATTGCCAACGTTTTCGCTGCCTTCCTCTCCCTCTTTGCTTCCAAACTCTCTTTCTGCTTCTTATGACTCTCCTTTGTGGGTTTATTCCTCACCGGAGTTGAGACTTGATTAGCACCAGGTGCAGCCTTAAAATCCGACGGGGATGGAACTGACAAGTGAGTTGGTCTGATGATAACAGCGGCTTGCTCAGGAAGCTCAACGCTGGTCGGTGATTGAGGGATCTGACTATCAGGGAGTCCCACTGACGGATTGACACCTGATCCGGATTCCTCATCTGGAGCAATGGAAACAACTGGAGAATTTCCCAGCTGCTGGAGCTCCTGCTCATTATTACTGATAATGTGTGGGTGATTCCCTGCCATGGACTCCATGCTCGTCTCGACAGTGGCGGTGTGACAGGACAATTCATCGGAGAACGTGGTTGACATCACCAACGGTTTGCTGGAGACATTAGGAGTGGACGCGGAGGTAGGGAGGTGTCGGCTGTGATTCTCATCTTTCTTGGGAATCTTTCCAACCCTGTGTCGGATTCGGTTGCGGGCCGTCTTCCAGATACGCCAGTAGAGCAGCAAGATGAAGAACAGGGGAACGTAGAAGGTGGCACAAGTGGCAAAGATCTGGTAGCCAACGTCCTGGCTCACGAGACACTTTCCCTCTTCGATTCGCTCGAGAAAATGGGGATCCTTCCAGCCAAAGAGGGGAGCAGCAGAGACCATCGCGGCCACGAGCCAGACGAGGAAGATCATGAAATTGATGCTCGACTTGTTCCTGTTCACAGTCCAATTTATCCGAGTCACTGCCCAGTACCTGCCATTCAAGGAGAGATATAAACCAATTTATAAACCTGTTCCACTCCACCTCTCCAACTGTATTATCGGAATTGTCAAGTCAAATCCATTTTCTATAAATGTCTCAAGTCTCAACCTTCGCGGAAAAAATAAGAGGGAAAGCCACCGCAACTCAATTACGGACTAGTCAAACTCAACCAGTTCGTTTTTAAGATCTTAGCAGATATCCTTACATAATAAAAAAGAGCTTTCTCTGTCTATCCCTCCTCCTCCTCCTTTTTGTCGTCACAACTATTATTACCTGGATCAGCAGACTTGGTCTGGTGCAATGCAGAAAAAAGTAAGTGGGAAAAAAGTAGAAACTTTTAAAGGACGACCAGTTGGTTGGGGTCTTATGCCACACTACTACTTTCCCTTAATCCGTCCTAATAGGCCCATTATATGCATGTGGTTTGGTCAAGGAACCTTCTTCATTTTTTTTCATGTGGCAAAACCCAAATGCTACAATGTGATATGCCAGCTACACCTTTCTCCATGAGCACATGACTGCGCTAACACTTGATATTCATCTCTATATCAGATATATTCCCTTAATGTCAAACAAGAACATTCTACACCTTTCCTCTGCCCACACACATTCTCCTCATTTTTTCCTCTCTCTGGTATTTATATAAGTGCAATAATTCCCTTATTTCAAGCTTTTTGCCCAATTTCTTCCTTCACTTCAGGCGAAGGAAATAGTTTTGAAGAAAGAGAAAAAAGGTTGAGTGACCAGACGACCGACGTTGATTCACTTTCCAAGTTCAATCGGGCTTTTTGGCTTTGTGAAAAATATCTGCACTTTGACTCTGAAAGGATTTCCCCATTACCTTTACACTAACTGACTTTCATCTCACATCACATCCCATCACAAACCCAAACCACCCAATCTATAAGCCAACTAGCACATTATAGCCGCCTCGTCTCCTCCACTATGATATATACCCTACCCTCAAAATAGTTTTCCCTTGACTTCACCATCACCCTCGTTTACTTGCTTATTTACGTTCGTTACGTGCACACCAACAGAAGGGAAAATGTAACTTTTTTTGAAAAACTTTCTCTCTTCATTTTCCCAACTCTCATGTGATGTCAGATGTGATGGTATGCTGCTAGATCTCGATGTGTGCCATATGCTGCCACCATCCCATGCGTGTAACCCATTAATGGCACTGGAATCCTGACATCCTGATCCTAGTTAGTTGTTTTTTTATAAAAAATGTGTCTCTCTTCGTTCCAATTCGGGCAAATATCATGCATAACTAATCCTACAAAGCTGGGTTCAAAACTAAAAGTCATGTTTCCTCTTTTCATCTTTTGCTCCCTTTGAAAAAACTGTCTCCACCAACTCCACACATGTAACAACTCCAACTATTCAACATTTATCTCCGTCTTTGGAAATAACATTCTTTTGAAAATATTCTTTTTGTACTAGTTTCCCGAGCCGTGCTAAAAATGTGTAGTATTGAACCAGTCTCCTCATCATCATCTCAGAACATACAACAACTTCATGTTTCATTTTTTTTCTCTCCCTTTTCTGATTCTTTGCCCGTGAAACTGGGGAAGTCAGCTGTGGAGCCTCGGAAGAAGAAAGATGTATGTATGATGTATGAAATGCCACCAAAGAATATGGGTTGTAATTGAAAAACGAGTTTTCTTTTAACTTTCTTCCTCTCTCATGTGATGATGTTTTGTAAACAACCTTGTTGTTCCATTGTATTTGGATTGAAGCGTTTAAACCAACTTGTTTCTCTGCCTTGACTTTCCAATGTAAACACCAACTATAATGATCATTCATTCATGGGCTTATTCAGTTCGCCGAAGCCCGGCTTACTAGTTTAGCCTCCCGTCTCTCTCTCAGAGAGAGAGATAGTAAACAGCTTACAAATTCAAGGGAACCCAAGCAGTCCCCTTTCTTCGCCTTGGAAGGATAAGAAAGGCTCCCATGCAGTAATAAACTGCAATTCAAGTTATATAAAAGGTAGATATGATATGAGAAGTTCTTCTTTCTAAAGGATTTCGTATAGAAAATTCCGTGCACATAACGTATACATTAAGGTTGGTGCTCCTTGTCTGAAAAAAAAAACTAATCAAGCGTGTATAGCACATGATGATGATGCCTGCTTTCTCTTTTTTTCGTTCCTGTTGACTACCCGCACAAGTGGTCGATAACAAGTTGAAACGAAACAACCATAATAGAAAACAGTACACCTTGAGACGCTCTAATTCTATCCCATTGCTAAGCTATATAAACATAAACACCGAGCCACTATTTATTTTCTTTTTTCAAAAGGGAAAGAAATGAACTAGTGTGGTTTAGTTTACTCATGACATGACGGCAGCCCAGTTCTGTTGGGATCGAGTTCATGATAGCAATATATTTGCTGAAAAAGACCCTCAAAATGAAAAAAAAAGTCTGGGTCTGGAGCCAGTGGAGTGTGTGTTTCCAACGTACATGATTCTTTGAGACTCGAGGGCTTTCAGTTTTTTTAACAAGGTACAAACAACAGAGAGGAAATGAATACTGAGCGTGTGAATGTTGTGACAGCCGATTTGCGTACTTTCCCTTTCAATTGAAGGAAACCACACGTAAGACGAATGATCTGGTGGGTTATGCAATGCTGTAGGCTTTGAAAAAAAGTGGAGGAGAAGGGCATGTCATGACGCCACAATAATTTTTCTTAGTCAATATATTTTTTCTCGTTCACTTGCGTACTACTATCTACGTTGAAATTGAAACATTATATATATTAACATCAACTTTTCATGACGAGATAAAGCTGTAAAAATGTTTTAAAAAAAGAAGAAATAGCTTTGGCTTACCTATCAACAGCAACTGAGAGGAGATGGAGAATACTGGCCGAACAACAGAGGACATCGAGAGAGGTCCAAATCTCACACACGATTGCTCCAAATAGCCACTCTCCTTTGATCTACATTTTTCCATGCACAATGTCAAATTGATCAGGGACCGTGATAGATTTCATAATTTCATAGAGTCCAAATTTTCCAGAGAAGAAGCAGAGCGAGATCCAGTGGAGTTCGTGTCGTGTATTGATATTTGTGGTCGATTCAATTCAAGGATATTTCAAAGACATTCATAATGGCAGAACGGGGGCCACATACAAATGCATTCATCGTTGTCATCGTCAGGAACAGAGAGCCATATGTGTACCCATCATCATCGGGTAGTCAAACAGCCAGGCAGGAGCAGAGCAGGAGCACCGAGAAAATAACCATAAAAAAAGAGTCACAAGATTGATCACTCTTCTCAAAAACTGCTTTCATATTACACTGTATTATATACGAATTTCTTTCTCTTTACCCAAACACAAAATTCTTTTCGAGTGCCGCCGAACCCAGACAAAATGTTTCCACTCAATAATACCCTATTTATCATGAAAACGTACGTAGTTGCTCTCTATTTGAGCTAGTCGTCGAGTCGATGATACAAACACAAACATAAAATCCTATTTTCATAATCCACTCCACTCCAGCTTAGGTTCTGGTTTGATGGAAATATGATATCATCACACAACACAACACTAATATATCCATGCTTTCTCTTTAGGGATCGTTATTGATATAGGATCTGAGCGGCGCCAAAGTCCTCTGATGTCTTTTTGTTTTTAATGGATTTAGCCCCAGGGAACGGAACGTAAGTGCTGAGAGATGTACTTAGGCTGGGGTAAAAACAAAGAGGATAATATTATGCTGCTTTCTTTAATTTTCATGCCGTACCTAAACTCAAGCTGAGTCTCCTCCATGACCGTTAGAATAATAAGGATTTGTGCATCATCTCAAACGCTAGAGAGAAAGCTCACTGATCATCTTCATCATCCGCTCTAATGTGATGTGATGATAAGGTATCAGAATACGAAATGCTCTAGAACTTGTGACATGATATGATTGCAAGTGAAATGATATTATGATGATGGTTCCCAGCTCCCTCAAGCCAATGCCAGCTCACAAGATAAATATGATGATGAGGAAGATGAGTGAGTGAGAATTCTGAGGCTCCAAAAGGAAATTCGCTTTATTACTGGCTGACAACTATATTCGGGAATGGGCATAAAATGCAAAAATAGTGTAATCATTCCGAGGAGGAAGCAACACGCTGCATTTGGAAGCAAAAACTAGAGCTGGAATAGTGAAAGGAAGTGGAGAATAAATGTTCTCAAATATTTCACTCTGAGCTGCTCCACTCGTCAGCACGAATTTTTCATGAGTGTGCAATGTACATACACACTTTGTTTGTTTGTTAGTAAGCATTACGTCCAGAAGTTCGGAGCCGACACTTATTGTTCTTGTTCTGTTTACTTATTTAGTGTAAAAGGGAAAGTGCTAATGAATATGGAGGAATCTGGTGAAAGTCGGAGAATATATTTTGCTTAAGCAAAAATTCGACAGTTTCAATGAGTTTCTATATTCTCTCTACAAACATCAGCATCCACAAATGGAGTGGACACAAGTATACTTCATACAAGTCATAACAGATTATTGGAACAGAAAAGGAAAGCTACATGTGTATTATGTGCCATTCTGATGTAAAATCCATAGCTGCATAAAATAGCAGAGGAATGGAATTATTATTGCTCCACTTTGACTATCAAATCAAAGCCAAACCCAAGCCACATGTGTTCTTGCTTTATGTGAATAGCATGAATGAATATTATCCCATTATTATTCTCTCTCTCTCTCAGCTCCTCGCTTGCACATGTCTTGCCCTCTTCCTCCATTGTGCATATAATCTAAAATCACACAAAGTCTCTGTGACTTGGAGCAAATCCTACAACTCCGAAGAAGAGACGGAGCATATCAATTACATTTTTTTGTGTGTGCATTGCATGCAAGCTTTCTCCACTCTAATGATAGTAATGAAGCATCATGATGATCATCAACCATCGCAAAAAAAACACACATACGTTCCTTTATTTGGGTTGAGGCTCTCTATTTATTTCTCACAAAACCTAAACCTCTGTTGTGCTGTAATTCCAAGAAAATTGATTTGGGGGTTGAATAAAAGAGAGAAGCCCACTCTCTACAACTTCCGCCGATTACGCGGTGGAAATGAAAGAGAGCAAGCGATGAAAAGACAACAGGCATCTGGAATGGGAATATATATGCAGGTCACTATGCGTAATACCCACGCAAAAAGGAAATCCAATGGTTATAGAGCTCTCCTCCCATTACGGAATCAATGACAGAGGCATTACGCAAAGAAAGGGAGAATGGGCCTGAGCCTCAACACAAATACAACTAGTGGTTTGGTTTGGTTAAATGTATTACCCTCGTCGATTGTTCCTCTCCACTCCACTTTCTCCTCTCCTTTTTTGGCATTGATGAAGTGAGCGGGTTTGATGATATTTCGGGAGCAGCGCTCAGCTCTGCCAATAAATTGTGGGGGGAAAACTCACTCACTTTCACTCACCCAAACTGAAGGAAAGCAAGAGCATAGCTTTATATATAAGTTGCATCATTACATTTTCATTTTTCTTTCCCTGTCTCATAAGCGAATTTTATTGATAATGGGCTTCCTTCTAACTACGCCTAGCTCTGTATATACATTCGTCCTTATCATCATCATTCTGGAATGGAATTAAGTTGGAGTTTTCTCTATAAGTCATAAGTCTTATCATGAAGAATGAAAGGGCTGGGATGTGGAAGCGACACAACAAAATATTATACGCTTTTATGTACTCCCAATAATAATGCAAACGAAGAGCCGAAACTGCTTATGAAAAAAGCTAATAACACAATGGTTGAGTCGATGATATAAGTAGCTGGATGGCAATAATATTGTTCTGGAGAAGTAAAAAAATGGTATGGGTCCCAACTCTCCGTTTTTAGCCAGTTTTGAGGAGTTGAAGTCGATCCTCTGCTCAATCCTATATCGTTCCCATCATAATCAGCATCGTCTTTGGCTCACTTTCAGACTAAACCATTCTTGTTGCATTTGTTGTATTCTTTGCCATTCTCTCCAAAATCCTGAGCTTTTTTTCTTCCAGAAGATGACTTTTAGACTTTTGATTCCTACTTTTGCAGACTGCGTGCGCTCTCCGCCATGTGTGCCCAACGTCAATAATGGGTTTTGCACAGAGTCGTGGAGAAAGTATTAAAAAAGAGGGAGACTCAGAAAAAAATGATGATGGTTGGGTTATTTCCTATATTATATTGGTATATATATTTTTGTCCGAGATCATCAAAGGCATCAATCTCTCCTCTTTCTGGAGAAGTGGTGAGGCTCAAGAAGAAAATAAAATACCATTTATTTTGTTGCTCAAAGAACCAAACCACTGTAACTTTCTCTCACAATGATATAAAAAGTTAACTCTTAAATTATGGATATTCCTATCCTATGCACCATATATTCTATAATGCCAAGCTATAAAAACGACGTTTGCTTAAGTTATTATGGAAAAATCGGAAGGAAAGAAGAAAAATGGAGGAGCAGTTCTGATTCTGGAATGAAATGTGAAAATACTTAAGGACGGAAGGATAAGAAAACCAAACCAAACCACGTCAAGCCAAGATAGACGGTGAAGAAAAACATGAGCATGGATGGATACACTTCTTTATTGCACTTTCTATTTTGGTTGTGGCGTAACTCAAGCTTTGAAAGGAGAACTATAAGCCTCATCTCCTTATACATATGGGAATCCTCGTCTTCAATGTTCCATTGTTTTTTCAAACCTGATGCTGATGATAAGATAAGATGCGCGGAAATTGGTGCACCATCAACCATCATATACATATTTTTTACCTAACTTCAGCGATCTATTTATTTTCTTCCTGATTCTGTATAAAAGGAAAGTCATAATGGGCTTGTGTTTTGTGCTCGTCTATAAAAATATGATAATATAAACCAACTACAAAGAAAATGGGGAGCCTGCTTTAAAGCAAATCCTTTAGATGGATATAAATCCTTTTTTAAATTACATGTATCAACCTCCGCACAATTCATAGCAAGACATGTAAAATAAAAATTGGTTTAATGGAAGGAGCCCCAACAACTAACCCATGTATATTTTCTTTCTCCGATCCAAAAGCCTGGTGGTCCCTTTAGACTTTTATTCTTTTTTATAATAAGTAACTAACTACATGCACTCTCTTTTTCCAGTCAAGTCAGGCTCTCAGGACACAGTTGTAGTATCCAATTTCAGTGGCTAGTTTCGTGATGACTTGGATTCTTTCTAAGATTTTGCACGTGATGTGCAAAACAGGGCTTGTGGCTCCTTCAACTTTTTTTTAGAATGTTCTTCCTAACAGCTGCTAATACTCAACTCTTTTCTCCAAGAAAAGCTAATACAACTCGGCGCTTGCTGCAACATAATATCTTGAGAAGGTATTAGGAAGATATTCCCATAAGTAGCAATAGATTTTATCCCCAACAAGTCCCGGTTTCCCTTGCTTTCTCTGCTATTAAGGAAGTTGTAATAGGATGTATTTTCGCTGAACAAAAAGGAAAAGAAAGATGAGATGGAGAGAGTCTAGGTAGGTAGAGAAAGCTCTGGTCTAAAGTGAACCTCCTGTCTGATTCCATCCGACGCATTAGGTATTGAGGAACGTGTTATCAAGTCAATTGCTGACTACATTTATTTTCTTGAAGAAAAAAAAACTCTAGCTGCTATTGCTATTTCCGTTCTTTACTTGGTTGTGTATTGAAAATCCACAGAAAATAGACTCGGATTGCATTTCAGAAGAGAACCGAACCGATTAAATCGACAAACAGGAGGAAAGGCAACTGTTGGCTTTGGTAGGCGGAAGGAAAGGTAATAAACATGATGGAAGTCTACATTCTACGTCACACCCGGACGGAATAAAATATGCAGTTCCACGAAGAATGCTATTACATTACAACACAAAAACCAGGTTGGTTCGGTGTTGGAATACATATTCAAGTGGCAATAATAGTGGCTTTTGGAAAGGTGCAAAGGATAGCTGTTGAGCTCACACTTGACGGACAAAGTTTTATGAGGGGATCCGATTTCCAGTTGTTGCTGTGTACTCTCCTGCTGAGCAGTAGCGTAGCTTTGGATTTCTATTTTAATTCGATTTGTGAACATGCATAATATGACATGGATAGACATTTCTATTACACAAGTAAGAGTTTTAGTGTGCCTGTGGGCAAAATAAGTTGATGTTGTTGTTGTTGTTTGCATCTCCTGATTGGAATGGGAGCAGGAGGAAAGGAAATAATATCCTGAGCATGTTGTGATGTGGGTCATCTCTAGGCACCACAAAACTGCAGGGAGAAATGGAAAAGGGAAATTCATTTCGGAAACGCGATGATATCGAAAGCTACGGCGCATAATAATATTCGTTTATATATCAGATTTATACCTACAATTTGAAGAGTATCCCTAAACGATTTCAAAGCAGCAGCTGCATTTAAGTTTCTGATTCTGAATTTGATCTAAATACACAAGATTTTGTGCTTAATCATCTGTTTTCCCAGGGGTAGCAGTTTGTTCCACAAATATTAATATTCCAGCTGGGCTCCTTTGAAAGCGTGGACAACACGGTTGAAGGATAACAATCTTTTAGAATGCGAGGTCAGCATAATATAAAAAAATTCCTTAGTTGGTATTGGGATCTGGTGCTGAGGGGATTTAACAAAGCACGCCGTATAACTAAAGAGCGTTTAGTCAGGGAAAATACCGTCTCTGCATCCGCCGGCTGTAAAAGTACACATATGTATAGAAACTTATTTATTCTAACTTTCTCGGCGCTGAAATTTCTTAAAAGAAACAAGGATGAGTAACGCAGAGCGGTTTATCTTTTCAGAAAAACATGTCGCAATAAATATAAAAAAAGAGCAAATGCACGCAAGATCTCTTTACATTTAGGTGGACTTGAGTGACCAAATAAGTAAATACAGTGTAATATAAATAGAGATCGAGGGAAACAATTGGGTTGGTGTATATATATTTACGATAGTTAAATATTTTGCAATAACCGTTTGTTTTTTAATTTTCTGCGCAATCCAAAAGTATTTTTAATTTATACAGCAGGAAAATGTTCATTTCAATCGCCACATTCATATTGTTCTCAAATACGGAACTTGCCTATGAAACATTAGTAAAAACAAAAACTGCTCTTGAAACCACCTCATCATCATCTTCTTCACGAAGGCAATATCAATTGCTCAGCCAAAATGAACAACTGATCCTGTCTGCCTTGGCTGTCTGGCACAATACATTTTCTGTCAAACAGAGCCGAGTTGCTTGCACAACACAGTCGTCAAACCACTTGAGAGACTTCTCATTTCGAACAACTGAAGACATCTTGGTAAAAAGGACAAAGAGAAGGAGAGCTCCTTCACAAACACATTTATAATAGAAAAGGAGCCCACATGACAAGTAGTAGAGCATTCTCACCAAGTGAAAACCATTTGACAATAATGTAATATAGTTATAGCCTCCTTGTTTGAGATGATGATGAAGGTGAAAGAGATGGAGTGCTCCTGGTGTGGTACAAGCACAGCCAAGCCAATACTCCATGTGAAATGAACAGGATAAAAAATTAAGTTGGACAGGAGAAAAGGAAGTTGAAAAAGTGGCAAACAACACGATGACGTTAGTAGACTTGTATGTCTAGCTTAAACACTTGGAAGCCTTATTGCTTTCCCCCCCAAAAAAACTTAGACTACGTATATGACTCCTCTGGAGGGAACGAGTATCAACAATTATTATTGTGAAACGGCATTATGCTCACTCATTTTTCTAAAAGCCCAATATTTAATACATGTGTCTCTGTCTGTATAATATTTGTTGTAGCTATAAGGTTATCTTTGAAACTCAATTTCCGCTTTCCCAACAGGGCTCCTTGCAACACAATACAATTATTGTGAAAAGTAGAAAGGGAAACTGCAACAAAAATATTATTTCTTGGGGCGAGATTCTCCAAAGATTGTATTTAAGGTGGGAGACTGATACACGGTGATTATTGGGAGAGTTCAAGAAATGAGAGAGAATGACGTCTACCGTCCTTTTCTTAAGCGTTAACATATGTTCCTCGAAAGAACATACATCACCCTAATGTATGTAATGGAATACAAGCCTAAACTGCTGTAAATAACGTATAACTCACTCACTCAACATCACTTTCACCCAAAACCTACATTAGCGAGAGAAAAAAAGGAGCGCCGGGCAACATTCATGTTCATCTTTCTTTCTCTTCTGTCATTCTTCTTAGAGGAAGGAGTTATGGTCCAAAATTCCAAATGCCATAAGCCATACCCCAGCCAACGTGTTATATATAGAATCTACGGGAGAAGAAAAAAAATTGAGGCAAAAGTAATATCACAAGTGCCACAAGTTTTTGGCTCCCTCTTTTCCTGCTGGAGGCTCCAATCCAGTGCGAGTTAGTCATTTGAGTATGTACGTCTTTCTTTTCATCTTGTCATTTTTCGTGGAACTGTTAAACATCGAGAACTTGCTCAACTAGCACACCACTCATAGGACCACCACCAACCACCACCTCATGTTTTTTCTTACAACATCACAACCAAATCAAAATAGTTGAGGGGTACACAGTTCCACAAAAAAAAGTGGTTGGGAGGAGGAACAAGAGGCAGCGAGGCGAGCAAACTTTCATCATATATTACAAAAAGCTTAGAGAGGAGAAAGCACACACGTCTGACAACTCTTCAAACTGAGCAAGCATTCTGCTCTGTTCCTCTTGTAATTACTCTTGCGCTCCTTATTGCTTTCTCAAGAACATATGTATATTCAAGTGTAATGTAATTTGATAACAATTTTCTTTTCTATAAAGTAGCTCCACTTTAGTTTGCAAGAGCTGCATCCATTCCAGACAGATTGTTTGCTACAACGGGAGAGACTCAGCTGGTATGCTACAAAGTTGTTGAGTAAAGTGTGAAAAACACACACGTATTTTGTGTACATTGCGTGAAAATGATGATGATGAATATAGTGAAAAATTGGAAAGGACTATATACTTATTATATTGGATATACATTTATAGTTGGGGCTTCTCGTGTTTACGTCATAACACCATTATTTTCAGCTTCGATGGTGTTATTGGTGTTGGTATCATCATATTGCTGTAAATAGCGCTGAGCAGAAAGCCATTTGCTCCCTGCATCCATTTCCTATCAAACTCGTATATAATTCACTTTCTCAATACTTTCCATTTTCCCGAGATGATGAATGATATTTTTTCTGAACCTATGCACCATCGTCCACCACCAGTATATCATGTGGCAGAGCTGAAACTGACAAAAGTTATGAGTTCTTTTGCTACCCTACACACACTCTCGTCTTTCTTTTTACCATCATCATCTCCTCAAAACTCAATATTCTTCGGCTTGTGTGTACCAAACACATGGCTATGTATATCTCGTGTTACGAGCGTTTTTTTCTTGCTAACTGCAATTTTGTAGACGATAAAAAAGTTTGTTCTTTTCAAGCACGACATATCCATCGTGAATAGTGTTCATCCCTCCCGATATCAGAATGGGATTGCAATTTCATTCCAATAATTTTGCACTTGTGCCCCTTTTCTCTACAAATTCATCCTCCTTTACAAAGTCAAAGTGGGTGTCTATTCTCAAGAAAAAAAAACTTTTTTCTCGTTTTCTCACAAAGGATAGGTGTAACTTGAGATGAGCAAGAGTATGTGACTCTGTAGCTGTGGGCTACTTTGGCTCGAGGTTCTGGTTCCAAGTTTTAAGCAATATGGTATAAAATCAGGTGAAAATAAATGCTCCATTTTCACTTTGTAAGTACTCTCCAGCCACCCCATTTGGAAGACCCAAACTAGTTTCATGAGGGGGAACGGCGATAGATTTTAAACGACGTGGAATATTTTATATTACCCTTTCTCAGCGGCTCTCCTTAAAACTGACTTTAATACTTTTGTTCCCGTCCTTTTAATGCATTTCTTTGAGACCAAATTACTTTGTATATTATAAATGACAATGTGCATTCATAGCCAAACATACTTAAAAAGACACCGAGTCCACTTCCTGTGCCAAGTTCCATACTATTATGAACTACAGAGATCCAGAATCAAGTGAAAACGAGCCTCTTTTACTTCCCAGTTCTCAAATTTACTGGTTTGCTCCCACTGCCTCACATAATTCATAAGATTTTTGAGAAACTAAAGGGCATCCCTATTTTTCCTACATTCACACACATTTTCAATTTATACGCAGCCAGAATACTGAAACATTAAAGTGTGAAAGTAGTACTTTCCCAACAGTTTTATTACACAACTACAACTCTGTTCAAGTTTTATAGGCTTCTCTCGTCAACATTTTCTTCACTTCCTATTGCTCTTCCCAACAGAACACATTCATCATGTCTTTATACCCCAAACTTTTATGTACTCACCTCACCTGGCCACGTTTTTTCACACTTCCCAAAAAACTACAAGTTTCATTTCCACGAGGAATAAACTCCAAATATAAAAAGAAGGATAAAGAATAATAAAAGTTTCTCACCTCATAAATAGCACCAAGAGGCATCACAAGACATGCTACCATCAAGTCCGCCACCGCGAGGGAGACTACCAAGTAGTTGGCCACGTTCCGCAAGTTCTTCTCGATAAACACGGCCACAATCACAAACACGTTTCCTGAAAAAAAGTAACAAAGAAAACAAGAGATGATGTGATGATAAGGAAAAAGTTGTGCGCGATACAAAATATGGGATTTCCCATTTTTAAAGTGTGTGCAATAATAACGGTCGACAAGAAACAACTGATGACATTATGACGAAGGTAGAGGATAAGAAGGGGAAAGGGTGTAATTTAACGCCGTCATTACTTCTAAAAAATATTTGAAAAATATGGCACATTTATACGGGTTCCCACGTCCATGCATTTTATTTAGTTGGACGCGAGTAGAACAAGCAAAGTTGGGTTCCAAATCCATGAGCATAGCATATGGTTTCCAACGATAATGGGTGAACAAGAAGGGGTGTCCTTCCCTTCCCCCATCCCACCAGAATGAATAGGATTTATGAAACTTAAATTGCCTACACGTCGCCTAAGCCCTTTTTTATATTAACGCGTATATCCACTTACTTTCAGATCCGGAACCAGCATCATGGAGACATGTAAAAAAATTTTTTATTCGTTAGGGACACGACACGACGCGATACAACCTATATTATGTGCCGAGAAACGGTGAATGTCGTCACATTGAATTGAACATTGTAAAATATGTATGAGAAAAATTGTATTTATATGACCCTTCCCCGCTTTATGGAATAGTCCATTTATTTTTTTTCTTTGGCCCTTTTCCTATGTGAACTGCGAAAGAAAATGGTTTAAAAAGACTCCAAGACGGGGATATCACTGGGATTCGATGTGTATCCCACTTTTTTTTGGAATTATTGCCCTTCAATATTATTGTATTGTTTGTTGCTTGGTTTGTGCGTGAGCAGTGTGCAGTCACAGTCCTTTATGATAAATCCTAGCAGGATGTGAAATGCGATGATCATGATGTTGATATGAGATCGAGGAAGACATGAGGAAATGAAGGGATAACGTCGTCAATGCGAAATTCCAAATGTTATCATCAACGTCACGTAGAGAGATCTCTATCATCCACATAGAAAACTTTCATTGGGAATGATGACGATGACATTGGGATTGAGAAACGAATGTCGTGCTACACACGGCGTTTTATTCAGGCCAGCAAGCATTGAGAAATACTTTGGACGTCATCACAGTTAAGCTAACTAAAACTAGTTGAAATGCAGCGAGTTTTTTTTTCGATAGCGTGGTGAATACAATTCAGGAGAAACGTTCCAATTTAAAAGTGAGAATAAAGGCATGAGTTTGCTATCATCTGTCTGGGATCCAATTCAAAACTAATCCTACCAGATGTTTTCTGTAGTTGGAAAAGGCGCAAGCAATGCCTTTTGTGGCCAAAGATCGATCTTGGGAAAAAAAGACATTTGACAGTGTGACCTTTATTCGGAACACGAGTTGAATGAATGCTCAGCCGTTTAGCTGACACTGACAAGACAGCCAGACAGAAACATAAATGCATTTCAAACATCTGAATTCCCTCAGCGTTACTTAACTTGTGTCTGAAACTGAAGAGCTGATAAATAATAAACACTGTGCTCCGTGTAAAATAATTATAAACGACGGCGTTATTGTCATTCAAGCAGAAACTGAAAAATTTAATTTAATTTAATGCCGGGCGATTGCGTCAGAGCGGTGTTTAAATTATACTTATCGTATTGAATGAAACATATCGATTTAAATTCAATAAACGATCAATTTTCACTCTCAAGACTCTTTCTTACGTCACATCAATTCGTATCGAAACAAATTGCAATTTAATACAGAAGTAGGTACTGATGCGTCTCTACAGCTTCAACATAAAATAACCAGAACTGGTTTTCGGGGATCCGGATAAATATAAATAGATGAGCACCATCAACGACTCACAAACGAGCAACATATGACTCGTAATTGAGTTTTGTGTAATAAAGCCCAGGAACGGAGATGCTGAGCAGAACTATTTATTTCTCACTATCAGAACAAATTTAGAAAATGGAGATAAAATTAAATACACGCTTGTGTCATATTATTATTATTATGTAGCCTTCGTTGCTTCATACATTGCAATTTCAATCTTGAATTATTTAGCCCTTCATCTATCTCGAGAGAATCTCTGTTTTACTAGGGAAATTGCTTTCACATTACGGAGCCGAAAATAACACGGTAATTTTACCAGAGGGGCTTGAATCTTCGCCAAAGTCATTTTCGATAGATCAAATAACGCTTCCATTTTCATGTATCTTTGTACTTACATTCAAGTAGGGAACAGATCTGAAGAGAAAACAATTTTTCAAATTTAAACTCAATCTATGGAAAATGGAAAGTAATTTCGAAGAGTTGAATTCCGGAAGTTTCGCAACTCGTACTGGAATTATTTAAAGCTGGTAATACATACTCCATACTTGGTTGGTGGGAAACTTCTGTTTAGATACGGATCAAAATACTCATTCACAGCCCATTTAGCCGATGTATGTAATTTAGATTTAATTTAAATGCCATACATTGCACCAGCATGTCATTTGGAGAGAAAGACTGCCCCAGAAAGCAATTTGGAAAAGCATTTTAGCAAACACAATAAAACATGGTGTGCTGCTCCTGCTTGATAACAATGTGAGCATAATATGAATGAATATGACGCACAAGGACCTCAACTCCAACCAATTTCTCGAGTTCTGGACTCCGCTTGATGGAAAACTATGTAATGATCTGATTACCGGAATTTGCGTCAGTACTTCTCGGAAAGATTGTAATAAATGGATGCTTGGAAGGGGATATACCATCCTACCATTTAAGTTTCATGAAAGCAGTTGGGCACACTTTACTTTATTTTACAATGTGAATGCTCTCCACTGAGAATCAAACAAGTGAGCCAGTTGATTGAGCACAACAAGAGTGGTGTTTGACAGGGAAACAAAGATTCATTGGCAGAGTTTTGAGAACAGAGAGAAAGTGGAACTTTGGCTAAAAATTACAGGGAGTAAAGAAAAATAATGGAAGAGTCGGGATCCAGATCGACACTGGAAAAAGAGCGAAGTGAAATGAAGTTGAAGTACCTACTAGTTTCCTGGTGTAAGCAAGAAAGAACTGTCCATGAGAAGTAGATGAACCGCAAAAGTTGATAGTATAGCAAACCCATTTACCCTTCCAACTTCTTAGACAGACTAGTGTGTTTGCTTACGACTAATTCCAAAAATAAACAAAGAAAGCCAAAGAAAATTAGGAAGAAAAGAATACAGATGAAATTTGGGGAACTAGATGAGCAGGAGAAACCAATAGGGAAAGAGGGAAGCACAGAAGCAAACCAATGTAGATTAAAATGAGATAGGAAGTGGAGCGTGGGACTGGGTTCTATAATGAAAATGACGTTACACAACTCTGCCGTTAATAAATCAACTGTACGCCGTGTGTGTGGTCTGGCTTGGTTGATATATTTCCGGAGAACAAGTCGAAGAAAGGTTTCCCCAGCTCAAACTGAAAATGAAATTCTCCTAGAATTCAACTTAAAAAGTTGGTCGTGAAAGTTGAGCAAAATGGAATGTCATGGAATGGAGCTGGCTGATAGTTTTTACATGCATAATAATAGGCTTATTCCGTGTCTTTGACTGAAACAAAGAAAAGCCAAAACCAAGTGGGAGCTAGCTGAGTTGAGTAATACCGAAGAAGCCAAAACCATGCAACCAAGTTCAATTTTGTGAACTCGGATGATTTAAATGAGTATTTTAAGTTTTTGGTGAATCACTCGAAAAAGAGTATGGGACCTGATTGGAAAGCTAAGGGATCAGGAAAGCTATGGAAAAACTGAAGAAAGTGAAATCCGATTCGAGACTCTTTTCCCCCAGAAAAAAAACTTCTCAACTTTTTTAAACATCCGAATAAAAGACTGTTGATTCTGGGCTTGAAGAGTTCTTTTTTTCTCCATGTAATGTGATGAGAGCCAAAGGATCTTTGCCTTTCTAGTTGAGATCCTGTGCTCAACCTAAATATCTTGGGGAATTGTAGTAAATCTCAATGAAACTCAATTTGAATAGGAGATCCGAGCTAGATCCAAGGAAAAAAGAGAAGTGTGGATGAGGCTCGTTTTGAAAGGGTGGTGGAAAGATAAAAAAAAGTCTATAGGCATATGGGTGTGGGAATGACATATTATGGGAAGCCGTATAATCTTCCATGTACATTATCCCGCATCCCACTTGACATCAATGGAATAATGGAGAATTGATTATGTATGTATATACGTAAATATGTATATGGTTAGCTATATGTGCTTTTTCACCTAATTTTTCTCATATCCCGTGGCCAATTTTTAGCGGTTTTGTCTATAAAAGAGTTTTAATGAAGTTATAATGTATAATGCAATCAAAGCCGGTTACTTTCACTCGGATGAATAAATATGCATTTCCTCTCTAGACCCTTATAGCATATCCTACACATGATATACAAATAATGCCTGTATTTTTCCTGGAAATTCCCAAAGCCTTTTCCCAAGTGGCCTGGTGTGAAGAAGGAACGGTACTTGATAGCAACTGATGCATTTGACATGGAGAGAAGTCATTATAACTTTGCACCCACTCAAATACTTGATTTTTACAGACTGGCTTGTAAATGAGAATAAGAATGGAGTGAAAGGCAAACAATTTGATGTTGTGCACCTTATAACCCAAAACTTCTTCAACTGTTTTTTAAATAGGAAGCTATGCTTAATTGCACAGATGAGTGCGATAATGGACGAGTTATTGGGAAAAGCTGGTAGCTGATTCGGGCATTTTCCAATTCAGTCCCAGCTGTGCTTATGTAGCGTAATGCCTAAGCTGATTCTTTTATGTGAATTTTAAAGTTTATTAAGGCCAGGCTACGCGACGTTTTCTTGTTTCATCTGAAATAGGAATAGATTGAAAGGCATACACCCACACCAACATTCCTCGCATTCCACTTTGCACGCTAGTCAAAGTCAATCTATCTTTATTGATGCTGATCTGGGCCGTTGATCCTACGAAAGGTTTCAAGTTGCTACTTTGTGTCTATTGTTTTGAAAAACAGGATTACTTTTTACGTTACTTAAATTTTTAATTGGTAATACTAAACGTCGTAATGTGTGACAATGGAGAATCTTATCTTTGAAACATAACGCTGATCGCTAGTCTTATCAAAAATGGAGCAGTACCATATTTGCTTATCATTTACTCATTTCTCGCCACTTCACACTTGTTTTTAATGGAAAGACATTTAAAACTATACCTTTCAGACATCCCGACTCAGACACAAAAATGCGTCAATGGAAAACGAAGACTCAAGGCTCACACATTTTCATGTACATTTTAAATTACGGTAGACGTACGGTTTTACAACGAAATATTCATGAGCAATTCGTCCCCCGGGAGTTGCAGGAACGTCGCACTATGTACAAACCAGTGACGCACATGAAGGAAAAGTGAGTAATAATCGTACATATAGTGATACTGTTGCCAACAGTCTGTTGGTATGTATAAACTCCTTCCCCTGCTCAATCAAACATTCACTTCACATACGTGCTTTCCACGCTACCTTGAAAAAAGTGGAAATTAATGGAGAAATAAATCTGTTTCAAAGGAGAAAACGATTGCATGACCCATGCTTAATGCAAAAACGATATGATGCGTACTACGTGGCGAAAGAGCCCATTGGGTGCATTGTATGCTTGGAACTTACAAGTCTGGGGTATTGTGAAACTAAATAAACATTTTTGAACTTTTCACGTCAACTTTAATATTTTGCAATTAATGATAGTGCTCCGTTCTGTTAAAATGACAAGCGTAAAAATATGAAGAAAAATTATCAATATCATTAATCATATCGAATTTTTGTCACGCCGAATAAACTTTAGGATGGCTGACTCATTTATGTACTAGATGTTGATGTTGCAACATTTCAAAATGACTACAGGGCAATTTTTATTTGTCAATGATATGATATTTCTAATGAATATTTGCATTGGGTTCGTTCATTCATAAATGTCAAAGCAGAGTGGTGCGAGCGAGTTTGCATTTTTTAATGAATAGAATGGCAAGGGAATTAATTAATGCTTTTTATATTGTGTCGAATCGAAGTACAGGAACGAGCCCCAAGTTGTTTATAACTGTCACGAGTGACACGTAATTTTTTTCGGAAGTTGATTTACAACATTGGAGACGGCACGGACATTGAATATAAATGAAGGAAAGAACTGGATACTTTTGAGCTGTGTGTTGTAACAAATTCAAAAGTTCAAGGTGTTTTCCCTTGAGTAGTTTCACACAAAGCATCCTCGTAGTAAGTTAATGAGACAAAATGATCTGTTTATAGACAATCCAATATAAGTTCATGTATACAAACACTCATTAATGCCGTGAGTTTTACTCTCACGTTTTTTCACAGCATATGAAACGAAAAACTTGACATTTGGTTCATAATCAGTTTGTGCTTTGTGACTTGCATTAACAACGGGCCACCAACTTCAATAACACATATTAAAATGATTAACTCTAATAATATATTTCACTTTTATAGTTTGTAAATGCCATTATAGTCCTATTGATGTTTGGCTCTTTCATCTTAACTTTTCTAATTTTGAAAACAATTTAATGTATACTTGGCATTTATATTAATTCGTATAGGTGCAACTCACGTTTAAATTTTATAGAATTTTACTCACATCGAAAGCGATAAGAATTTAGTTGAAAAGTTGGTTTGTGTGTCATTGAGCTTAGCATTGCCATTGCGCCAAAAATTGCTTGCGTCAAAGTACTAAAACGTCAACTTTTCGTCTTTACCCAGAATTAATTTTTCATTAATGATGATGCTGTGCTATGCTGGCTTGCAACTTTTTCCTTTCTACCAAAATAGCATGTCATTCACTACAAAAAGGTTTCTTAAAACGGTTGCAAAATATGGGTGGGTTGGATAAAAGTGAAGTTATAATCACGTGGAAATAGAATTGAGACGAAAAGAACACACTGAAACTGATAAAGCGCATATATTCCATTCGATTCTCTTGAAATTGTGAACCTGAGTTTTTCTGAGCTCTGCTCCTTTCGATTCTCATGAAAGCAGAAATAGAACCTTTGAAAGGAGACAGTTCACAAAATATTAGATTGCTCAATATTGAATTCAACTTACCGATTTCCTGAGCGTTTGTGTTTCCGCCTTAAAAGGAAGGAAATTCTTATACTTTGTGTAAATCATCAGTTTTTGCTTCTTCCCTATTCTGCACACTGTTGCATATTTAAAGCCCTTTTCCTTTGCATTTCTCCGAAAAGAATTTTCATTTGAAATTGAGAATATTACTTGACGGAATAATATTGAAGAAGCGGGAGACTGGGAACTCAGCTACTTTTCATCTTTCCATTTTCTCTTCCAATGTACCTAGTTAGCTTTTTCTTTTAATTTTAAAGACTTTTCTCTAAGTGGAAATTTTCATTTAGATTGAATTGAACAGAAAAACTTTGCATATTTATTAAACGTCAAAAGTAATAAATGCCAACTACTTCTTGTTTATAGGTATTGCTTATGAATGTTCCCTTGTGCATCCATTATAGAAAGTTGTTAAATTGGTGTTTTACATCAATCCAATATCAACAATGTTTGTAACCACACATTGAATAATATCTCCTAAATCGAATCAATTACAATATTCGATCTACTTATTTATTTCATAATTAATCAGTTGTGTAAATTTGTGTCCTTACTGAAGCATGCCGAAATTAAAACAGTTAAAAAGAGAAATTCATTGTGTGTAATCCGTAGAATTTTCTTGGCATTGCTTTTTCTTAATCTTGTGCCATTAATTTCATGGGCTATGAGTAGAAGACCACCTTTTATCCTATTTATGAATGTGCAATTGAGCACAAAGTGAAGTAATAGTTGATGACTACTCGTTGGAGCGGAACTACTAATGCCGATACTAATTTTCCATTGGAATTACCAATGGATTCTTCCTCCGAGATTCTGATTTCATACAAAAAGTTAT
This sequence comes from Orchesella cincta, assembly GCA_001718145.1. Lineage (NCBI taxonomy): Eukaryota > Metazoa > Arthropoda > Collembola > Entomobryomorpha > Orchesellidae > Orchesella > Orchesella cincta. The sequence goes on from LJIJ01000008.1 coordinate 743,815, forward strand.
GAATAGTAGTGACGTAGGTGTGTCAAGTCAAATGCAGGTGTGCATGCCCTCAAAAAATGCTTCATTTTATGTCGACGTTGTCCTATTTAAAGCCATTACTTTCTCTTCACCTTTTCCTCCCCGTGAGAGAAAAACTGCTCATTTCATAATTGCCAGTCAACACTCAAGGTAAGGTTCTATCACCGTACTCAATAGTTTATGCCTCGCTTGGTATATGATATGAAAACGGTTAAACAGCTTTTAATCTGATTCCCTTTGATGAAAGACGTTTCTGTTTTTCAGTCTTCGCGCACTACTTACTCTTTACTCAGCTCCACTGAGATGGAGAAAGCCTTTGAGAAGAGGAAGGAAAATAGCTGCCCATCAATTTCGTAGATGACATTCCATTAAATCAATTCAATTCTGATAGGAGCATACACTTCTCATGCTCAAGCAGTCTAATAACGTCTACTTTCTCCTCACTTTCCACCTTTTCCCCCTTTGTCTCTCAAGAAACAAATAATTCCTCTCTTGACTGAGAGGTTTTCTACTTACGGACGGACACGAACTGGCTCAGGTTATGTAGCAACTCCTGTTTTCACCACGTTAACTTTATTGACTGGTGAATGAAGGATGGGCCTCTGAAACTCTAGATTCTTTTGCTTTTTTTTGCATGAAATTCATAATGGAAAACCTTAAATATATTGGATGAAACGAAGCGTACCCATTTTTGATCGCTTGACATCATCCTGAATCCTGCCTCCAAATAAGAAACGGGTTGAAAATGGAAGGGAAGAAAGAATTGAACATTTTTTCTAGCCTCTGCTCTTTCTTTAAGGACCGAATGAATAATATCAGTTTGTAGCAGCATCTATATATATACCATCTTCCGCCGTATTTTTGCTGTGTCAACGAATATTTTTAAAAAGTGAGAATGAGAGACCCAGGTTTTTAAAAAGTATCTCAGATAGACTACCAAAAACAAACCAAACTTTCACTAAAGGAGAAATGTGCAAAAGTACAAAAACCAGTGATGCATTTAGTTTCACATTTTTTCAAAGGAGAATGAGTGAGCTCCTCTTTTTTCTGGAATGCAATAATGCTATAAAAACTAATATTTGGTTGAAAGGAGCACTACTTCCTATTGAATATTATTATGTATTCCGGATGCATCTTCCCTTTGGTGTTTTTGATGTGAGTGTATTTTCTTTAAAAACTGGATGAGCCTTAAGCACTCAACCGTTTATTTATAGGAATTCTGCAGCAAACATGTCTCAAACAAGAATGAAAACAAGAAAAACTTATATCTTTTCACAATAAGTAGCTCGCCAAAAATATCAAAGCCAAAAATGATGATGATAATACCGATTTGAAATCTTGACAACAAGTATCTGCATCAAACACAAAATATGAATAAAAATAAGAAAGGAAAACAGATTGTGATAGGTCCGTAAGTGGTGGCTAAAGCACGTAAGATACCCCACACATAAATTGATGGATATATTTAATGTGATCTGATGCAGAACTGATATGCATAATGTATAGCAGATAAACGTGAAAAAAATTGCGTGCGTACTACATTCCAATGCGGATGGATGCAGAAAGAACAAAGCATAATATGCGAAATACTTGAGTTGTTCGAGAACACACGGGAGACGATCCATAAATGTTAAATAAACACAGGGAATTCGGATCCGGAGGAGGTGGAACTACGTTTACCGTGTAGCTTCAATTCCATATTTTCGTCCTTTCACTGCTGCTCCAGGGACACTGGGTTTTCCGCTTGTTATGGCATTTTGACATTGGCATACGTCAAGAAACTGGAGGAGAAAAGGAAGTTGCAGAGAAAAGACACACACGCTTTGTTGTAGTATTTATAAAGAGAAAGTATGAACAACTGGCTCCTATTTAGAAATACTTCAAAGGTTAGCTTCTGGTTGAGGTTGGAGGATATTTAACAAAAGGAAGTATATAAAAGTGAAAGCACATATAACAATGACCCGTTTTGTTTCTCCGTCTTCAGCCAACATTAGAAAAGGATCTGCTGAGCGTTTTCCTTCTTCACGAGTGGAATCTCTGTTTGCATTGGGCTATTAAGGATTTTCATGTGAATATAATAGTTGTACGTGAGAGCAAGAAAGAGGATTCCATCGGATCTGCTTCGATTTCAAGTTACTTTTAGGAACATACTATAATATCATCATCATCATCATTCGTGCATACTCATGTTCAGGAAGAGTTAATACGGACTCAGTTCTACGATTCTGGCTGTCTCTATTGACTGAGTAACTCTGGGAGTGAGTGAAAGCACACACGCTATTCTCATCTCATCTTCGTTTTCATGCCCACAGCTAATACCATTATCATATATACATGTGAGAAACGACTTGCTAATATTGGTAAAAGTCAACCACATTCAAACTAGCAAAAAGAAGACGAGCTTCTACTTGATTCATTTCAGTTCTGGGGACAAACGAGAGGAAGCAGAGGACCAATACTAACTTCCAAGACAATGGGAAAGTAGAAAGGAAAAGCAAAGAGTGCCTGCTAACCACCGCCATTCTTTTTCTTTCAGGTTGCTGCCCTCCATCCTTCGACTGTCTTTCAGGCCTCAACTTCAAACACAGCTCAGAAAGAGAAAGGAAATGTGAAGAAAGTGTAGTTGGTCCTTTTTGTGAACCAATTCAATATCAATATTATCCACGGTGGATAAGTATAGCAAAACCCTAACGTTTGACTTTTATAAGTATAATGGGATACTTTCAATCTTGCACTTTGCTTTTTCTTTGGCTAGTGGATTCCTCCGTCGCTTATTTAAACTTACTTTTGTCATTTTACTCATCCACTGCTTTTTATGTCATTTTGTGTGTCTTTCCCACTCATCCAGAGGTATAGGTAGATGCATAGGTGTTTTTTCTATGAAGAAGAAGTTACAAAGAAAATAAAAGTGTCAAGAACTCAAGTTTTTCTCGTGTTTCTTTCATCCTTTTTCATACGCTCCGGTCTTTCTTCTCACATGGTGCGCCACGGTATAGTTACATGTCCATAATATACAGTTTTATAACTGCTGATTCACTTTCTCCGTTTATAACTTTTGACAAAGGATTCAGAGTACTTCATGCATTGAAATCAGTTGTATTAGAGAAAAGTGTAAAGTCAACATATGAATATATGTGAGTGAACAGTTGCACTTCGTTTCGTTCCCCTCCCTGTTTTATTTTGTTTGCGAAACTTGGAAAGTCAGACAACTCAGGTTTTTATTTGTATCAATGCCCCCACCTCCATCCGTACTACAAATAGAGGGAAGCATTCTTGATACAAGGAATTGGGATCGGGATAGGTGACAGGAGGACAGGTCCTTGAAGTGAGAGTAGTGCAGGTGCTAGAAAGTGATGGGATGTTTATATTATACTTTCTCCAGCCGGCAATGGCAACAGCGCAATGAAATGAATGCCGTTTACTCCCCTCAAGTGAACCGTTGAGGAATAGTAATAGTTTCGGGTTACATTCCACATCCAATATTATCGCTGATAGGATTGCCAAGCAATTCATGATGTTTTTCTTGGAAAAAGCGACAATATCTCCGACTCATGCCTACCAATTTTACTTAGTTTGAAGGTGTGCAACAACCTCGAAAGGATAAGCAGTGTGTCTGTCCATGGAATTGGAAATATTCTCAAAGTTATACTACTTACTAGCTGTAAATGTTTAGCTATTTAAGATAATAACATTATAACTAACCTAAATTATGTAAAATATTAATCATTTTTATGTTTAAAAAATGAGTGACGCCGAATGTTTCCTAAAGTAACTTTTGTATATCTGCTTCTCCGAAATATATTCAGAACAATCTTTGAATTGGTGACAACAACGAAAAGTTAACTTTTGTAAGCGATTTCACATTTTAGTGAAAGCAATGGAAGCATATTATGCTGTGCTATGCTATCACTTGACGGTTTTCCTTTTAAAATTTTATCCTATGCATAAAAATCAACATTTACAACATGTCATGGTAGGAAGAAAGGTATGTCGCCTCCTGTACCCATGTATATATTTTATGTGAGTGCTTATGAAACAACGACAAGTGAGTGGAACGACTAGACTAGAACCCAGAACTACTCAGTCAGTTGCTTTTTGTGGCTAAACCATATTATGTTATTTTATATTACCTACATGTTTTCACCTCCTCTATTCCCATGTAATTCAACAAAGGTAGCAGTTCTCTCCATAAGTTGTGTGTGTTGTGTTCTCTGCTCTGTAATGTAATCTTAACTTTGCTTGTTTAGTTGTAAAAACTTTGTGTTCTATTGAGTAAAAGAGGTGAAGGCTTTTAGCCCTTTCTCTTCCTCTCATTCCATTATATTAACCGATATTCCTATTCCATTCCTCGTGAAAGTCTACAGGAAAGATTACGTAAAGCGGGCAACTTTTTCTACTACCATCCTTCCTGATCTCCAGAGAGAATCAGAAAGAAAGGAAAATCTGAAAGAATGGGAGTGAAAAAGCTGGCGACTCTCCGTTTCTGAATGGATTGAAACCACAAAATTTTCTCGGCTTTTTACTCTTTTCCATATTATGTACCTAGTTGAGAGTTAAGTTACATACTTGCAGAAGCAAAAAGGCACATTCAACATGCCTCTCTGCTCTCATGCGCCACGCTTCTCTGAGAAAATAGTCGAGTTATATAATATTCAGCCATTCAGCAATTTTTCCAGGTTTATATTTTCTCAACCAGAAAGCATGCTCATTTCCCATCCCACCATATTATTAGTATTTGCTTACATCCACAGAAGGAAGGAAGAAAGTGCATAGATAGACAATCACATCACAATCACATCCCATGAGCTCCTCGTTAGAAATATTTTTCGGAACATACTTTTCTCTCTCTCTCTCTCTCTCCCAACTAAAATAGTATGTTTCGACTCCAAGTGAAGCATGGAAAGTTGTGGAGAAGAAATGGCATAAAAGAAAAAGCACAGAGGACACTCGACATGACACGACGTTTAGCTACTTCTACTCAAGCAGAACAAGGAGAGATTCATAAAAGTACGGACACGAGCGCCAGCTTAGCAAATGATGATGCTAAAAAGCTATAATTTTAGCAAAAAAAGGATTTGAGTTCCCTCAAAATTCTTCTTAGTTGTTCTCTTCTTGGAAAACTCATCTTTGCTATCTGATGCTGCTTATTCACCGTACTGGGTCTCTGCAATCTTAACTGCTGCCCCAACTCTTCCATTTGCTTGTTCCTCCCCGAATCTTAAACCTTTCATGCTCCAAAGTAGGTATGAGTGGTGTGTGTGAGAGAGAGAACGAGAAAGTATGCTGGAATGTGACTCCTTTTTCGTAATACGACGACTTTTTCCTTTCCTTCATTCCTAATTCATGTATAGATGAACTCCGTTTCTCAAACGGAGAAGTAGCAGCCTTTTTAAAAGTAGTTAAGATTCAAAAAACTCCATCATTGGATAGGATGGAGTGGGGCATTTTTCACGGAAAACACATTACACTGTAAAATGATAACTTGGCCAAGGTAGGCAAGAGTGGAAGAGCAGGTTTTCAAAAATTTCTCGCATGACTTTCTCTAATGCTTTCCGGAAAGACTTTGTTCCTCCGTTTTGGAAGTAATTGTAGAAATGTGTGACAGGCCGCAGCCAGAGTGGAATTATTTTCTTTGCCTTGAAGACAAGTGCTCTAAACCGCATAAGGAGACCTTGTGTCTTTTTTCCTTCCTAGTGAAAGTAAAAACTCTTCTTTTTCTCTCATTCTTTTGTATGCGTACGTACTTGAGCAGTGTGAGAAGAAGAGGAGCAATCTCAGTTGGGGAACAGCACGTTTGAGAATTTATTAATAGAGTATTTCATGATAATTCACGTTTCCTCTCCTCAGGGTGGAAACAGGAAAAACCGGAAAGTAAAATGTTATACAATTTCATAAAGGGAGGAGCAGAGCATAAACATAACATGGGAAAGTGTGAGTGTGATACTAACAAGTACATATTAGGTTGATTTCCATAAGTATATGTTTAGAATATTTTCACTTTCACCGCTTCCCTACTTTCCCTTTTTACTAATACTGTTGGTTTTTTGTTGACGGGCAAAAGCTCACCGACCGCAGACAATGGTCTATGAAGAAAAATGGTTCGTTTACCCCCTACTTTTGCACCTGTCTCATGGCGGACCGCAGCCAAGCTAGCCGGTGTAGACATCTCTCAAATACACCTTTTTCCTGACGACAAATAACTTCTATTGACCTTTTCCAGAGCGATGTAAACCCTATAAAATTTCCCCTCACATTTCATCTTAGTTACAGATCCTCCTCCCACCAAAACAAGAAAGGAATGGCCAGCTGGAAAGAGCAAGAAGGAATGAATGAAAAAAAAACTATTTTCATCATAAAAATCCTTGTGAACCAACGGAACTGACGTGGGGGAAAAGTTATATTGAATTGAATGAGAATCGGTCAGATGCGGCGAGACAGAACCGGAGGCAAGGTAGAAAAATAGCCAAGCCACCCACGTATAAAAGAAAGTTGACCACTCACAATAATATCCTGAGGAAAGAGTAGTTAAATGTGGACAAGGTCATAAAATCCCCATTTTTGATTACAGGCCAATCCTTAAAAATCTCTTTATTTTGGGCTCCTCTGCCCACAGGACAACTCCATTTTGGAAGAAGGATTGAAATGGAATTGAGAGAATGACTTGGGCTTGTAATCGATGCACGATTTTTCATCATCCACTTCTTTATGATCCATTGAAGCTTAGTTCCCTCGGTCCTTGTCTGGGGCCTTCGATATCTCCAGGTACGATGCTTATTCGCAAATATGACCACGCACAAATGATTCAAGTATAGTAGATTACCAAAATGAAAGGAATAGAGCAGTAGCCAAGAAGAGACAAGAATGGGAGAGGATCATTTGCTTTTATTAATGCTAAGCCAATTTGTGCGCTGACAAGCTGTAGTAGCCACAGAGACGCAGAAGGAGTTGGGTTGTTTGAAATTGATGGAGTCGAGAAAGAGCCCAGGACAATATACTACCTCAAGACACATGACGGTTTTTATCGTATCGTTTTCCGATCTCTCACCGATATCCCCCCTAAAGAGCACGCAGAGTTCATAACTTGCAGACCAAACCAAGGTAACGGGGTAAGCTTCAGTTAGAGGTTAGCTTTTTACTTACCGACAAGTGATGATTTATGGCTTGACCTTACAATGGCACTGCGCCGTATCATTATGTATGTCGATGGCAAGTCGTCAATAAGTCAGCTAACAATCTGCTTACTTTGCCTTCCATGCTCCTGATGTTGACGAGTTGAGGCCGGCGAAAGGAGACTTGGAGTTAGGATTAGATGAATTGAATTAAACAACCTCCAGCTGTTTCGGCTTATCTACAGTTTATTGGAGACAAGTCGGTGAGGCCACCTGTTGTTTAGCTTCGCCTCACCTTGAGAATAACCAAGCCGGTGGCATATAGTTATGCGGTGCAGCTCTCAACACACACCATGAGCAAAGAAACAGGAAAACACTCATACCGGGACAACCCCCGTTCCTCCTCATGTACGACGATGCGCAGACGACAAGTTACCGACAGTGTTAGCACCCTATTGTATTCTGCACGCATTGTACGCCCAGCTTTCCGCTTGATGGTAACCAATCTCAGACGTCCCGCTATTCGTTACTGTTGCATACGAAAGGACTCGCTTTCACGGTGACCTAAACGCCGCCGTCGTCATCTCCCACCGCCTGCTACCTTCGGCTCCCTCATATTGTGGGACTGAGCATGTGGTCGGCGGCGTCCGGTCGTCGGCCTTGCCGCAATTAACACTGTTTTCCCCCGCGCTCTTCTGCTATCCTGCTAGGCTGCTCCACACATTCTCATAAGCTGTATCCTTCAGGGCTTCTTTCGTCTGCCTTGCGGTCTTCAACGAACATTCATAAGCAACTGGGATGATGATAGGAAGAGCAGCTCGACAGGACATTCTGCAACTCCTATGCACTTTATGCTCGTTGGCTCGCGCGCGCAGACCTCCAAGTTTCGAAGCCGCGCCGTTAAGAGGCCGGTAGCTGACGCTGTCTTCTATAGCTGTAATTCGGGCCGCCATTCATGTGTGTCCGCCCACGCGCTCCGTGTAAGCTGCAACACGAGCTTTGGCCTGAACAGTGAGCAGCCACAATAGTTAGACAACTTTCTCCTCTATTTGTTCAAACTTAATTACACAAAAAATGGAGGAGGCAAAAACACCATTTCCCTTTTTTCTCCCCTTTTGGACACTCAAAATCATCAGTTTATTGTGAAAGTAAAAGCATTGTTTTTGTTTAGTCTTTCTACCATTGCGGAGAAACACAAATAAGCAAGTTTTGATATTTTTTTAGCAACAAGAGCACATTTATTGCATCGTCAACTCACACTCCACATAGATAAACAAGAGCAAAGTACACATTGGTTATTATCATCACTCGAATGATTTGGTTGTTTGTTCTTCTGCTCAGGTCAACCCCAGTTTTTTTTGCAGCTCAGCAATTTGCTAAACGTTCTCCGGATTATTAGAGATACACTTTTTATTTTTTCCAATCCAATGTCCCACTCTCGTTCTTTATTAAAGTGTAAGAAGAAGTCTTGAAGAAAAAGTTATCGAATCAGCTTTCACTCGACAGAGCTTCATCTCTTGCTTTCATTTCACTTCAAATAAAAACTAAAACTTTCCCTTTCGCCTCACTCGCCTAGAGATTCCCTCCTGCTTGGTGATGTAAAAGTTGAGAAAATGAATAAGTCGACGTGATTCTCCTCTTTCCACTTTTGACTATGGCCTGGCTTTTTTAATATTATTAGCAAGGGAGCTGTGTATTTATGTATACTGGTTTTTACCTTATAATAGTACTCATCTCGTTCACTGCAATTGAGTCCCGAAGAAATTTTTGAAAATCATGATGACGTGTTGACGATATATGCTGAATGGAGCCACTTGTTAACAAGAGAGTGGATCAGTTCTCGTCTCCGTCTTCCCATTCATAATAATCGGATGGATGGGAATGGGGAAATGAAATGCAAGATCAAACTTTTTTTCTTGATCAGTTCGGGTGGGTAGCTCAACACAATAATAATAACTGGTTGAGTTACGTTAGCGAAATGAGAAGAAAGTTGGAAACGATGATAAAAAATGGAGTTGCTTCTGCTGTACCCGCTCCTTGTTCAATTTTAGACGCATCCTACCACTAAAATAGAATCCTTGAGTTTTTGCTGGAGGAGGCAATTTCTTCATTTCACTATTCAACTCAAGTCAAAAGTGCTCAATGGAGAATAATACGGAAAGTGAACCATTTCAAAGCCGTAATTCAGGAATGGGTTGAGCAGTGATTATGATTATTATTACTATTACCACTGTTATGAGTATTGTGCTTTTATCGTAAGGAGTTTTTTTCTTCTCTTTTGTCTCACAAGATTCAGAACTCTGGTTTTACTGGACAGTTATATTTGGCTGGGAGCAATTTTTCAACAAAATTTTCCAGCCGAGTTGGCTCCTCTCTTGGTTGATGATGAACTCTCTCAACTTTCTCCTTGGTTTTCTTGTCTAATATAATGTGTTATGTGACAGATTGTAGATTGTAGTCTTTGTTCCACTTTATCAGGAAAACAAACGCTTTTGTAAAGAAAACTGGATTTTCTTGAAAGAAAGAAAGACTGGTGAATGGAAAGAAGAATGTGGTAAGATGTCTAGAGTGTGGATGCCAGAAGTGTTTGGTGGTTGGTTTTTGGGTTGGAGCACAATTCATAAAGTCCCCGTTGTATTTTTCACAGCTCAATATTTCCCTTTTCAGCTCAACTCGGAGCTCGTTAGCTTTTTGTATTGCCCCAGCAGGAGAGAAGATACAAAAAAAGGGGAAAGAAACGGAGAGGCAGACTTCGTATTACTTCTGGGGCTCTCCCTCCTTTTGAGCTGACTTTGTTCTCCTTTTGAATCAGAAAGACGAGTTGGAGAATCTGGAGAAAGTTGGAGAAAGGAACCAAAAAGCAACTCTGTTGCAATGTGAAAAATATTCTACTTGTTTATGGCAAATCCATGATATGACACAGGTAAAAAATGGGTTGTTGTTGCTGGAAGTGAGCTGCCCTGTGGCAGAAGCAATTTCCTTCCGCATCTATGTTCTTAAAGAAGGTTGGTGAATCGCAACCATCTGGACGGTTCTCTTTTACCAGCCTTTATTTTCATGATGTTAACTTCCCAGTTCCCAGGCTCAATTCCAGTCATGTGTGCGTTTCCACTTTAACCCATCATAGCCATCATTCCACATGCCGTTTCGGGTTCTTACTTGCTAAGCCAGTCCTTTCTCTCCCTCTGTGTAAAAGGAGAATAGGTTGCAAAACCTATTTCAGCTCTTACCCATCCTGTTCTGTCTTTCGCTTCTCCCTTTTTGCCAACTCTACTTTTTGATTTCCTTTGTCCAGACTCCTTTTGTTCGTGTCATAGAATTAGTCTCAGATCTGTCACCCTTGCCCCAGAATAAAGGCCTGTACAGCACTGCTTGAAATAAAATTATGCTCGTGACACTTGAACGGTGGCAAATGTTCGCTGCTTGAGTGTAGAGATCACAACGGCTTCATTTCTCAGAAAGGTGTTCATTATCACATCATCCTCATTATATCCACTTCTCCCCTTCCGGCTCCATTTATAAAATACACGGTTTTATAATGTGTCCGAGCCTCTCTCCTCGACACCCGATTTGGTGGCGCCACAAGAATGGGTTTTCATCATATGGGATAATGAGATGAGAAATTCTTCAAATTATAACATCCCATGGTCATTTCCTCTTTGGGCAGACGCATCTGCAAGCGACAAGACGGAGAAAGTCTACTAGTCTTAGAAAAATATCCAACAATAGCTGCTCTGATTACGGAATAAGATTCATACACGAGCATAAAAGACGCTAGAATTATAGGAATGGGGTCTGCGCTTCCTAGGGTTGACTCCACAAAGCAGATAATCAATCAGTTTTTTTGTTTCCCTTCCAACCATTTAGGGCTAATAACACAAAATTTTCCCAGAACTACCATGCATTCAGGTAAATTCTGAAAGGAGCCACAAGATGAAACCTGGAAATGGGCCCTGGTATCCATAAAGTTTACTCCTGGTTATTTTCATCTGCCGTCCCCTTTCCCTCATTCATTCATTATCATCTATATTGCACCTCGCATTTTTCAATATCAACCTGTCTCCCAAAAAATTATGTACCAACAATTTTTCTACCTCACGGTTCTTACTACAGCTCTCGATCAGCAATATGATTATATTGATAGGCCTGATTCATAATTGCATGCGGCTGAAAACGATTTTCCTTCCGGTCCGATCAGTTACTACTTACACTTCGCTAATTCCATATTGCTCGCTCCCACGGATGAAAAGCACACGTTTTTGAATCTGCTCTTGCCACATCAACAAAAACAAGTTTCACCTGTTGTACTGGCTGTATCTTAACTGAACAGAGATCATTATTTTTTAGGTTGTTTTTTTTTCATAACCAATGCCACAGATAAACAGTTCTCTTTGCTGAGATCAATCATGGCAAGCAAGTGGTTAATGTTAGTTATAGAATGTTCCATATTAAACTACATTATTTTTTATAGTTGCTACAAGGATGCAGATATATGATCCTATCCTCTTGTGCAGGTTTCCAATTACACATGCTTTGCTACCAAAAAAAATACTTACAGATTAAACAACTGTGAGGGTCGCTAATCAAGATGTGAAAAGTCAACTCTCATTTGCTTTGCTAGCAGTATCATTAAAAGCAATTACTCTGACTCGCTTCTCTGTTGTCGGACAGCAGAACAAAAACCAATAAAGTTAAGATCTGCTACAAA